>OY101433.1:847298-1274298 GCA_956483605.1 Tuberolachnus salignus | reverse complement strand
TATAGACCTGCCCCTCCGGGCAGTGGGGGCGAGCAGATATTTGAAATCCACCATTATGCGGCAAATGATATGTGCGCTAAATATTCGGCTCGAATTTATACGCCATAACGAACAATAGTGTTTTTTTTTTTAAACTTAATAATAAATAGGGCTCGCTTTTACAATGTTTACAGTCAATCTGGCCAATATTATCGTAGTCAACAGATCGCACACGATAAACGATGTCCGTACGTATCGTTTTCTATTTCAAAAAAATAAAATTTAAACTTTTAACCGGGGGGTAGACGTATTTAAAGGGGAACAAAAATCTGCAGAGGCCATCGTATACTCTACCCCCCCCCCCCACACACACACACACATAGTACCGCCTACGATAGTAGAATAAAATTTAATAATTAAATTATTATATATAGTATTATAATTTAAAAAAAAAAAAAAAACGTTAAAACACATTGTAACATCCAAATGGACTCGACACATACTTTGTATGAGGCGTCGGATTTCGGCGCGAAGCATATTTTCGAGAATTTTTTTTAAATAATTCGGTTCGTTACATTTCAGAGTTTGGAAATTTGTCACTTAAATAGTAACAATGTATAAAATGCGTAATGCGTAATGCGTAATGTGTAAATGCACGTTTTAAAACTTCGAACAATAATCGTTATTGTAATAATTCTGAGGTAATTTTTCTTGGTTTTCCGAGCGTGTGTTTTACTGGGACAACAGTAAAATTATTATTTATTATACCCCGAAAAACGAAAAACACCTGTCCGAGACGTGTGTGCAAAACCGTCGTAATGCACACGCGTCAAAGCCTCGCCCACGCACCGTAATAGTAACAATAATAATAATTGTAAAAAAAATTTTAAAAAACAAATACTGGTAGTATCTCACAATAACGTCACGTGATTCGATATATAAACGCACTGAAATCTACCGTCGTATGTTCTGTATACGATATAATTATTTAGCGTGCGTGTATATTGTAAATTAAAATTTTATTTATTATTTTTTTTTTTTATTTATCGGGGGATTCCGCGTATTGTAGGTCGATGTTTTTTTAAAAAAAAATTGAATACGGGCGAGCAAACGATATATAGACGAGCAAAAAAAAAAAATAATACAATTTTAAGGGCGGTATTATTATCTCGTATCTTATAATATAATATCGTTTCCGAGACTTCGTAACGAAGATAACGAACGAAAGTACACAAATCAACAAGTGATTATTTTATTATTTATTATTTTATTTTATTTTTTTTTTTTTTTACCATAAGAATTTGTTTTATTTTTACACCATGATTTAAACGAGTGTGTGATAATAATAACAATATGCATATTGTTAAATAAAAAAAAAAGTATACGAATTATGATATTTATTTTCAACGCCTACGGTTCGATTATATCTATAATCTCTCCCCGGCAGTGCGAACGCAAATACATCGCGGAAAATACGAAAAACACAAAAATATATATCAACGTATACGAGAAAAATGCGAGGGGAAAGATAAATAATAAATATATTGCAAGTTTGAAATTAAAAAAGTTTTAAACCACGAATATATAATATATTATACGGCGGCGGCGAAAATCGCAATTCAGTCGCGTACCAGTGAATTATTTTAAGATGGAATAAATTTCAAAACGATATGCAATTTTTTGTTAATTTTACATATTTCTTATTTTACATACATTTACAAATTAAAAAAAATACATTAAAATAAAAATAACCCCCCTCCCCCGTGGTCACAAACAAATTTTACTACAAATATACACATGTATTAAAATAAAAAAACACATCTATTATATATATATAAGATTAAACGTATTTTGTAAGTTTTTTCAACAATTTTCATCCGTACTAAGACGATTTTCTCTCATAGTGTCCCTTAAGTGTACGTCTGTAAAACGTCTTTAAAGTTGAAAACGAACGTTCCGGAGTTGATTGTATCACTATACGATAATCTAATTCTAACTCTGGCGTAGCCCCTATTTTGCGTAATAAAAAAATTCTTTGACGATCATATTAACCTAATAACTGCGTTTAGAATTTTTACGTACAAATACATATTTATCAGTACACATTTCTCAATTTCGTACCGCGCACGCAACTCGTAGTTTCGGACTTTTTCGCGCTTTGTGTCGGAAAATCGCCTGCTCCAACGGCGCGGTGTTTGTTTCGATTTTAGCAACCGTTCGAATAAGAATACCACCGCGATTGAAATTCCACACCGATACTACTATTATATTATATTATGCGAAAAAGATGGTAAATATTCAACTTAATTTTTTTTATTTTTTTTCTTTTCCTGAATCGGAGAGATCGAACCGCGCACGTTTTCTGAGGAAACCGTGTTGTGTTGCGACGGACAGTGAATAATATAATAATCTTCGTATTATTATTATTATTATATACGACGGAGCTTATAATATTATATTTATTACTCGCGTTGCTGTGTTACTGACCTTCTCTTTTTTTCTTTTTTTTTTTTTTTTTTTCAAATGAGATTACGTACCGTCGAATTCTCTGGTATCTTTTGTACATATAAACTCTTGGCGGCGATGCGATGAAAACAAACAAAAAAAAAAAAAAAGCTTTTCCGGTTTATATTATTATATTATCATTTCCTACTATACCGTAATATCGTAAGTGCATTATTATCCGACGTCGCCGAGCGCGCGAATCGTGTCGTAAGAGTATTCCGGCGCCTGAGAAATAAGTGCCGCCTCAACCACACTGGGAATTATCGGTTTTGTCCGCCAATAACGTAATTATTCGAGTGTTATAATATTAAAAAAAAAAAAAAAAAAAAAAAAACAGTGGCGTGCCCATTTGAATTTCCAATGCGAAGTGGACTGGCAACCGAATTCGGACCAAGAGATTGAAATTTATCCGGGCCGTCCGCCTTTTTATTCACCCCCTTATAAAAAAAAAAAAGAGGTACCCTTCGAGGAAGGGAATTAAAGAGGAATTAATAAAAGAGGAATTGTTCGCTTCTCGCTGTACTTATAATATCAGCGTCCCCTGGTACTTATTCAACAAGTTTTTTTTTTCCCCTGACAAGGGGGCGGTAATCTAAACAAATTAACACATAATATAATTGTAATTCTTCGAATCAATGTGATAAAGAGTTATAGTAACTGATAAATCTATAGAGTCCGTGAAACCATCATGCCACTGGGTTGGACAATTCCCTTTTCCCAGACCGGCCACTCCGTTCCTGGAGGGGATTTAGTACCCGGATACCTGAATAATAAATCTACGAATAAATCGTAGAAAGTCATCCTGTATCCCAACCCGACAATGCGAATTTTAAAACCGGATCAAATAATTTTTATTTAACAAACCATCGAGCTTGTCCTTATAACTCGGCCGAAACGTGTATAAATTTTGAGATTAAATTGCTAAATAAATATTCATGAAAGTCGTACGATATAATCTCTAACCTCTTCCCCGTGGGCACGCCACTGATAATAACTGCCTCTAATGCTGGTGCGTAAGACAAAAATCGTCATTGGAAACTACTGCCAAACGATGCGTACATGCTACGATAATATAATGGCTGATTTATGAGATAACCGTTATATCCGATACGACTTGACGGTATTAGACCGAAAAGATTCTTCGGGTTTTTTTTTCCCCGGATCAATCCGATATATTAACCACAAAATGACGATTTTTGACTTGCGTCGTTTGTGCCTGGCAATTTGTTCGTGGCGGAGGTTCGCGAATAAATTTTTTTTTTTTTTTTTTTTACGACGTTGGCGTAGTCTTTGCAAGGGGTGTCGGAAGACGCGATCGTCGTCTTATCTTGTTTGTTCGTTCGTATGTAAAGCAGCGGCAATCTACGACGACGAAACGTTTCAGTCGACGATAATAATAATTTACACAGAGATTGACAGAACGAACATAGAAAATATAATAAACTGACGATAAAAACGTTTGGCGTGTGTGCGCGTGACGAAAATCTAGTCTATTTAAATCGCTCTCCCGCATCATTCCGGTATCGGGACGGAACAACAAAAATTCACAGACGGGAGAGATAGGGACGAAAATAAAGCGACACGAAAACAAAGTATATCGTACGACGTAACTATTTAAAAAAAAAAAAAAAAAAATCCGATATATCCGCTGGGGGAGGTGACACCCCACCGCCTCAAACTTTGACATGCACGAGTTTATATATATACCGGTACGTCGGCAACTCGACGATAATTTAATTTTATAATAATTTCAATTATATAGAGGACTTTCATTACCTCTTTAGCCGGAACACTAAACGGATTTGTAAAATCAATACCAGCACCGTGCGACGGTTACGTATTTATTATAACAACGCCGTAAAATTTCGACGATAATAAAGCCAACCTAACCTAAGCTGTGTATACGGCCGTTTATCGACGATTTCCCAACAGACCGGTCGTTGAAACGTGATAAAAAAATAAAAAAAATACGAAACAATACCGTACAAATAATATTACTACAATGACAATAGTTATTGACTTGATTGCCGTCGACGATATAATATAGTATTATATTGTAAGGGTCGAAGGGGTGAGGGAAACAAAAACTACTCGATATCCGAATTTGGTACATTTCAAACGATATTGTAAAATCTAATTGAATTGAATATTATATAATTCACCCTATTATAGCTCTGCTCACAGCTCCGTAATTCGACGTCGGGCAGCGCTGGGAGGACTCCGTCTCGTTCTATAGGTAGACAGGTGTACAGATAAAAAAAAAAAAAAAAAAAAACATCCGTGTAAAAAAATGCAGAACGTCAAAAATTCAAGTGTCGGCCGCCTCTCGGTGAATAGAAAATTAAATTTAAAAACGGTTGACACCCTCGGTCTAAAGCAGGGGTCGCGCGGCCATCATCTGCGGCTCTTAAAAACGCGCATCGACGTCTTCGAGACCCGTAAAATATATAATTTAATGGGGAGTGCCTTTTAACGATAAGGTTTCTCATTTCTCCCTCCTCCACAAATGCGGCCCATTGACCGTCGTCGTTTTGTATCTTTTTAGAAAAACACGCATCGTACCGTTGTTACGATTTTCGGAAAAGTGGTCACGAAAAGACAAACCACCTCGGGCCTTGGGTTTTCGAATAAGAATTTGAGAAAGCGATAGGGTAAATTTAATTTATATCCGTGTATCCCAACGATGATCGGTTAAACGATCGTGTTTCGATTAATTTAAATTGAAAACTGTCATAATTCGTGACTGCGAATTATAAATTTACCTACCGTTGTCGTTCGCGTGTTTGACGAATTTTGATGAAAAGTTTAATTTAAAATGCGCTGATGTGGACGCGATATAATCAACTGAATACAACCGAGAAAAAAACTCGACAGTTTAAACTATTTTGAAAATTGCACTGTGTCTAGAAAGTGCTAGTGTATATATAAATAACAGTATTCGGTGAAAGTTGAAAGGTCTCTACGATTGCTTTTCACCGAATTAAAACGATATCGACAATAACAGAAACCTAAACGGTTGTGTACGATTTTCCGTATTATTTATAAAGAAACTATATACGAGGGGGAAAAAAATGACCTTCCCTCACCGATGAACCGACTAAAACTTATGTTCTACACGGAACGAGTTTTCGAAAAACAAAAAAAAACCAGTGAGTAACCAATACACGGTTATATAGAAGAAGAAAAAATACAATAAAATCGTACGTAAATTAACTATACTTTGCCGTGTACGCATAGAAAAAAAAGGAAAAATAAATTCACGGTGTATAATAATAATAATAATATTACCTTTAGGGTGTGCGTTTCCCACCAGTCGAAGCCGCATCCCGCATGGGGGCGATTAAACAATCGGGACGAGAGAGAAGAGGATACGACCAAAATTCCCAGACCGATTTTTTTATACATATATTTTATATTTTTTTTTTTTTTCGGCACGAAAACCAAATAGAGGAATACATTAATAATAACCCTCTCTCGACGAATATGCGATTTCGATTTGTCGTCGCGAAGGAATATAAGAAAGGGTCGTGATTATTCTCTCAACCGATATAAATTGTCCGCGGTGTGCGTGGTTACAATACGCGAAAATTGTTATCGGTGACGTGTTACGATACATTTCGATTTTCAAACGTCTCTGCAGATTTTATTTTATGATTGCCGACGACGTTTTACATTTATTTTGAACATTTTTTTTTTTTTTTTTCAAGGGGAGACGACGAGTCGAGAACGTGGAGAGAATCGGCAGACTATTTATATATTATAATATCGAGTCCTCTTCTATTATACTTTATTAAACTTTTGATTTCACCACTCGGAAGGGGGCCGACACACAAACGGAGAGAAAAAGAAGAAAAAAGAAAAAAAGAAATACTTCAAACGACTCCGCCGCAGTCGTATACCGCAGTCGTATTTATATACTAACTGAAAACTGTCGGCGATTATTTATTTACTATAAATATACGATATTTTACACTTTTCTGCGTATAATATACGGTACAGAAGTGACGTGATCGATTTTTTTACTCTTGTTTATATACTACAAAAAAAATATATAAAATGCGCGTTTACACCGACGTATACGGAAAACCGTATTATTTTTTTTTTTTTTTTGTCCTATTTGTACACTGCGAGTATAATACCGATAAAGTCAACACGCCGCGGCTAAATGAAACATTCGCTGTGCTATTTAATCCCCAAACGAAATTGGACAGGTACACTTGGAAACACTGTTTGAAATCATGTTAATTATTTTATATATATAAAAAAAAAAAAAAAAACCTGCGTGTATATCGGTAATAATTACACTGTAAATATATATAAATATATCTACACACACTCGCCGGGAGAATATAATCGAAATCGACGTTACATTTGTATTTATTATTTTTTTTTTTTTCTCATTTCCTAACGACATTACCGGTACTTACATTAAATTACATAACCTCGGGCCGATTAAAAACGAAAATGTTTATTATATAGCGTATATTTTCGCGTATACGTGTATACGGGCTGTTTGTATGGAAAATCGTCGGTTTATTGATACGCTGACGAATAAAACGTGTTTTTTTTCTTTTTTTTTTTTTTATAATATCACGTTTAGATAAAAAAAAAAAAAAAATAATAAAAAAAATACGTACACGTGAACGATATTGTTCGCGTCGGAACGTCACCGGGATATATTTGATTTTATTGTCACGCGGCAGGAGCGTAAACGATTTTTAAAAATGCGTTAAAAATACTGAAAAAAAAAATACCATTTACCCGACTCGTATGCGTAGTTTTATAAGTCTTCGAGAGATTTTTACATTTTTTTAGAAAATAATGAGATAACTAACACATATATATATATATATATACGTACGAGACACGAGTATACAAAATGACCGACACGAATCGAAGAAGTTTAATATTTTTTTGCTTTTATTTCACCCGGAGAATTTTATCGTTTATAGAAATACGTACCTACGCTGTTTCAATGCGATTCAACCATAAGAGTACGATGGGCAAAACCTGATGTTTTTATGAATACTATTATCAAAATTTAGGGATCCGTCCACTATCGGATTGTTTTACGCGGTTTTTTTTTTTTTTTTTTGTTACGACCGCGTTTTTATAACGTCACCGTTATAATTTCGTCTATGCGTACGCGCTTATTACTCGAATACACTCGATTCGTCATCGACGACGGTATAAGACGACTAAACGTATTTAATATAAAAAAAAAAAAACAATCGTAATACAATAATTTACTCGAAACTAACTCGTAGATATTAATAGGTACTACGGTCACCGATGAAAATAATCGCCCGCTTGTTGGCGAGTATAATGCCGATGAACAACAGGAGCGCCGGAACAACGATGACAATGGGGGCCAAATTCGCACCCACGTGAAAATTTTCTTGAGGGCTCTCTCTCTCTCTCTCTCTCTCTATATATATATATATATATATATATATATATACACAGTAAAACTAACTTAAGACGCTCTTTAAGGGACCAGCTCTCTTAATTGGGAAGGCGTCTTATGCGAGAATTGAAAAAAAAATTATCTGTCTGTTTAGAATCGTTCAAATGCAGCTACCTGAAAACAGTTTCTTATTACATCGGATTTAATTTTATCCCAAGCTGCACTGGTGTAATGAATCTGAGTCCAAGACATCAGTTTTGGTTGGTATTATTGTTTTACCACTTAAATAGTACCCCGGTCTAGTGATTGCAACTTAGATGTAATATTTGAGTATTTGGTGACAAGAAAACAAGTTTTTTTTATTGGTAATGTTGATGTCTTATGCGATAAGTACACGTAAACGAGTATAATTTCTAGTTTTATTACTATACAATTATTAAAATCGAATGTCATTTGCTGAACAAAATAGCGTCTTATACGATTATACATCGAAAAACCGAGCGTCTCTTATCAAGTGGTTTTTACATTGACTAGTATAGGAAAATGTCTAGGGACGACGGAAAACAGCGTCTTAAGTGAGTTTTACTGTATTTAGGTTTGGGTCGTCCCCCGCGATTTGCGTATGTTGAATATTCAAACAAAACTAATAACCGCCGTTTGGCATTCTAGGCAGCAATACAAACAAATAATCAAAAACAAAAATAAACTTTTTGACAAATATAAACCGGAGCAATATATATATATATATAAAAAAAAATAATGTATTATTCCATAAGAGCATTTTTAACATATTTAATTCAATATATATATATATATATATATATATATATATTTCTGATATAATTTTTAAGATTATTATTAACAAGTCGTGTTATTTTTAGTAAACATGCTTTACGCATAATGTGATTCAGCCCCCAGCCCGCCCGCCCGCTCGCCTGCCGTCGCGGTTCAAAAATCGTTTCGGCGCCACTGCAGTTGTAAAAGAAATATCGGTATTAAAAAAAAAAGGATCGGTTAACGCGTAACAAAAAATGTACCCGAACACGCCACGCGAATGATGGGATCGGCTAAAAAGCATTTGTCAAGGAGCTACGATATATATATATAATAAGGACGAAAGACCATTCACTGGTTCATATAAATATATATATATATATATATATATATATAGTAACGAGCAAAACGTTGGTGACGGGCCAGCAAAAGACGAGGGCCGCGAAGACGTATTGCACGGAGAGAGAAAAAAAAAAAAAAAGAAAAAAAGGTGTCGGTAAGTAGAAATAATTTTGTGAATAAACACGCGCCGTTTACAAACGTAAACCTCGTAAACGTTTACCTCGCAACTCCAAAGGCGCACTCGAGACAGGGGGGCGAATCGATTGTTCCCCTCCCCCCCGTATAATACAATCGTATAAAATTAAATAGACGTTATATACGTACATTGATAAAAAAAACCATTGTTTTTTTTTTTTTTGTGGATGAAAATAAACGATAACGGAACAGTGGCGTAAATGAAGTGGACCGGGATGTGGCGCGATGGGTGGGTAACAATATATTATATCTACGGTTTTCTCCGTGTATATAAATTTAATATTTATTATGTTTTATATTGGGCGATTGTTATCTCGTTAACATTATGCAAAAAATGAGAAAACCATTAATAAAAAGAAAAGAAATATAACAATTGTCTTACGGCGCGATGTTTTTTTCGATGTATTACGTAATTTCCTCGCTTGCCCTACCACATCAATCGAGCTTCGGATACGCCACCGGTAGGTACGTGGGTTTTCGAGAAGAAAAAAAAAATGTTCATAAATATCGTACCATCTATTACCTCTTCATGTACACACATATATATACGCATTCGTCTATTTTATTTGTAAATATTACGGGAAATTTCGGAATAACAATTCAATTTGTAGGTTAGGGTAATTTTTTTTTTTTTTTAAATTGTCCTGGTGGTTGGAGGGGGGCGGTTAGGGGTGTTTGAACCGCCAAAACGCCCTCTGTGTTCGCCCCCCCCACTGTCCGTAATACGAGTCGGAAAATTTCAATTTTCGCGAAATACAATATATTTTGTACTGTAGACGGGAGTAATAAAACAACGACAACCGGCGGAATAATAATAATATTCGTGAAAACACATTTCGTTATGCCCGGCCGAATTCGATTACAGAGATATCGCGGCGGAATGTTTTGCGGTTATTGGTTAACACGATCGTCGGACGATTATTACTGCGATAAGCCACAGCCGTAGACCAAAGTACTATTATATAACAATGTTTTAAGTATATAATTATATAAACCTGGTCGCGTAATGTCGGATCTTTTCCGGCGTTCAATTACTTTTCGCCGTATTAAAATCCCGAATTACGCAAAACCATCTCAAACTCGCACCGTCCAAGCTTCCCAATCGGTTGTTTTACGTCTCGTAGCTACAGCCCCCTTGGTACGTAACAAAGGCCTGCGATTTGATACCGTTGACCGGCTAGCCAAAAAATACTACACCAAATTCCATACAAAACTACAGTACCGTCCAGATCCTCTCGTCCGGCGTTTATCATCAATTACACTCCCTGAAAACCCTCCCACGCCGTCTCGAAAGACGCTGGTGTCGAGATCTATTAAACTAATTTAAATTTCGAGTTCTGCGGGGTTCTATCACTGGACAGCCGCCCTCGTCGAGCAACCAACCACGTTATTGTCATTTTATTTTCTTCTCTATGTACAAAGTTATTCTATTTGCTTATTGTGTGTTTTTTTATTGTAAATACAGATTGTAAGTTTTTCTAATAAAAAACAAAAAAAAAAAAAACGGTGCCCCGGGCTTAGTTTTTTAAAATCCGCGACTATTGGGGCCCGCCCCGTAACAATGTATTGCTTTTATTTATATTGACACGATTGCAATTAAATCGTATTCATACACATATACGAAACGATACGGGAAATCGTTTCGGTCGCTTTAGCACAGCGCGGGTTCCCAAACTACTATTATTATCGTTACGAGATATATTTTTTTTTTTATTATTATTATATTTTTCTATTGAAACGTTTTAATATTATTATTTTATATCGGTGACCGGTCGGTAGTATAGTCGTTGAACATTACACTTTTCCGCAGGACGACGACGACGACAAACACGCGCGTGAATCACGCACTCGTACCTGTGTGTCCTATATAGTATATATAATATTATATATGATTAAAAAATCAATATTGTTTGCTATATAACCCGTCGTATAATGAACGAGAAAAAAAAAATAAATTTCGTTACGTATAAACGCGCTTACGGCAAAATAACACTCGGGCGTTTATTGTATTTTATCCGTCCGCGGCGGCGCGTAATCTATACGAATATTATTAAAAAGAGGTAAAAATTCGATCGTTCGACCCTGCCGATTCTAAAAATTCGTTCGCCAGCGGGACGCTTAAAACTCGAGGAGGCGTCGCAAACGCGGAAACGCGGAACGCTTTTGTTGCTCAATACCGGGACATTTTTATATCCGCGGCGTACGGCTTTTTTCGGTAGTTTTGTGATTTTTCACGTACCGCTCGAACCTAATAACTTTAGTAAGTCCGCGGGCGTACAAATTAAATTGAGCCGGCAATTGTGTCATTCGTATTTTAGATGTTTTGTTTTACCGAAATAATTAATAATATTAGATTTTATCAATGGTGGAGCGAAAACTATTTGTTACCAATAACCACTCGGCCTGTAGTCCTGGTACCGACGACAAATTTTTACACAACATAGAAGATAAAATTTCCTTTGTCGTAGCGTTTTTATTTATTTCATATCATTCACAAAAATAAAGTTGTAATTTTTTTTTTTTTAAATATAATATTTTTACGTGTTACACACTTGAATAACTTGTGATACATTGGTCTTATCGAAATAATTATAACGCTACGACGCTATTAAAGTTCTTGTATTTTATCGGTAAAAAGTAGGTATCCTTAGATATAACTGTAGCCTTCTCGGTTCTACCCCGCGCGAAAACATTTCAATCGTATTAAATATTTTTGGCTGTACTGTGCTACAAACTACGAGATAACGGCCTGTCACGACGACGGCTGGAACGTTGGTTACGTTCTCGTTTTTTGTTTTAGAAGTTCGTCCGGCCTAAAATAAAATAACAGATTCGAAAATATTGTAATCATTTAGGACAATTGGTTTCGTGAAATACGACGGTACCGGGTGAATATATTATTGGGCCCGAGCTGGCCCGTAAGCACGATGATAACGTGAATTTTTTAGACGGAATTCGCTGGCGCGCGCGGTTTTGTTTCAACAACGGCTAAAAATAACGTTTTAATAAACGAACCGTATACGCGGGCGCATTAAGAAAATTACGAGCTGGTCCCCGCAAGGATAGCATTTGGCCGCGAGTCCGTATTTGTATTATTCATCTTCTTCCATTATTTTTTTTCTCTCAATTTGTTGTTATCGTTCAAATTAAAAAAATTAACGGAAAGTCGGGATATAATGTACGGGGTAAAACTGTTCTGAACGGAATTCGGTCGATATGGTCGCAATCGTCCTTTTAATAAAATAAAATTAAACGATTTTTTGAATTTATACTTGCGATACGGGATAATTAATTTGAAGAAATAATTTTAGTTATTGAACGCGTGTCGGTTAAAACACTAAGTACTTAAAAATAACAATTGATTTAATCACCATCGATTTTTTTTTTTTTTTTTTACGAATATAAGAAAATATAATTTTTTGCCGGAATATCATTGGTAGTTTTTTTTTTTTTTTTGCGAATATTTATCGAATATTATGTTTGCAAAGTGATAGATAGGTAAAAGTGTATGTAGGTTGAGTTCAATAGTTGTAAGGGACGCTAACTTTTTTGTGTAAGTCCCTGTATTTTTATTTTTTTTTTTTCCAGTCCGAGTGCCAGGAATCGACGAGACACTTACTATTATACAATGTAGCCACGGGTTCGGAGCGTTGCCGAGTTTCGTGTCGATAAAAAAAAAAAAATAAATAAATAAATAAAATATAGTTTTTAAATATTATATTATTTGCCCGTCCCTTCCGCGGAATTGACCCGAATACGGCGCCGCCGAAACTCGGGGTAAAAACGGCCGTTGGCTTATTTTTTCGGGTCGGTAAAAATCCTCTACGCGGTTCCGAATATCGGACAAAATGGAAGCAAACAAAAAAAAATCGCCACGGCATCACGGCCGTCGACGCCGACTCGCGAAAAACAATATACGAGAAACGAGAAAAATATTAATAATAATATCGCAATATTGCACCTACGCAAATAATATTACAATATTGTCTTTGCGTGCGCGTTGCCGTGAGTGTGCACTGCGCCGCCGCCGCCGGTTCGGGCGTCGTCAGTCCGTGCGGGTGCGCCACGTGCGTCGTATGTGCGCCGCAGTAGCCGCGTTCATAAAACGTCGGCCTCGGACCGGGTTAATGGTGCGACTCCCGCGGAGGCCCGCCGGTAATAATAATGATAATAATACTATTACTATCGGGTTCCTCCGCCGCCGACCCGATCGGATATAATCCGTAATTGAAGAACCCCGCGGCTGCGACGGGCTATCCTCGGTATTTAGAACGTGTGCATGCAATCGTCGAACAGAGCAATTTTTTTTTAATTTTTTTTTTTTTTTTTTTTAAACCACCCGAATAACATAAATGTACCCGTCGTGGCGGCCGAACCCCACCCGAAAAAATACACAGAGTATTTTAGATAGGAGAAAAAACAAATCGGCCGTCAAATTTTTACCGACGCTAAACCGAATAAGTTCGACGTATTATGTCAATCTTTGAAAATCCGTTTCGACGCAAAGGCCCGTCAAATGTTATATCGAATTAGACCCGTAGTATAAAACTCCGGAGCCGAATTCGGTATCACTAAGTAAATTATTATAAAATATACGAGTATATTTCGAGTACAAATCTATAGTTGTTGTCTACCGAGTTTGTGATAACAACATTTTGTTATCAATCCAATAGTAAAATATGTTAACTATATTTGAGGTCGCGTTTCCGGAAGGGAAGTTTAAGGAGAGGCAGCCGAGGCTCAATTATCATCGCGTTATCCGAAAGAAAAACAAAATGATGATTAAGAAACACACCATTATTACGATATATTTTTATTTCATAATTTATTAATTATAAATGTACACCCTATGTATGTATTAATGTAAAATGGGTTGAAATGAGCGGTCATGGAAAATAAAATGAGGCCTCGAATTCTTATCACCAACGATTATCCATGTCGTTATATTATACACGACTATAGATAATAATATGATTGTCCATCGACCCACGATTTCGATATAAAACTATGTCGATCGAAACGGATCTCTAGTGGCTACATTCGAATACTCAAACATTGTTAACTTCTCTATTTCGACAAAATTCGAGTAAACTCTACAACGACTATAACGACCGTTCGATAACGTCAAGTTATCATCTCATTGATAACTCTTAACCCCCCAGAAAAATAGCTAGTTTTTTTTCAACTCTACTAATATCTGTGACAATGATATTGATATGTCTTTCATTTTATATTTTCCCGTAAACCGTCGTCTTTAGCGTCCCGCCGTCGTCGTTTTTGCATTCCACTAGTCACATTAGAAATATTATAACGTTCCGATTTGATGGATTTTTAATAGATTGAATTTTTTTATCAAATTTTTATACTCTACTCTACTATGTGCTCCAAATTTTCGAACGCAGCACTGCAATATCTCTAATTGCGCTATTGATTAAATATAGTGTTATTGTATCTATAGCCATGGTACAAATATTATTTTCTAGTAGCAAACGTATTTATATATAGTCGCTGTAACATATTATTACAAACGTTAGTGTCGGAATGTCCACCTGTTTAATAGCGATTCATTTCGGTCGTCACTTTATCAAGGTTCGTTGGGTAACCATATTAATTTTTAATCGCGGTAGAGACGGACAATAAAAATATTTTTAAAAAAAACCATCGTTCCACAATAGTTCTGATATCGTAAGGAACTGGTATCGTTTCAATGACAAGGCTGCGCGATATAGAACGTAGGCCAGCGGGGGCGTAAGGTCGATGCCGAGAATGACGCGCGCGCTGACGAAATCGTGCGGTTCTCATTTTTTTTTTTTCTTTTACTTTTTGTGAAATAATTGAAATAATTGTTACAAAGCGGATATTTGTATTCTAAAATCGATATTAAAATTCCATGTCTATGTATTTTTTTTTAACCCAGTCGTTTGGCCGTCCCACGTTAAATTATTAAAAGGACGGGAATTGAATCGAGAAATTTGCAACAAGCCGCATTAAATTGTAATATACTGTTGATCGGAGACGGAAAGTGGCCATGATTGGTCATCATGTTAACCAATGTTAACAGTTTTCTTAAAAATTAGAAGATGCTAGTATGCAAAGCATTCGGTAAAGTCGCAGATATCTACGATTATTTTTCACCGAATTACAACGAAATCGAAAAAGAAAATAGAATCCGTCGTTACGTTAAAAACACACATCGTTGTCGTTATTATATCTACACTTGGGATGTAAAAATAAATCGGAAATCGTTAAAAAATGTCATTAAAAAGCGGTGGAAACCAGTGGAGGGTGAGAATAACAAAAAAAAAAAATGTTCCGTTGTTTATTGAAACACGCATAATTCGAGTAGGAAAATAAAATGCACGTTCGCTACAAACTCATAGCCTCGTAAATTATATTCGTATAGCGTTAGAAAAAAAAAACCCCATGGGGCGAGAGGAAAAAGCATAACTGATAACATTATTTAGGTGTCCCCGACGTTATTTCCACCGTTTGGTCGGACCCGATCACGGCAAACACGCGAAATAATAATATATTTATTTCAGTACAGTAATCATTAGTATAGTATTGACCCCCACTGCCCAGTAAACACATCGTGTGCGTGTGTGTTTAGGTGAAATTTAATATTAAAACAACAACGTAAATAACACGATGACGACTATCAGTACTGTCGCCCGTGACGAATATTTTATTTAATCCCTTTGCCGGGTAAGTAGCCGCCGGTCATTGTCGATTCGTACAAAACACATACGGCGAGCGATTTGTTTGTTTGTACGCGAACGAACGCGGCGACATCTAGTGGCACGCCGGACACGGTCGGGCAGCAAAAAATAATAATATTAATAATATTATTACGACGACGATGGAAAAAAACTCGTCGGCCTCGTCGTGTTATGACTTTTTTTTTTCTCCCTCTCACACTCTCTCGCTCTCCCTCGCCCTCACTCTCTCTCTCTCTCTCTCTCTCTCACACACATTCACTCTCTCTCACTCTATCTCTCTCTATCCATTGCACACGCCGCCGTTTCCCCATTCACCGGCCGACCGTGTGTCCGTGATGGTGTAATGGACCGTAATATGGTTTACGACAAGTGAAATAATAATGGTTAAGTATTGTATTATAGTGTTCCGAGCACCTTTATAATATTATACACACAATAATAATAATAATAATAATAATATAATAATAATTTGTTTTTCCCAGACACAAACGCACTCGTTGCGCAATCGTCGTTTTCGGATTAGAATAATATTGAAACGTTGAATTTAAAATTTAAAAAAGGAATTCAGTGAATCCAAACACAACCGACAATAGGAGGCCACGGGTTGGGGAGACGCCGTTTTGTATCTGTTCGCAATGATTGCGCGTTCAATTACATTTAATATCTAAACAATAGATAAGGTCCGCGTTTTGCCCCTTGAGACCAAAAAAAAAAAAAAAAATCGTACTATCCACGATGACATAACACAGAAGAATCGATAATGACGCGGAGAACAAAATGTTTACTTGTTCTTAGAATATAGCGGTGTGGGAAAAATCGTCGTGGTGGGCGGAATAGCGTCCTGGAAACAGTTTCCGGACATTTTTAATCGTTTATTATACTCGTAAAAAACACGAAATAAAAACGGAAACGTTTTGCATATCAAGCGGGGCCGGGGGACTTAGCTGGATGGGCCGCCGGGATTTTAATAAATTGGGCCGCTGAGCCCAATCATCTATATATTTTTTTTTCTTATTATTTTTCGTTGAATTACACGATTCGAATTGAATTGGCTGAACCAGGCCTACAGAATGATCAATTGTTCTCAGGGTATTTATATTTTGGACGTTTGGCCGGTAATATATTGAACACAAGTGGCTGACTGACGATTGCCCAATCGGGCCCTGTGGTCAAGCCGTTAACCCGTTGAGTCGTAGTTATACGATATATGGTATGTTTAATGAAACCACCACTAATCGGTACAGTTGGTCACTGTATAGCCGAAAAAAACAAAAAAAATTCGCTCCAAAACTACGTTACTCTGATATTAAAATCCGTTATTATGTTATCAATGTTAATCATTATGAATTCAATAATAAAAAATAAGTTTTCAATTTTTTTTTTTTTTTTTTAAAAAGTTACTCGAGGGGTTAATATATAATCTATATATACCATCATCAATACCATAAATACCGTATACCACCATATATACACCATCATTATACGTATAAAATATGTGTATTGTTATAAATCGTATATATTATATACGGCTCGACGTGCGAACATAACGGCATTGATTTTTAATCCGTTTTGTTTTCTCCGGTATATCTTATCTATAATATAGCGCCTATTATTATTACATTACGGGAAAACGGCAACAACACAACACGGTCGTAATACTATTATATTCGTATACATTTACGAAATATTTAAATATTTGACTTTCCGTATACTCGTATTATTATATAATATATTTTCGAGTAAACGCGCGCCGCTAGAAATTCGCTTAAAAATAACAAAACCCGATATTTTAAGTTAAAATCTACTAAAAAGTATACTACTACTACTACTACTGCCCTCACCCCCCCCCAAAACAAAAATAACCTCGGGGGTGTTTTGTTTGCGGTAAACGAAACGTTTCGGATTTCGCACGCCCACGCGTAAAATTGTTTTTTATTTCAATTTTCCTTTTGGTTGTTTTTTTTTTTTTTTTTTTTTTTTGCCCGTAAACCGGCCGTTAGAATCGAATAGTAACATAACGCACGGTGTCTCATGTATAATGTATGTTGCAAACTGATCGCCGGACGTGAGGAATTTTAAACGTCGTCGTCGTCGCGGTGGAATAACACAAACGGCGAAAAAAAAACAACCCAAAAAAGAAAAAAAAAAACCTAAATTCGTGTGTAACAACACACTTGCACCGTGGCCTATCGATTAAGTGATAAGAATGAGTGAACCCTTGCCCCCCCCTCGGCGCCACAAGTTGTGTTTAAATATATTAAAATAAAAACACCCCCTCTCGACCCCCTTTAAAAAATCCTGGCTGCGTGCCCGAGTTCTTTCGCAAGATTCCGGAATTTTCCTATGCGATCACCGAAGATAATGTGAGAAGATAAAATTGATTACTAGCGATTTCCGACGATAACCATAAATTGAAGTACACTGATTTTTGGAGCGGTCGGTATGTACTCGTTTACACTGTACGAATGTACGTTTTTTTTTTTTTTTTTTTTATCGACGAGAGAACATAAGAAAAAAAATCATGTTTACATATATATTCAATGCGCGCGAAAGAAATAATCGTACAAATTATGTAATTATTATTCGAATAAAAAACGAATAATAGTCGATAAACAAAATAGTGCACTTATCATATTCATTTGTCAGACCGTACGGTCCATAGTACAAATGTATTATTAGTATAATAGCCGACGTCGTAATATTATTTCGTAACTCGTCCGAGGAATAAAATTATAGAAATAATAGTATACGATATATTCCGATATACCGTCGAATAAAAAAAAAATTAAAAATACGCATTTATGATTTTTGTACAAAATTTTTCTTTTTTGAATTTTTACGCGAATGTTGACAAAATTCGCACTCCGAAACCTACGAAGAAAAAAAAATTCTGCGTTACTGTCTACGCTCGATTGGTTTTTTCTTTTTCGTTTTTTGACCAGCTAGTGAATTACTGCAACTATAGACATATAATTCACTCGCGGAAACCATACGCTCAAGATGCCCTCCCGCTGCCAGAAAAAAAAAAAAAAAAAAAAAAAAAACATAAGTATTCCGAGTGTATCAGTGGCACAACCAAGGGGTTACCATTTCGATATTGAAATTACGATAATCGTCTACAACAGCAGATTACCGCAATTATACGGCGGTATTTGTTTATTTTGAAGTATTATTCTAATGACCGATAAGATTATATATAAAAATTTCACTTGTACACAATATAATAATAATAAATTTATTATTATTATTATTATAGTACAGATTATTAGTGGTGGTGGGCCGATACATAAACCGATACTCGATATCTGTGGTATCGATTTTTTTAATCAGAACCTATATCCGACACGATATTTTCAAAGAAAAACGTCTATAAACGTCTCCGGAATATAAAACAATTAAAATTTTTAAAAAAAAAAATCGTGTTTTTCACCGATAAACCACGCGGTTTTCGATTTGAAATATCGGACATCTAACCTAACGACCCTTTACAAATGATGTGTAATGTTTTCCGTTCGAAGTCATCAGTAAATAGGTAACAAATAATAAATACCGTTGCCGTGAAAAACGATCCGGAGTAGGAGGAGGCGACGAAGAGGTGAAAAAGTATAAAACGCCATCGCAGCAAGCGGACTGGACGAGGCGTTTTACAAAACTCGTCCGGAGATACGAAAAATGTAAAACTCCCGTTTGGTGATTACAAAGGTCGAAACATAGTTTGAAAATTGTATATACGTGTATAGTTTTCAACGTAAAATAATTTGTTACGGGGTAGTAAATTTATGGTTTTTGTATTATTGTTCTTGGACGGCCCCGACGGAAATAATTCCGGCCGCCGTGGCCGTCGATAGTCGTCGCCCGGGGGCTCTGTTGTGGCCGGCGGTGGCGCGTCACAATAGAACGCACAATAGAAATTGCAGCAGTGGAATTTAACGAAAAATACCACAAAATGGCCGTTTGTGTGTTCTCTGCGCTATAATAAATAATACCGTCGCGTATATTGTGTACGTATGGTTAGGTCGTACAGTTTAAAATTAGAGAAACGGCGGGGCACTATATACGTACACGCCGTCCCTGCAGTCGTTGTAAAATAACACCGGAGTTTGCTGCTGGTTCGTATATTACAACAATATTGTCTATATATATATATATTTAAAATGTATTATGTTTGACTTGGCACCAGAATTAAGTCGTTAGCTCGGCAGTTGTATAGTTAATGATAAAACGAACTGCATAAAATGCACATTATAATAATATACGTATGCGAGAAAACCGGCGGCCACGGCGTCGTGTGCGGTTACACTGTGTCGAAACATCTGTCTGTTTAGGCGTACCGAACATAATATATAACTAATAATGTACCGGTCTGTCTCTCTCGCTTTCTCTCGATTTTTTTTTTTCTCTCTGTTACATATTATCTTATAAAACCGGTCGAATTTCAGAGAGTAGAAAAAAAAATAATAAACGGTAAAAGACACAATATATACGTAATATACGCGCTGTTGCAATTCCCGGCAAGGATGGCAGCAGCCGCGAGCGAATATTTTAAATCCACTACTGCGGTAGTAAATTATCGAAGAAGAAAAAACCGAGATTTTAATCGCACTTAACTAACCATAAGAATTTATTAAATTATTAAAAATAAAAATTTGATATATTATTATATATTTAATATACGGTTATAAATGACGTCCTAACCTGTTTGAATATGGTTTAAACTCGGAACCAGACCTTTGATGCGTTTAGGCCAGTGATTCAACAGTTTTAAATTCACCTCACCCTCCCCCCCACGGGAAAATCAAATGGGTTTTAAACGTCCCCCCGTGTGCAAATCTCGTAATTAAGGATACACGAGGCTGCTATGAATTGTAAAAAAAAAAATTGAAATAACCAACGTAACCATACAAATGGCGTTGAAAACAAATGTAAAATTACAAATTGAACGGAAAAAGACCTTAGGCGGGACGAGTTGTATTTGGTGGTTCGATGTTTGGTCGAAAATCTCATCTTATCAAATTAAATTGAATCCTCTTATCGAAACAATCACAGATAATCAGTTCATATATTCAGACCGGACCACAGATCCCGATGAAAACCACTGGTTTAGACGTATAAATGTATAGGGGGGGAGGAACAACGATCCACAGGGGAGGCGCCTCTGTACAAGAAATCTCTAGCATTTTCTATATTATAGACGTGGTCGGTGTGCTAATAATTTGTATCCACTTGAAATTTGCAATTTTGATCAGTAACCTCCCCCCCTCCGGATCTCTATGCGAATACAATTTTGTTTGAAACCGGTAGATAAAGACTGAAATTATTGATACAAGTATTCTCGTAATATATTTGTCTTTTCTTTTCTGTATAAACGTTTGAAATGCGAACAAATAATTTCCGTAAAAACATTACTCCATTAATAAAACGTCCGGTTTAAATATTTAGCGCGGAGAAAAAATGCACTTAATATTTAGGATCGTTATTTTTTTCCTCGGTTTTTTTTTTTTTTGTTGTTGTTCTCTTTCGCAATCACTATATACGGTGTTGTTTTCGCGGGTTATTATCGTTTTAACAACAAGAACATCCGTTTCGTTAACGTGACCGCGTATATATATATATATATATATATATATATATATATATGTATAAAAAAAAAATAAAAATAGTTTTTTCTTTTTTTTTTTTTTTTTGGTCATTTTTTCCTATCCGTTCGGGAGGAAATTCGAAAAACCGCGTGCGTGCGCTCGGTTAACCGCAAAACCGGACACGACCCACTACCACTACCCAGAGGTATAAAATAATATAAAATAATATAATATAATATTATTATTATATTATACGTTCGGCCGATCGGTTTTCGAGGACACCACCAGTATATTTACCGACCGAATAATTGATTTTCCGATTCAGTTGTCTGCGCACGGACACGTGCAGTGGCTCCCCCGCCTTTATTTGTCTCGCGGTCCCGTATATTATAAAAGACGATGATAAAACTACACGAAACACGAATAATACGATAAATATGATAAGCCTTGTACCTATACCTGTATACGCACACCTATTATACGTTATAACCGTGTTTTATTTATTTTTTTTTCGCTACAAATATATATATATATATATATATATATATATATATATATATATTGCCGTTGAATATTAAAAACCTATACACGGTTATCCGCATAGTAGTCATCTTCTTTTTTATACGCATACTAGCTAGCTGTTGCCCGCTACTGGCTTTGTTCGCGTTTTCGTAAATATGAATAGCCACCCGAGTAAATAATGAAAAATCCTAAAACCTAACAATAGTAACGGAAGGAAGCACAATTTCAGGTTTGTGACTTTAACGCAATGGTTTTCATCCTAATGTATTCTTCGTTTTTAAGAAAAATATGTATTAGTGGTTATAGTCGCCTACTCACGCGCGTTACGGAAATAGGGCGGCTTTAAAACGAAAATATAAATCCTCTTTATTGCCTATCCCGAAGGAATTTCAAAAAAAAAAAAAAATCATACTTTATTCCTCGTCTACGTCATAAAGGGAACATTAGCAATTTTAGCTTTCCCGGTCCGAGGGTTTAGGCTGGGCGTCGAGAACTCAGTTAGTGAAACAAGACTTTTTTTTTTTTTTTTTTTTATGTTGATTAAATATATACGATTTAAAAATTATACAATTAAAAAGTTATTCAGAAAAGAAAAAAAACATGACATTTTTATATGGGCCGAAAAAGTTGTATCCTCATCGGAAAACATTTCGATTTTTAGCAAAATTTCCGCTTTAAACGCTTATAAAAAAGAAAATAATAATCACGTTACGCTCGAATTTCCTCTTTTTTTATTATCGAATACAATTTATGGCGTACCCTGTGTCAAATATTCGAGCATTTTCGAGAGACCTAATATATGTTGAAATATCTGTGTATGACTCAAAAACGCCGGAATCGCACCGCGTCTAGAAAATGCTAACATATGTATAAATTAACGTTTCGGGTCTACGAATAATTGTTACAATAGTAATAAAAATTCAAAGTTTAATAGTGCGCATATTTTCATATTTTGTGTATTTCAGCGTATTTGCCATATAGTAGATGTTTTGGAGTTATTAGCGCAAATTCCGTATGAATCGAGGAAATTATTATTTTTTTATTTATTTTCCCGAACATTTTTACATAATCTTAGTAATTGTTCCAGTTTATTTGTATTCTTGTATGACTATGGGTTTTATGAGTTTTACCGTTTGCAAAATAATCAAAATTGGTAAAGATGTGAAAACTTTGACGACAAGTAAAATAAACATAATTAAAATAAAAATCAAAAGAAATAACTTTAAAATAAGTGTATATTTTGCATGGATTTAGTGCATAAATGCATGAACTTACGAGCCCTGATGATAATGAATCGATTACGTGATGTACTCGTATAAGCACAATTGAAATCGAATATTAATATTTTTTTTTTTTTTTTAAATTTGCGGTGTAATTATCAATAAATAATAACAACATCTCCAGTAGATTGGTCGGAAAAAAATTGCATGGGAGGGGGTTGGTTAATATTTCGGAAAAACTCTGTTATTCGCTTAAAACAAAACGAAAAACAAGAAACAAAAAAAAAAAAAAAACCAGTAGATTTTCTGTAAATTAATAACGAATAGGCGTGAAAGATTACATTTATTACGTTTTAATAATGCGGTAAAAACTTGTTAAGAAGACGTTACGAAAAAGTAGTCGTCCGAGACATTTCGGGGTGATGGAGAGAGAGAGAGAGCTACGCTATGGGTTCGACCGAATTGTTGGACTCGATTGCAGACGACCGGAACTGCGGGCGCGAATAAAAAGGCGTAAGTCTATTATATTATATACCCGCCGATAATATTCTTGTATTTTCGTCGGCTATATTAAAAACGTACATATAAAAAAAATATACATACGTATATTCAAGCGAATATGCGATATTCATCGTCATCTGTCTCGATAATAATATTATTGCAATGCGCTGCATTTCAGACTGACGTGATGCGCCGGAGTCGGATAAATAAACGTGTCTAATTTGTATTGCCATCGGTCGTATATTAATAATAAAAAAAAAACAATTTTTTATAACGTTATTTATACATGCCAGCTGAAGGTAGTACTTATATATTATGTATTTAGTTATATATGTATATATATATATACGAATTATACAATGAATAAATTAATAATTCAAGGTGATTCGAGTCAAATAAACCATTATAATATGTTTTATAATACGCGCTACCTACTGTTACAGTTAATAAAAAAAAATAAAAATCCATCGTGTGGTTGTACTATAGTAGTAGTGCGTGTGATTTATAAATCGTATTGTTGATTTAAACAGTTGTAGCGAAGAGAGAAAAAATTTATAATAATAATAATAACAATAATAAAACGATTATAATAATAATTAAAAATCTGACGAAATTTAAAACGTATATAAATTTACGGGGAAAAAAAAACAAAAAAAAAAAAAAAAAAAACCGACGCGGGATATAAAATAATTTCGATTTGTATTGTGTACAGTTTGTTCGCCGAGAGATATATAATTATAGAAAATAATTTTGAAAATATGCAGTTTTAAAATATGATAAATATTTCAACAAGAACAAAAAAAACAATACGTGGCGAAAAAAAAAAAATTGTAATACACCGCGGGGGTATCGCGAATTGAAACGCATACGGTTTCTCCGTCGGCGCGCGTTATTAGAACGACATCGGCTTTTGGAAAAACAAGAGAGAAAAAAACAACAAAACAAAACAAAAAAAAAAAAATACGAAAAGTGAACCATTTTTTTTTTTTTTTGTTGAATTTTACATTTATTAAACGGGAGGAGGGAAAACAACCAACTTATTAAAGCGGATAATATCGTATATAATAAAATTACTATTACGGCGTACGCGGCGGTCGAGATGCGAGCGGGCGCGCGCGCCCTTTGATATTATTATTCGTATAATTAATATTAATACGGTGCGGTCGCCGCGGGGCCGTTTTTCAAAAGCAAACGGCCCATATTCGCCAAACTATTTTATATATTTTATTAATATATATATATATATATACGTATCCGTAAATAAATATATTATATTTTACGTTTATATTACAGGATTGACGCCGCCACAGCCATAAACGGCAGGGCATTATAACATCCCGTTACGTACACGAGAGACGACGCCGGGAATATTATTACTATTATTATTATTATTATTATTATTATTATTATAATGAGATTTCCGAGCGAAATTCGAGCCGAGTAAATATTACAATAATTACGCGTTTTACGAGTGTTTTAATAAACACTTCGGCGCCTTTACGGTCCGCACGTACATTACGTACAATACGTATAATATTATAATAATGTCATTTCAATAGTTTTGTAACAGCCGACAGCCGACCCCCGCGCCGTCGTATTGTTGTCCGTAATAATACAGGGCGACACTCGTTGGCCGGCCCGTCACAGTCCGGGGCAAATTTTTATTTCGCGTTTTTACTCTACAGGCCGCCGTTCTAGACGTGTCAATTTTCAATCGAAAATCCACCGACTTACGACCGACGCCTCTCCGTATATTTCAAACCGCACTCTTTACATACAGATCGTCACGTCCCTAAAGTCACTGATACGGCCAAGCTGTATTATTCAACATTTAGGTTTCGTCTCCGAAATCACACCCAATCCCCGTATCGGAAAGCTACTGTCTACCTCCATCCCAGGAAATCTCCTCCCAGAAAACTCGTGGCCTTATAATGTAAACATACTACGAATACTTAATACCCAACAAGTATTGAATGTAAATTCACGCCCAAGTACCCTCACTGGATGGTTTCTTCGCTCTAGACATCCACCAAACCGTTGCATTTAAAATCATACATTACACTTATTGTACTTTTTTTTTTTTTTAGTATAGATTGTATATAACAAAAATAAATAAATACAATTTTACCGTGTACGCGGTGTTGGTGTATTTCATTTTCAATACGCACGTGTATCGATTCGTGGCGATAAAAAGTACGCGCGTATTTCAATTACACGTATAGAATAATATTCAATTTGTACGGGGGTTTTCAAAATCCCCCGCGCTGCGCACAATCATATTACGCACTACCGTAGTGATCGTGCCTAAACAATAAATATATTTTATTGTTCAACTCGGTATTAACATAACAACAATGTATAACACATAGCGACGGCAATATTGATTTTGTGATTTTGAACGAGCCAATTATTTCACCATAAAATGTGCCTACTAGTAATTAATAGCGGGTAACCGAATTATATTATTTTGTCAATAAATTCGAGCGTTTTTCGATCTTCGGCTCTTACGTTAATACGCGTCTTCGGGTCATTAACGGAAACTTAATTGATTTTTTGTTAATACACCGTGTGATTAAAATACACGCGACGCGAACTAATAAGGACCTCTGGTTTTTACCATTTAGAACAGGGGTCTCCAATCTACGGCAACCCGCCGAGCTTTTCGAACCGGCCAGTCTACTGGTGTTTTGATGATTCCGTATTAAGCGCATACGAATATTCGAAAATCCATTTACCGTAGACGTTAAAACTTTACCAACGGAACTTCGGCTGGAAGTTGTCGAGCTCACAACGAACCGCCGGCACTTTTTGCCTGTTTGAAGGAAACCAGACTGCAGACATTTTACGCCGTGTTGCCAGAGGACTTTGTTTCGAATCCCAGACAAATGTGGGCGTGTAATGATTTCAGTATTTAACCTACGCACGTAGGTATACGAGTAAACTTTTTCGAAAAATGAAATACGTCAAATCAAATTATTGAGCCAAATTAAGTGATGAACATTTTCGAACGGCGCTGCAAGTTGGAACAACCAAGTTTACAATGCAAACCACAACGAAATTTTAAAAGACAAGACAAACAGCTCAGTAAGTAACAGTAACGTATCACAATAAATCGATTTTTTTTCCTTTTGTACAATTTTAGTTGAATAAAATCATACTTATTTATCTATGGTTTCATCATTCTCTAAAGAAATTTGGCCCGCCATGTCCAAGCGTATCTCAAATATGGCCCGCCGTAAAATAAAAAATGCTGGAGACCCTCGCTTTAAAATATTAAACGATTCTAGAAAAATCGAAATTAAATTTAAACGCGAAATTTACGGCTTTCGCGACGATCGAAAATAATATCGCTCTGTACGAGACGACGCGTACAGTGTACATTTTTTTTTTTTTTTTTTTAGCGAATAACGCGAATTATCGTAACGCTATTTATTGTTTACGAATAATACTTAAAAAAAAAAAACAACAACCGGTCTCGTATATATTTTAAATATTATATACAACACATTTAGTATAATATTATGCCCGTATTTTATTACGTTCAAGAAATTCTTTTGGGAAAATAATAATATACAATACTACGCGTTCACGCCGTATAAACATGTAGAGCGAAACTGCAGGTTTCTAAACAAACTGCGATTAAGACATTATTATTATTATTATTATTATTTCTATCTATTATTCTGTATAATAAACGTAAAGGACGACAACAACAACAACAACAAAAATATTTTATAAAAGTATGTTTTTTTTTTTTTTTTTTTTTAATTTGTTTTCATATTGCTCTATTATATTGCTCGTAAAAACGTAACCGTTACGTTTTTGTTCTAGATAACAATAATAATAATTATACGTTTCGTGTATAATTTAGAAACCCTTTTATTATTATTATAATTTTTTTTTTTTTAAATATAAGTATAATTATTATCACGTTTAATAGTATTCTCGCGCGTAATCAATATATATATATATATATATATATATATAGGTTTTATTATCATAAACTATTCATAATCCGAAATAATAGACTCGGAACACGCCGTGGATTTTTGTAGTTTTTTTTTTTTCTCTCTCTCTCTATTTTACTATTCGTGCATTATTTATCGTACGTATTTATATACGCACCGGGAATTCGGCCGGCAATTATTGTAACACGTATCGATCCATACATTTCGACATTTTATTTTTTTTTCCTTATTTTCCCCCCGAAAATATTACGCGCGCGAAATAATAACGTGTACCCGCACGCCGCCTATAAATAATTCTAAAATATAATAGACACCACTCCACGTAATACCTTTGCCTTGTACCTATTCCGACGACGACGACGATTAATTACAAACGATTTCGTACAAGTGTTCGATAGTAAAATATTATATAATCGTTCTCGTCGCGAGACAGTACCGAATGTACACCGGCGTATGATAATAATTTATAATTTTTTTTTTTATCGGGGTGCACCGGGGCGGCGTACGAACAACAAACGGTACGTTTTCTCACGGGGGTCGGGGCGATAAAACGAAAAGACCCGCGCCCGGAATCGTTCGCGGAGCGCAGAGAGAGAGAGAGAGATAAAAAAATTATACGACATGTCGCCGTATACGATTTCAAAACAATATACTAATCCGCTAGTGTATTACTATTATTACTATAATTACAGCGACCCGCTAAAAAGTTATTACTTATATATTTGTCACGGAAGTAGTAAGTAAAAAAAAAAAAAAAAATAATAATAAATAAAAATACGCGCTCCGCTTTGAACCGCGGCCCGTTATTAGACGACCGACATTATTACCGTATAAATATTATAGGTAACTATAATAATATGTCATTAAAACCGGAAAAATATGTATGTCAACTTGTGTTTTTAAGTAGCTGTTTAATATTAATAAACAATACGAGACTTAATGATTACATCGATTTCTGTCCGCTAGAATATTATATTTTATAAAAACTTCTCCGAATGTATATATACATACGTATAAATACGTATACACTAGGATAGTTCTTAGCTTTAGAGGTCAATCAGAGGTTAATTACGATTTCTTTGAGCACGTATGAATCAAAAAAGTCGAGTGCTGCAATTTCTGAATTCAAATACCACAAGTGGTCGCAAAATATTTTCAATGAACAATTGGCAATTTCATGGCCAATATTTGTCGTAATCAATGCGATTTTGAATGAATAACAAATCTTGATAAGGTGCTTCAATTGCGATATGTGATCGACACCATCTTTTAATGTACATTGATATAATAAAAATGCATGTATCACAAAATTTTTCTTGAGAAAACCTCAAGTAAAACTATTTTTGAAAAATACAAATTTTAATGCAGTATCCAACTGCCTTGGACATCCCATCGGGCGTGATGAGTTCCTTCAAGATAAATTATAGACAGTTCCAATAGCTCCCTATAGTCCATTCTGAATTGTTTTACTTCCGAACAGACAAGTGCAGACTTACGAGCTTGTGTCTTTACCTGGTACATTTGATAGAGCTGTAAAACCATACGGGGATCCTTTATACCCAGGTTATAGTTAACAGTATTTATTTTTTTCCGATTTTCTTGAAAATGTTTTATCATGGGGATATTAGGACCTGATGTAGAACCAAATTTTTCTTCTTAAAACACATCTTAGTACCAGTTTATAAATATGATGTCTACAAAGGAAATACATGAAATCTTTTCCAAGATGCTGTTCTAGATGTACACCAAGCTCATTTCAGACAACCCATATTCGATGCTGAAGTATCACAACAAATAGCTTAATCAACTAAATCAATAAGTAATCACTAAATCATTCTTCTAGCAATTTGTACACATTTCCAGCTTGCTCGTATCCAGTTCCCGCTGATAATTTTGGAACACCAAGTAGTTGTTCACGTCCTTTACATGATATTATTACCGGTAACCTTTCCACTAAGTCTTTTCCAATTAGTGACAGTAATATTTTTTCATCGCAGTGTATTACTGCGTGTATTACTTATAAAAGTATCAATTTGAAATATTGCGCGTAGTTGAATTACTCGTTCTTTGCGTAAGTTTTCGCGAAATCGATGTATTGAGGAACGATTTATGATCATTCCTCGTTTCAATTCATCAAGTTAATGTCAAAATGAGCAAAATAGTTTATATTGCAGTATAAACATAATGTTTTTAAGGATTTTCTTGATTTTTCACAAAATACGGCAAAAAATACCTAAAGAACATTTTTTTTAAAAACATAAAACGTTCTACAATATTTGTTATAAACACTCCGCGTAATATTAAAATTTAAACAGATACTTATAAAAACCTAAAAATCTATCCATTTTCTAAAAACATTAACTTTAAATGGGTTTTCTTAATTTTACGGAAAACCGCTAACATTAAAAAAAAAAAAAAACAAGAATTGTTTATTTTAGAAAATATTTTATACTATAATATTGGTCTTATACAATTGATCATAACTTTAAAACTTAATAGATACATAAAAAAAAAATGAAATTGTACCCCTTTTTGTTAAAATTTAACCCCTTTTAAGCACAGGAAGGGGCTATCTAATGGCACTCAAACTTTACCATTATTTTTTTTTGTTCATTAAGTTAAACAAAATTCTGAAGCAGCCCTTAACAATTTTCTAAACATAAAATTAAGGACCACCCTAGTATACACTATACAGGGTGATATATATATATTTTTTCCCTTTCTGTTATGGCGATCCGGCGATAATATCTAAATAGTAAAATCGATTATGGGTTTTCTCCGGTCTGAATCACAGAATCGTTTGACAACGAGTATGTACTTGCAATATTTTTACCATTTGTTCAGACCAAATCAACCTCTCCAACAGTTTTCCACACATTTTGTTTTGCCCAAGACTCACATATATAATGTTGGATTTACAACTACCGAGTTATAATAAACAGTAAACCGGATGAGAAGAAAAAACAAAATCAATACGAAACATATTTAGTATTTATCTACTTCCCTGCTCATCCGGGTTAGGTTTAAATTTTAAACCGTTTAACTAGTTATAAATCACAAACCGGATATTCGAGATATAATACTATTTTCATTTTTTTAAACTTGCGTCGAAAAATTGATAAATTTTTAACAATTCCAAAAATAGAAATAAAATTTACTGAAAATCGCGGTTAAAGAAAATCAACCTGATGCGGTATAATAATATTATTATGAAAACGTAGGAGGCGCGGATGTCGATAAAATCATAAACGATTAAACTCGAAATACATACTCGCGACTATAACGACCGTCATTGTTGGGTTTTTTTTTATTATTATTCATTTAATATGCCGACACGAATTAATATATATTTTATTATTATTTTTATTAATTTCGTATAAGAGACGACAGCGCGGCATAAGAACAAATAAGTATTTTCGTATGATACAAATGTTAATGTCGTCTAATTAAAATTAAATATTTCGAGTATACCCCCACAGATGCATCGGTATAATATAAAAATACTCGAAAACACGTGAAATCGTTCCGGGCCGGTTGAATAAAAAAAATACTTTAATTATGATTTATATATATACGTACTACGCTCGACACGTGTAACACACTTAATATATTTCTGGTGTACAGGGCGATTCTAATGTAATCGTGAACCGATTATTGTCTATATGAAAATTTGGACGAGTGATTTTCGATGTTTTTTTTCCACAAAAATTACCGCGGCTATACGTTTCATATTTTCTGGGGGAGCGAGGGGTTCATTTTGAAGAAAAAAAAAATATTTTTATTTTATTGTCGTGCTCGGGAACGTTTTCGATCCGTTTCGTCGTAACCGCCCACGGCCCGGGGTCGGCAACCTGCGGCTCTTTCGATGTAATGTCGCGGCTCTCCAGTTTCATACGCAAAAAAACATAATGATTTTATTATCAAAAAATCAATTTCATTCTATAAAAAAATATATATCACTAGATGACATAATTTGTGTTGCTTTTAGAAATATGAAATAATACACCACGACAATAACTTGATAGTACCCGCAAAGGCTATCGTAGTCAATTAAAATTAAAAGTGTGTACAATGTACATACGGGAAACCATATTTTTATATTAGATAAACTACAATAAATGATCGATAATAAATATAAAAAAAAGTATAATCAAAATGAAAAACGTTTATTATGACAACAAGTTATGAACCAGATTTAACCAGACTTTCAAAAGGCATGTAATGCCAATGTTCCCATTGATGATCCCTATCTATTATTCAATAACTGTAGTTATATTATTGGATTGATTATTTCGATTTTGATTTTATTGATTATTTCATTGTTCTAGCTAAAATACACTTTAATATGTTTTGTGCTTGAAATATTTGTATGTTATTTCGTGTTTAAAGTCGTTAATTTTAAATCGGCAATTGAGCAAATGCTATAATGTCGAAACGGAAATGTTGTTCGGTGGCTCTTTAAAATCAGGGAACATGTTCTAAATTGTAACTTTTGACTGTTCCGTCGCAAATGGTCGCCTACGGTATAACCTGCCCCGGTGGCGCGAAACGGTCGGGAAACGTTTTTATTTCCAACAAAACTGATCGAAATGTCCCCACCGCTATTCTCATCCGTGACCTCTCGCCCGGATCAAATCGTCACCGTACCGCCTCCTGTTCAGTTATATATTGTTTGGGCGTTCGTCCGGACCGAACGCGGTTTCTCTTTATAATTGCAGTAATTAGTGCGCCGACACCACACCGGTTATCCGCCCCGAAGGTTAAAAACGTCCCGTAGATAGGCTGCAATAATAACGACAATAATGCATTTTGTCAGCCGCGCGATTGTTATTACGAATTACGATGGCGCAATAATGTTTATGTCGTACACGTCGCCGAACAACGACGGGCGATATTTTTAATCGGTTTTACAGAGTAGAGAGAGATAGAGAGAGGATAGAGTGATAGAGAAAAAAAAATGAGAGCACGAACATAATATTCTAAACGAACTGTCGCGACTCGACGGCGACGGTATAATAAATATAAATATACACGCAATATTGGTACTCGATTTAGTTTTTTTTTTTTTTTTTTTTTTTAATTTGTTTACAGAGCAGTTTTTATACGTATATACGTGTATCTCGAATCAAGGGATTTGCGTACGTAATTTTATTAAATTTCTATAATCGTTTTGAGAATAATTTGATCGGGAAAAATACGACGGCCGTTTTATAAAAGTAAAAACAGACGCACAAAAAAAAAAAAAAAAAAAACAGCCCGAGATACCGCGAGATGACAGTAAAACTGCGTAGGAAGTAGATTACGACGACAGCTCATTGTCGGCAACGGGATGGCAAAAAAACACAAAACACAACAGTTGTTTTAATTGTGAACATAATAATTTGTCCGTATTAAACACGTTTTATTTCGATTACGGTAAACAATTGTAAACAGAATTTTATTTAAAAATTAGAACAAATTGCGCGTGCATAGCGCAACCAGCACTTGTGTTATTAATGCGTTTACTCCGCCGGAGAGGACATAATTGTAAAATCGATAGTAATAACTAATATTGCGCGCATCTAAGCACAAGTGATGCCAATTAATAACCTGTTGGACACTACCCCCGGAATAGGCTATAATAGATATTGTATGTGTAGGTTAAGTTAGGTTAGGTTGGCCTGACCTGAAAATATATATACACGTATACCTATATGGTACGGTTAAAACCCGAAATAGAAGCATTTGAAGTATGGTGTTGGAGAAGAACGTTAAAAATTCCATGGTCAAAAAATGTAAAAAATGTTGAGATTTTTACGAAACTGAATACTCAAAAAAACAATATGGAATACGCGGAGATTGAGAAGAAAAGCACGGGCCGGACATTTAATACGGAATAGTCCTTGGATAAATGCAATAGCAGAGGGAAAAATAGAAGGCAAACCAGGGAGTGGGAGGTCTAGAATACCTTTCTTGAAGCAAGTGATGGAAGGTACCGGAATAAGAATATACAGTGCGCCGAAAAGAAATATAGGCGGTAGGGAAAAATGGAGTTATTTACCCAATCTTTGGATTGTAAAAAAAAAAAAAAGTTAAAACCCCTAGTTAAGTAAAAAACTAATCTCTGAAATCCCCCTTTTCTCGAAACTGGTTAAAACTAGAATCGACCGCAAGTTTAAACGAGTCAGTCGAAAGTAGTTTTGAAAATCTGATCCCTGTGTAATTCTAAAACGCTCCACGATATATTATAAACGCCTAATACTTAACGGACTTGTCCTAATACGTATAGTTATTTATTACCGTTTATCTAGTTAAATCTAGTTTAAACTAACGATACGAAAATTACTTGTGGACACAGTGGACTAGTTTTCGTCCTGAATAATTCAAACACTAAGTTGAGGGTTAAATTGAGTTGTAACCGGTCGTGACGAAAGTGGTTTGAGGAATTTAGTTTTGAAACTAGATTTCGGGTTTTAACTGTGACTTCGTATAAAACGGTCGACGCCGTATATTTTCACATTTTTAGTTTCGCGTTTAGAAAAGAAAACTGTACGTGAAACGAACAACTACTAAAACCAATAATAAGATATAATAATAAATTGACAAACGCGCGTTATCAAACAACGTATCTTGAGTATTGTAATTTGTGAGTTTATATAATAAGTAAATCGACGATGAATTATTACCGCGATTACTCGCAAAAGAAAAAAAGAACAGAAAATAAGAAAACTATTTTGATTTATTAACCGTACTTTAACGTCGATGTCGTTGGTACCAGTCGAGCAGCTAGATTGTGTCGCCGATAGCGTCGGGGTAGACGCGGGGGCGGGGAGAGGTGTAAACCCTAACCGAACTAAAATCATCCCGTGCGCGGTGGTGCCGATCTCCTCGGCTGTATAAAAAACCGCCCACGCGCATTATTCTGCGATAATCTATATATACGAGATATATATATATATATATATATATATATATATATATATATATATATATATATTTTTTTTAATACATTTACGCCTACTGCGCGAACTACTGCGTGTGTTTAGCCTATAATAACAATACCGGTGGGCAGATTTATAAATCCTATTTGCGCGTCACGACAGGCAAACGCCGTTTTTTTTTTTCCCCCGCTCGTCCCGTAATATAATAGGAGGTATACGTCGTATACGTTACATTAAACACCTACTCGTTTTGTAATATATATATATATATATATATATGTGTATCTCCTCGTGTGGGGTACGAAAAAACAAAAAGGAAATCGTCGTTTACGTATTAGGACGACCAAAACGGATGATGGTGGTGGTTTCTGATGACGATACGCGCGGCGTCGTTGTCGTCGTTGTCGCGGGGGGGCGGGGGATCAATGGCATTCGTCGTCTCAGCCGTGCGCCGCGTAAGTCTACGTCGTGACGTCATTAAATGGCATTTACGCAGTAACTGACCCCGCCGTCGTGTTAGCGGGTGCCGCCGCCGCCGCCCTGACGGAAAACTTTTAATTTTCGTGCCGTCGTCGCGGGGCCAACGGGATTGTGTATACATTTAACGAAACCGATAAAATAAAAAAAAAAAAACAAACTAAAACCCGTTTGAAATTCCAAAACGAAAGGGCGCCATAATAAATGCGATATTTATTATAGCGTTGCGTATGACAAAAATGCGACAACGGTCGAAATATTAGAAATTCCGACACAAAAAAAAAAAAAATAAAAATACCGTTAGACGCGTTAAAGACGTACGCTGTACACGGGAAGGAAAAAAATATGGTGAAATAACTGTTTCGAAACGGAGTATTACACCAACTTTACATACCGTACACAAAAAAAAAAAAAAAGCTGCAATAAGGAATATAAAAAATAAAAATAAATAATCACGATATTATTACATTCGGAACATTGCGCAAGTACACGTTCGTCATATTTTAATTGATAGTGTATTTAATGCACTACAAAACCTAACAAATGCATTTAAAATCCCTAACTAATGCTGTAAAAAACGCACTAAATTGATTTAAATTGATTTTATACTTCTAGCGTATAATATTTGTATAATCAATGTATTTACAAAACAAAAATTAAATGTTTTAGACTAGTAGAACTACAGAATCAGAGTAGAACGTCGAGGTTCAAATTTAATCGAAATTCGTATAATTGTTTTTTCGTGATTCATTACTCGAGTAAACTTAATGATATTTTGTTTTTTTTTTTTTTTATCTATGTAAATGTTGAGATTCGTCGTATTATAAATAAAAATGCTTTTTTTTTTTGGAATTTTATACTGCATTAATAAGGATTTTAAATGCATTTTTTTTTTTATAGGTTTTCTAGTGCACTGAATTACACAGCCTCTAATTATTGCTATAGAAATACCCATCGACGAGTACGTATACGTTATAAAGTATTTGTGTACAGAGCTGCAGCACCGGAAACACTTTTCGGAGTAATAAAACGCGAAAAGGAATATGTACTCCGCAGTGGTATGTGCAGTTCGATGACCCGGACGTCAATGAGAAAATAAAAAGGCAAAAAGTTTTACACCGATATAATAAAACGAAAATAATAATAATAACGTACATCTACGTATTTTATTAATATATTTATTTTTATTTCGTTTTTTTTTTTTTTTGGTTCCAATGTTGGGGTGTACGAAAATCGGTTTTTTTTTTTTTTTGCGAATATAATACACCGATTTATTTGCGCGCTTTCGAATTTTACGTCGTTTTTTCATTCGAGTTTTTTTTTTTATTTTAGATTCGGCATATTGTTGTACAGTAAAAAAAAAAAAAAAAAATATGGTAATATAATATATTATAGACGCCGCACGAATCCGCGTACCGTCGACGTTTCATTGCGAGTTATTTATATATATATATATATATTTTTATTATTTTATTTTAAACAATAATATACATACATTTTCGCGTAATTTGTTTTGTATTTCATTATTTTACGTACATTTATAAGTAAGTGTACGCGAACGATAATCACGCATATCCACGCGTTTATATACGTATAAATAATACATTTATACAAGTTTACGACATTTGCAAAAATTAACATAACGTGCAATGCGACGACGTCATTGTGCGCGAAAAGTATTACCGACCGTGTAAAATGTACGCGTAAAATACTTTATACAGGGTGATTTTATTATTATTATTATTATTATTATTTTTTTTTTTTTTGTTGTTGATTTTTTCGATTTTATCACGTACCACCGCCGATTGTTATCCCCGCCGTAACATAAGTTGAGTGCATTGGATTTTTGGTTATTGCCAGCCATTATATTATTTGTGAATATTATTTTCAACGTTTTACTTTGCGCGCACGCACACACACACACACGTTATATTATTAGCTATATCATATTATATATATATAGGTATTGATTTTAAGGTTAAAAAAAAAAATAATAAAAAATACTACTCTCAATCGAAAATAAAACGCCGACAAAACATATATGTTTTCGAATGTTACATACGCCGGATGAATATTATAACGTGGGAGGTTGCTGTTTGAAAATAAAATGTTAATATACGCGATGTTTATGCGGTATACCTTATAAGGGCAATATTATGACAAAAAAAAATAAAAAAAAAAAAAAAATCTATTATCGTAAATAAAACATCCGACGGAAGTATTCGAAATCGAACAATTATACTCGAAATCTCCGTACGTTATATTATTATGGACAAATTTATATGCGATAAAAAAAAAAATCCAAAATGTGCAATAAAATTACATTTTTCACGAAATACAATTGTTTAAAATTGCAATTGTATGCGTCGCAGTAAAGTACATTACGTATATATTATCGTCACTCGGAAAATCGCGGATAAGATTGAAAATGTTAATTTCAAGAGGTTTCGCCCCGACTCGTTTTAGGCATTGTTTCGTTACAATAATAGCGGGTCCGGCTAGTACTAAAAAAAAAAAAACTGTTGAAAGAAATCCAATTGTTTGCGTATCGGTTTTTCCGTCCGCATATTGTATTGATTGTTTCCGATTTCGTCAAACAAAAACACAGTTTAGATAACATTTGTCAAATATCATATGTGCACACGAACAATGTGTTTACGGAGTGTGTGCGTTATTGAAAAATTTAATTTTGTTTTTCCGCGGATACCGATGAAAATTTTCGATAAATACGCGAAAATGCGGATTTACGGCGAAATTTAACATCAATCGGTTGTGTCGCGATGGTTTTCAGTAAAAAAATAAAACGTATTTATCTATCGTCGAATCCCAGCCGTGTATGTGGAGCGGTGCCCCCCACATAGAATTACAACTCCCCCGAGAAAATTACCGATACATTTTGTTTTGTTTTTTTTTTTTTTTTTAACGCTTATTGTAAAAGAATATTTTATTCCTCTCCCCTTCCCCCCACCGGTGACGTTGCGAAGTGTAGACGAAAAACGAAAAAAAAAAAAAAAATTTAAGAAAAAACTTACCGTTATCGTATTGTAACAAAACGTCAAGTGTGTCAACGTTGTCAATGGTAGGATAGGATTAAGTAGGATTTTTTAATACTTATCGAAAGTCTGTCTACGGTCTGTTAAAACCTTTGCCTCCCCGGGGCGATTGCCGGCCCCCTACCCCCCTACCCACCCCCTATCGTCTGTGGTACCGAGACGATATTATCTAACCTCCACCTCGTAATCGCCGCGGGCGGGCCGGCGATAAAACAACGCACCCTGTATAATATTACGATCGATATCGCGTGTGTGCACGCCGTATACGTATACGTATACGTATATATATATATATATATAAAACGTTATCTAGTCGATCAGCTTATTGTGCGCACGTTATACTATTATATTGTATTATTGTGCAGGGTACCTAACCTCCTAATATCATTATTCGGCAAATTGTATTCACGCGGTATATACGTCCGCGCGCGGGTCGTCTCTCGAAAACGTATCGTTATCGTGATAGAAAAAAAAATAGAAGAAAAAAAAAACGAAATACCTTATAGCTCATACACAATCGGGTAAAAAATATCGTATCGATTGCCGCGGCGTTACGCCAGTTGACAACGTCGGTTAGTTGTTAGCAGCGGCGGCGGCCAGTACGCGCTCGCACGTGCGTTTCGAATGGACTTATCGTTTACGGACGACACGTTACGTCCGTTACATTTTTCAGGAACAAAGTAATAAATTATTTATTTTTGTTTGAATTTTCGTAAACGTTTCATATTTTCGTTTTATCAAAAGTCGAATTCCTTTTTTTTTTTTTTATCAAATGTACATTACAATGGGGGATTTTTTTAGTAATTTATACTTTGTTCAAAAGAAAAGAGACGGGTCTTTGTTATTTCCTTGTGTTATTCGAGTGCATTCGTAAATCTCGACATTTCGAAAATGTAATCGATGATTATTATGCAGACAACTCGAATAAAAAAAAAAAAAAAAATTAAATTGGGGTCAAATCCTAATTGTATAGAGAAATGTCATTACAATCGCGGTATTTAATTAATTCGGTAATCGACGGCACCGAAACACAAACGCATAATAATTGATGTGCGAACCCGCAACGGTAACTATTTTATTCATATAGCCGAATGTTAAGGAATGTTAGGTAGGTTTTTTTGTGTCCATTTTTTTTTTTTTTATTCTGCATACCGACACGACAAAGTGGATATAATAAAACATACCAATAATATTATATTATTACGATATCGGGCTATACAGGTGTGCATATTACGATACGTTTTACAATTCATTTCATCTAGCCCGCCGCAGAAATGATACGATTGTGATCGATATCGGCAAACCGTAATTACAAACACTATACCGATGTGTTTTTAATTATCATCTATGAACCCACTTCAAGGGTACAACACATACATATTTATGGTGTCGATTACACACTGCGAACGCGAAACGGAAATCGTTATACGAATTGTATTTGAAACGTCGAAATACATATGTTAATAATATTATGTTCGTTCGGTAATATTATATATTTGTGTATCGAATATTAAATATATATATATCCCGCCGTTATTTGTTAGTATTGTTGTACCGATACATATATATAAAAAAAAAAAAAAAAAACACGACGCGCCTATAGCATATTTTGCAATAAATATTCGAAATTGCTCGTGATTTTAAATCCGGACGAGTTTTAAGGTTAGGTTATATTCCTCCCGAAGTAGTGCCTCACGGCAATTCCGGGAGGCGGGGGTATTGCCGGTTTAAAAAAAAAAAAAAAGGTTAGGTTATATTAGGCTGAACCGTAACACACCGAACAAACGATTCGACGTGACCGGAAATTCGACGGTGGCGGTCTAGGGCGCTAAATCCCCCAAAGTGTACAAACAGATAAACATATTCACTCGAATATATATTTTATACGTATGTACGTAGGTATAGGACGTAAAAAATACATCATAGGTAGGTACTCGTAGGTTTCGCATGGCAAGACGATTTTTGGAAGCGTGACATTCTATATACAGTATAACACGTGTTCGAATACCAGCAGCTCCCTCTAAAATCGCGCCTATCTGCCACCTATTATTAGCTGCGCGTCCTCAGCACCCTCACCTCAAAATTTTCAAATTAAAAATGACTCATTCGTTTGTGCTCGTTAGTGCGTTTTACTCCGACAATTGTGCCGATTCGCCGTTCCCGCGATATCGGTCTTTTAAAGTGCCGGGGATATGATCAGCACCCCAACCTCAAATTTTGAAATTCCAAATGAGCCAATGTGCTTTTTACCGAGAACGACAAAAGCATAAACGTCGGGATAAAAATCACAAACGAATAGCTCATTTTGAATTTCAAAATTTTGAGGTGCTCCTATTATTGAGTTTCGATGGTATTATAATATTTCTATATCCGTGTAACTATTATTAACTATTATCGTAACGTTACACACTCCCTCCTGATATTCCCGGACCAAAATTGTTCGATTTCGCGTTCCTCGTTTATAATATACGAAAACCGTTAGTGTAAAAATTATTATAAGTACTACAGCGACTTTTTTTTTATAACTGCAGTTATTACGATAATAACGTGTGCGGGTAAAACAATAAAAACAACGCAATAATTATTATTTTTTTTTTTTTAAGTGTAAACGAATTATTTTTGTCATCATCTATCTATCTATCTATTTACTGACTCGTATTGTTCGTGATATAATTTTTCACGTAACGATACAGAATGTGCAGAAACAGTGATGATTTTTTTTGTTTTTTACGTACGCCAGAAATAACACGCGTAATAAATTATATAAATTATATATATATATCAAATGGTTAGGCTTGGTTAAACTTGCAATTGTTATTATTTGATATAGAAGACCGTATACCTATGCCGTTACACTCGGAATTGTAATAATTATATGTTTAAAAAAAAAAAAAAAAAAAAAACCGTTTTAAGTTTAAAACAAAATGTAAAAATTATGTTGTATAACGACATAATTATACTCGTAAAAAGTATGTATAGACAAATAATTCGGGACGGTACGTACGTATATCAATTACGTTAACCCGATATTTGTTCGTTCTATAGCGTCCGGTGTACTCGTTTTGTTCCGGGACGAGACACAAACGACTTTTCCAAATCTACACTTGTTTTTTTTTTTTTTTTTTTTTTTTTTTTTAACGAAATAAAGAACTTCGGTACGCATACTTTTCGAACGGGGCGGTTCCAAGAACACGTAAAACGAGCCTAGTCATTTTTCCCAATTGCCTAAATAAAAAACCTAGTCTTCGTTTTTTTATTTGTTTTTATTTTTATTTTTTTTCTACACGTAGAAATAAAGACTCCTATAGATATAAACGAACGACTACTATACGTATGTATATGTGGTGGTGTTATTGTGGAGGGGGTAAGGAAAAGTACTTCCCCCCCACAGTTTTGACAACAGTACAAATTTCTGAATTTTCTAAAATAAAAAAAGAACGCAATACATTAATTACTTTATATAGTCATAAAATGAAAATATTCTCTTCCTCGAATTATTTCATAAAAATTTATATAATATATTTCACGTTTCTCCTATTTCATAACACGTTGACGTATTGTCAACGTTATTGTATTAACCTAGTTACGAAAATAAGAAAATCAACATTAAAATAACGATGTATTCTTTCGTTTATTTTTTTTAAGTTTTGTTTAATTACGTTGTTAGATTAGGTCATTCAATTAGTCGATAATTGTTTTGTTGACGTAAAATAAAAATATGCATGTACATGCCGTTCCTCGTGGTTTTGATTTTGATGAAAAAATTATTTTGCCCCCCCCCAACCCTAGTTTTTTACACTAGTTTTTTGCGGCCATTGCGTATACGTTCACAATCTCTCGTAAAATTATAACGTCTATAGGTTTGAATAAAAGTAGACTGCGTTATTTTACGGTTTTTTTTTCTTCAAGTCTCGGGACTGATGTCATTAGACCGTCACGGCAGTCGCAAACAAAATATATTCTATACGAATTCATCATCGAAAACTAAGTACCTATTAACTAACTGCGCGTGTACTTTAGCACGTATTTTGTATTTATTAAACCCACGTATAAAATTCGAGACTTTCGTGCCATTTGAATTCTATGAATATTTTTATCCGTCAATTATTATCGTTTTATTATGTAAAAAATACAAGTCAGTTTTTTTTCTCCCGTACCAAAATATTGATAAAGCAAAATAATATATAATATATATACATATACAAAATGAATCGTTCGTCAAATTTTATCGAGTCGCTTTCTTTTGTCAATACGCCCGTCCAGGGCATATTTTTTGTAATATTTCGCATTACACACTTTTGTAGTTTAGACCATTCGTGGTCACAAAATAAAATTTTCCCCCATACTCTGATTTTGACCGTGTACGCGGATTATTTGTACATTTTTTACTATTTGATCGTCATCAGAATATTTATTATTATTGCGAGATCTTATTTTAGAACACAAAAGTCATTTTAAAAGAATCATTTTTTTAAACTTGTATAATTAATTTAATTTTTCTTATGGATATTATAAATTAAAATTAATAATTCATATCAATTTCAATAAAATGATAATATCTTAGTTTAGCTTTTGACTATAACCACGGTTTTAAATCTAAAACCGCGTTTGTAACTGATAACGATAATTGATAAATAAAAACGTTAAAGCTTATCAAATATTATTTGTTATATAAAAAAAAAATAATAAATTCATACATTTAAATAAAACTGACATAATCTCAGTCACTACATATTTTATAATTCCGTATTAAACACAAAAATAGGCCTCGCGCCAGCCTGCCATTTCGCGTATAGTTTTTATACGAAGAACAATGGCGGATTAATATAAAATAAAATATATAGTTTTAATTAAAAAATATAAGTATATTTCGCTATATCATACAATTTTTTAAGTTGTTATAACTACATTTAAATCTTTTTTTTTTTTTGTTAATGTTTTATTGAGGAGGCTAACATGTCCGATTCGTCGGACAACTTATATCAGCCACCGCCGAATAAAATATTAATCGTTTCTGGCAATCGTGTAATTTTTGTTAAAATTTAAAACGTGTTAATTGCTCTGTTGACCGAGGAATATTATTTTAGATTTACTTATTGTTGCCCATTACGAATCGAAGTCGCTGCCGATAACGCGACTGTTTTACGATTTAATAGAAAATGACTGTGTTAGCGTCACTGCGAGAGCGGGAGAAAAAAAATCACTTCGGGTGTCATTCAAATTATCAAAGTAGAAAGAAGCGAAGTTGATTTAATTAGGTACCTGTATATTTGTCAATAAATAATTATTAATGTAAACGAGTGTACTTAACGCGTACCAACAGAATGATTTTTTTTTTCTTTTCACTGTATAACACCGTAATAATAAGTACTCATTTCAAAATACATAATTATACAGTTTTGTTGGATATTTTCCAATATAACCTTCAATAATATATATTAGCTATTTTACATTCGAAAATATAGTTTATTGCGGACAGCGATTATCCTGAAAAATGACTATACCATACTCAATACGGTAAAAACGGTTCAAAACACGATTTAAAGTTTTGAAGAGTAACAATGAGAACGGATAAAAATATTTTGCTTCGCATCACATTCGACATTTTTTATTTACATTGAACCGTCAATAAATATGACCAATTATAGTAACATTAACAAAATTATTATGGTATTCATTTTTAAAATACGGTTAGATTAGCACAGTTTATGAAATCAATAAAAAGTTGAAGTTAAAATTAAGTTAATTATTTGAGTTAGTTAGTTAGTTTAATCTATCTATTATTGATATCGGAAAAGACCATTCCAAAAAAAGCATATATTTTAACGGAACAAAAAGAAAATTACAAATAAAAATTATTCCGTCCGTCTTATGGTGATTTTAAATTACGGTGATAATCTTTTGCGGAAATATTCTCAATAATATTTTTCAAAAATGGAGAAAATTGAGGAATTTTCATTTTTTTTTTTTTTTTCTTCAAAATGTAATGTTATTATATAGCCTCGAAAATAGGACAAAAGGTTAAGCGCTCACCGTTGCATATAATACTGGCTGTGCACATTTTATACATATTTTGATTATATCGAGTCGTAATAACTCGTCGAGTTTCATTGTGTAAATGTAGATAAATAATTCCACGATAAAAAAAAAAAAAAATATTAAACAATAGCTGATTAGCTATTTAACCGCCGTACTCGGCGATCTAATCATTCTTATCAGTACGACGGTATTCAAACCGTGATAACACTGATAACATTTTATACTGTCGGTAGTTACTATACGCAGTCTACCGCATATACAATTAATAGATACACAAAACCACCGGTAACAATATGTGGGGTTATGTTGTTATGTCACTTTCCGTTGACAATTAAAACAAAAACAAATTTGTGACGATATTCTCTGTAGCCCGAGAATTCGTTATTGGACCGCAACGGCAATAAAAATCGAACAGCTCATAACACCCCGATATCTGTGATAATATTAACCGATATTTGAACGATTTTTCAACCGCGGGGTTTTGAACGTTATGCATTTTTTGTCACCAAAAACCACGCGGTTTAATAATATAAAAACTAGTTCAGAAATATGTATACACAGTATATATATATACCTTTTTTTTTCTCCAGTGAATAATATAATTTTTTTTTTTTTTTTATTAATATCGCTCCAATTTATTATTTGTTCGTATTGTTTAGCACGCCAACAATACTGTTCGATTGTCACGGTATAATATTCAACATACGAATCACAGGGGGACGACCGAAACCTATATATATTTTACGATTAAAATAGAGTGGTTTAGCCCCCGAGGCATTTTTCCCGCGGAGGTAATTGCGGCTCCATTGCCACCTCCTCCCCCCCCCGTTTTTCCGGCGCCTCTGGACTTGTATTGTAATACCCATCGGAATATTGTTCGTGTCGGGCGCGGATTAATCTAACGGACGCGTTTTCTGAACGAAAGACGAGGATGATGCCGCGGCAAGTATAACAAAAGAGGAGGTTTAAATAATAGTTTATCTAATGTAAATTGTTATTCTCGAATTGGCAAGACGCGATAATGACACGAGCGCCGTTTGGTGGTGCTCGTGCCCCGTGCGCGCAGCATTGTCATGCAAATATTATATTTACTGTGAAAACGAATAAATTCTAGGGGGGGGAAAAAAAAAAATAATATTATTAAACACCGATAACAACGAAAACACTTATTAGATTATTAATAGAACTGCGAAAAGCGATCAGGATCAATCGGAATAATAATAATAAAAAAAAATTGATAAATACAAATCAATTGTCGCATGTACGCAAGATCATCACTCGGGAAAAGATCGAGCGATTTGGCTGATTTGTATTCCCTAGTGTTTGTAATTGTCAGAATAAGGTTTGTATGAATTATTGGAAAATCTACCGGAAAAATCGGAAATTTTGTTAGTATAAAAAGATAACAATGTTAAGATAGAATGAAAAACATTTGTTGATTTACCATGGAAACAGAATAGTAAAAAATAACTAAAACGGCGAGTTTGGATACCATGGCGACCAAAGCGTTACGCTAAATCCGGTAATCCTCCTCCGCAAAATATATACGGACAAAAGTAGTGATCGAGCTACATTTAGTTTAGACTCGAAGTAACGAAGTGAAGCAATTTCAGTCCGGTCGATACATATGCAGACCAGACAATCTACCAAAATATTCCAACGAAGAAAACGACGAACTACCGTCGATGGGTAATCCCGGGGTAAAAAAGAGACCGGATGCCCTTGGCAGGATATACGTAGTTCATGCGAAACCACCGGGCGAGGAATGAAATCTTTAAAAAACTGTCTGCTTGAGTGTACGATCCTCATTGGCTGTGGTGGAGCCGGGTAAACGGTCTTGATCCCTAGAATACCAACCGATCTACCATTCCAGTTTAGACGGCTCCAACTTCCCGTAAAATTATGCTTTTCAATGACCATAAAATATAAGGCACAGGATTACCGACGTTGCAGGTTTAGACCTAACAATGATCAATTGCACGTGGCTCTGTCACGTGTCTCATGCAATTCTATATCGTTTTATTCTGGAGCAACGCCACACCGGGGCAAATATGAGTAAGTGCCCACCCAACATTTAATTTTGTCCTGTAATAAAACGTTGAAAATTTCAATCCGGTCTGGAAATTATGTTTAAATTGAACGTTTTATTCATTGGTTAATTTGGTTTATTTGGAAAAAATAGCGTAATACCTACTCGAAACATTTTTACCGATACTTTTCTGAAATTATGTTATGTAAAAATCAATGGCGGCGGTGGTGGTGGTGGTGGGGGCGGGGGAGAGCGAGTGGCCGAACATGAACGGGGCCACCGGAAACAAAAAAAAAAAAATAAAAATATCGCCCGGTTTTGCCCCCCAACCCCCTAATAAAAAAATGTCTGGCGCCACCACTGGTTTATTATAATATTATTATTAATTGCCGAGTATTATATTGCTACCGACAACAATTTACGTACACAGTGTACCCCGGTACGGTTGTACGAGTATTACGGGGGCGGCAGTAAAGAGGGACGGGAGAGCGAACCGTCTGGCGTCTACAATCAAATTATCGAGGTCGACCGGCAAACGTAATATTGGCGCGTTCAATGCACGTACGATTATTAATTAAACGCGTAAATAACTTAATAATCATTTGATTAACGTATTATACTGCCCGTAGGTTAGTATAGTTTACTGCGATTTGTTGTTTTCGCAAGTTCGGCGATATATAATATAATATATACATATTATAACTTATACGGGAAAGCGTATAATCGAAATTATTATTAATGTCGGCTCGTGATTTTTTTTTTTTTTTTGTGTGTGTCTGTGTTTCTATAAAAGCAATTCGAGTATAAGGCGCCGCGTTTAAACTTGTCAAGTCTCCGGCTGTTCACCTCCCCCGAACGTACGGTCCGTTTGAATACGAATCGGATTTATTATTAGAATAATATTTGTTGTGTTTTAGGTTTTTAGCTATTATATAAAACACTACCCGGTAACCCTCGACGAAGACTTAAAAGAAAATGGTGTAGGGATCTTTTATATTAATAGTCATTAGTCAATAACATACGCACGTGCTGGGTGTTATGTTAATGGATTTACTTCCCATCCTTATTATTCACCGTCATTTTATATTCTCTTCTTTTTTTTTTTTTTATCAATTCTAATTATTGTACAAAGAAGTATAGGTTGTAGATGTAAATATTAAAAATAATTTTTAAAAAAAAAAAGCTATTTTATATATGATCGCACAGATCCTCCTCCAATGCTACCGGTTAAAATGAAAAAAAACAACATTAATGCAAACAATTTTAATTAGTTATATCGCAATCATTTTTCTTAAAGCTCGTCAATTATTTATCAAAATCCGTATGATAATATCGTCGGAATCATTATTTCTTTCGATGGTATTAAAATGATAAAAAAAATTTGCCTGCGATCTCAAGGAAACGTGTAGTTTTCTATATGCGCGTCTAATTTTATATTCTCGATAATTTTTTCCCGACAATATTATAGTATAGTAATAATCCTACTTGGAAAAAAAACGAAAAAACCTTCCTTATTTCAAGATAAATTTATACGATTGTCAAAATCCAAGGTGATCTACGTGTGATTAAAGTATATAATATATACGACGATAAAAAAAAAAAAAAAAATTAAATTAAAATATATTTTATATAAATCCATAATAATTGCGTGTAGAACCGCAGTCGCGAAAATTAATTATCATAAACGTTAAAGATTCAATAAAAAAAAAAAATAAAAAAAAAAAACAATTTAATTTCGTAAGGAAAAAATCTTAAATAAAACCACGGGACCAAGTATATCAACTATACGAACCACACTGTATTATTCATATTCATATTATAATTATTCTCGCTGTTCCTATGTATACGACGTATCTAATAATAATTTTCGTCGGTCATATTTCACGTTTTAACCCCGCGCCTATAACCTGAGTGCCCTTCGTAAGGCATCAAGACCAATAATATAATAAACGATTATCGCTGCGAGTTTATTGGGTGCCGACACGTTGGATATTTTAATATTACAATATAAATACCGTGTGTGTGCGATCACGGCCGACAGATAATCTTAGTAGTAAACTTTACGATTCCATGCCGGGCGTGCGAATGTAGTTTTTCGAATATTTCGATTTACTTAATTGTTACTAACGAGTGTCGTGCGTGCGTCGTGCTAGTCGATTTCTGTAGTGCCGGGAATAATTCTTTATACATATTTACGCGACATGTAAGTACCCACCACCTCCCCAACCCCACAGCAATTAATATTTTCGCGAATAATTTTCCTATGGGAATTTATAGCACACGCAAATAATAATAAAAAAAAAAAACAAATGTAAATTTTCACTCGGAGAATATTAGTTATGCGTATATATGTGAACATACAATCGAGAAACGTACCGAGGGAATATTGATTTGATTATAAATACTAAATTGTACTCGGCTTAAAAAAAAAAAAAAAAAAAAAAAAAAATTCAACGGTATAATATATTAATATTATAATATTAAATACATGGTTATCTCGATTTTATTTAATTATTAATAATATTTTAAGGAACCGGTTCGTTTTTTAATGAGAATAATAATTTAAACATTTTTTTTTTTTTTTTAATAGGTACGATAACGAACGTTCTACGTTTCACTAAATTCTTTTAACTAATATTATTAATAATATAAATCACTCGGCGCAATTCGATACGATTGTATAGTTAAAATTTTGATTTATTTACTACAATATGGTATTTTATCGGTGGATTCACAAAACAGAAAACAAAAAAAAACCGCGGCCAATACTCGAATCGTATATTTTAGTCGAGTATTGTTGTTATTTTACGAAACATTATGAAAATACACAGTGAAACCGTTTATAAGATGATTTTTTTTCGAATTCGTATTTTAGGTAAAGGTACAGTAAGGTAAAGTACATACGGTCGGACCAGTGTCACGTTAAGGGTATGATGCCACCCTACCCCAACCCCAAAGAAAATTTCCAATACATTTTTTTTTTCTTTTTTTTTTAACGACACGCTTATTATAAAACACTATTCGTACTCGGTGATTGTATTGCCCCTCCCTCCGATGTAAAGTATAGAGAAAAAACTTATCGTTGTCCTTGTAACATAGTGTAAGTATAATGTCGTCGATATGTATTTATAGGATATTAATATCGTTTTATCAATACCTACCTATTTGTTTGTCTATAATATTAAGTTAGTAAACCTCGCCGCCCACTAAGTCAATTAAAATCGTGCGGCTCTGGAGCAATTTTCTCACCCCCCACACAGCCCGTTAGATGTTCGGCTCCGAGTTGAACCATTAAAATGGATTTATAAATAATTGAACCGACGACGTGACGCAAAGAAAACGTACGTGGGTAGATATAAGTATAATATTTGAAACGGAGCGATTTCATTAGTACGGATTTCGTCGGCGTACCACCCCTAACCCGCAGAGTAGTTGTTTTAAAATTATTATTCGCGCCTTGGAAAAAAAAAAAAAAAAACTGAAAAGAAAAAAAAAACAACAAACTAAATAATAAATCTTAATTTCTGACTGGGTATAAGTTTTTGGTAAAATAATTATTTACTTTCTAAATAAAAAATTAAAAACAAAAAAAAAAACAGAATGTAATACTCGTAATAATTTATTCGTAAATATTATTATGTTATTCTTACAAATTTATTATTAAAAATAGTAATAATAGCAATAATTAAAATCCGGGCGTTACAACTTTTGTAAACTCAAAGTGCATATTTTGTTTTTAATTTTTTTTTTTTTTTAATATTACACTTATTTTAAAACGGAAAACCGCTGATATTTCATGTTTGTTTTTTCGTTTTAAAATCAATATATGTGTATAATATTATCACGGGAAATACAGTTTCTCACGAATTTCGCAACAAAAAATGATAAATTGAAATAAATAAATAAATAGAAATGTTTTGTTAGTGTTCCGAGTCAGTGATCAGTGTTTTATCGACGGGTCTCGCAATAATAGTTGTTATAAAATTAGTTTTAAACGTATCTTAAATAGCACAACAGTGGCGTGATCGTGGCGCGGCAAGGAGGCGCACTTGCCCTCGTTGAAATTTTTTCGGGGTGAGGTCAAAGGTATCGTCCCCCCCGCACGGGTTTGACAACAGTATAAATCTCTGAATTTCTAAAATAAAGTAGGAATACAATGCGCCAATTACTTTTTATATTCAGATAAAAATATATTTTTCCTCAAATTATTTCATAAAAGTTTTTATATATGTATTTGACGTTTATCCCGTTCTAAAATATGTCGACGTATTTTCAACGTTATCGCATTATCCGGGTTACGTAAATACGCAAAATTAACATTAAAATAATGATGTATTCTTTCGTTTTTGTTCAATTATGTCATTAAGTCATTAAATCGGCCGTTGATTGTTTTGTGTACGCATAATAAAAATATATTTACACCGTCCCACGTGGTTTTTGATTTTGGCGAATAATTATTTTGTCTAATATTTAACAACCCCCCCCCACACCCTAATTTTTTTACTTAGTTGCGTCACTGCGCATAAAGATACGAAAGTGAGTAACGCGTACGCGTATTAGATTTTAGTTTTACGTAATTTACGAGAGACATATACGATTAAAATTGAAATTACTACTCCGCAGTTTATGATCGAAGTCGGCGGCGCAATAAGAAGCGCTACTGCAATAATTAAGAAGCTCAAATTGCAAATTAATTTAGCGGTTAAATCGGTTTTTAGATTCGACCGTGTGTGTACCTACCTACACGCGCAATATCATTATTACTCTAATGCGCGGACTGATAAAATTCCACCGCGGAATGTTTTTACCAACGTTTCGCTTAATTTAGTATGTATTATATGTATTTTCGAGTACATGTCGTATTATTGTGTATATTGATAATATTAAATATTGACGATTCAAAAACGTAAATCGGAAATCGTTCTTTTCGTCCAACGCGTAAACCCGCAGCCGATTACCTACACGGAGGAACGGTAATTGTGTTAAATTTTTGAAAATACTGTAAACGATTGAGAGGGAGGAACGAAATTTACTCGAAATCTCCGCCGATTTTCGATATAAAGTAAAATAATCGTCCCCGTACAAGTGTATAGTTTATGAATAATAAAATATTTAAAAAAAATAATGTTTTTTTTTTTTTTTTTTTTTTTTTTTCTACGCGAATAGAAAGTTAAAATGTTCGACTGAACACAGAACAATATTGGCCACGTTCAGTTATATAAAAATATTATACCCGTTCGATTTTAAAATAACGCATTCTAACCAAGGACAGATTTCTGGTGGGGGGGATTATTTCCCCTCCTCTCCGGAGCCTATGTGCTTATTTTTATTTTTTTACTTTAATATTACCGTGATAATATATATATATATATATATATGTATTTGTGATTCGAAAACACATATGAGTTCTACCGGACACCTCTCCGTATTTTCATATCGCCCCCTGTAGGCGAAAATTTGGGGATGGGGAGAAATTCCCCTTAAAATTACAAACAGAGAAATAAGCCCTCCTTAGATACACTCAAATACCCGTATGACAAATGATGTCTAAAATAAATCGTAGGCACTTTTATAGGTTTTGCGTGCGAGCGGCTATTTTTTTTTTTTTTGGTATACGGTAAAATATTATAAAATATCAAGCCCCCATCTCTAAAATTATGGCAAATTTCCGCCCACGGTCGCCGTCCCCACTCCACCACCTCTGAAAATTGGGCCAGGGACGCCCCTGATTCTAAAACACGCGTTTATTTTACATATTATGTTATTGTCGCAACGAAATATTATTATACCGCGGAGCAAACTAATATATAATATTATAAAACCTCCTACTGTAAATGTGTATATTCAAATGACGCAGATTATTAGATATTTTTACTCGTTTATGCGTGTATCAAACAATTCATATTTACGAAACTATTTCTAGACAGTATGGTGTATTTATAGTATACAAAACATCCTACTGACCTATAAAAAAATTCAAAAAAAAAAAAAACACAACAAATAAACCGACGACGACGTGACCAGAGGCGGTAACGCCTTCCGCTGCTCGGCCGTATAATATTCGCGCATTTTGTGGTTTTCGCGGCCGTATCGACACGATTTTATCACTTTTATTACAATAACTAATTTAAAAAAAAATAATAATACGAATGATATCGCGAAACAATGGCGGGGTAATAAACATTGCGCAGACTTTCATTATATTGTGTGACGTGCGCGCCCCGGGACCGGTGGCGTATCCGGAGCTCAATCGAGGGAAATGGGGCCCGTTTTAAAAAAAATTAAAAATAATACGGTTTTAAAATATTTTATTTTTTTAATAATAATAATTTGTCTTCCTAACCTTTGTCACACTTTTTCGACATATTATATAGCCGTACGCCCTTCGTCGTAGGTTAACGCGCAAACGATTCGAGTATTATAGACGAAAATCGCCCGATATCATTATTACTATTTTTTGATAACGCTGATACAAATACCCGACAAATAATTAATAATTATATATTGTGAAAACCACGGCAATAGATAACATATTGATTTTTTATACTTATAGTCTATATCCGTGATGAAAACTTTCAAGGGGGGGGAGGAGGGCGATCCACCCATTGCCTCCCCTCCTCTTCGGAACGTTATTGTGTATCCATAAAATGTTACCGCTGTTATAAAAAAATCGAAAATCAATAGGAAATTTAATAAGTGGAGTGGTTTTCATTTTTTTACTCGATAATTTTTTCTGAAAAAGCCGGACATACGTATGTATAACGTCGCGAATCTGATCTCCGGAGCTCAAAAGCATTTTATCATTTTTTTTTTTTTTTACAACTTTAAGTTATTTGATTTTTGTTATTCATATATGTATAACCAAGAGAAACCGGAAATAATAATAATAAAATCAAGTTTTGGACCATTTTTACTAACCGTAATTTGCTTTTCCTGTAACATCACTCAGATTCTAAAAACTCTAAAGAATGCAATTTTAAAAATACAAATAAAGCATACAAAAAAAAATATATAAAAATGACTAGAAAAGCAAATTAAAAAATGTATATACGTATTTTGGACAAAATTATTATATTTTACGTTGCTCATTTGTATTGGAAAATTGGAAAAAAAAACTAAACGCCATTAACATCGAAACTCTATTTAAGAGGACGTCACACCGTCTCTGTCTATCAAATATTATTTCACGGAATAAAATAAAATAAATCTTTTACTATGTTTACAATGAAGAATTTATTTTTATATCTATTTATTCCCAGACAATTTATTCGTATTAAAAAAAATAATAAAAAAACAGTATTTATTTATTTAATTTCGAATGAAAATATAAAAAAAAAAACTCGCTGTTTAAAAACATAGTAAAAATTAAAATAATTTTGTTTCGAGTCTAACAACAGAGATCCTCAGAGAGAAAAAACCTATTACAAAGTATACGAAAACGCATTTTTGATAGACACAGGTGCGTCGGGCGTCCTAAACACGCGGATTTCGTATACGTCACGAGATTAATCCTGTGGCTTGGCGCAAGAAAAAGGCCTGGGCAATGTGACGTTTTGACGAAAATGAAATTATTTCACAAATGTTACGTTTTTTTTTTTTTTTTTTTTGATTCCGTTACGCCTCGCGTTGAAACGACCAAAAAACGTCTCGAACGAGACGCGACCGACTTGAAAACGTACAAATCGTTATAAACTTTTTCTTTTTTTTTTAAGCCCGATTTAAAATTCGATTTTCCGACGTTTTCTTCAGTCCGTCTGCCAATAATGTATTATAATAATTTATATGCCAGGACGTATAACAATGGTAAATTAGACCGGAATATCAGAAACTCGTAATACAGAGATGGCAAACTAAAACAAATCTACGGGACATAGAGACGTCGTCGTCTTTGTAAAATATTATATTATATTCCCTTATTAATCGTACACTATTCTAAACAAAGTTTTCCAATCATGAATTGCCAGTAGCGTATGCCGGGGGGAGGATTGTGGGGGGTATATTATCACGCTCCATGGGCATTTTTTTTTTTTTTTATATATATACACTTAAGCATTAAACAATAATCACTCCAAATTAAAAATTAAAGTTCTTATGTACAAAACATTACATAAACCTCTATGGACATATGGGTTCCAATTGTGGGGTACTACGGAAATTTCTAATACAAATAAAATCCAACGGTTCCAAAATAATGCTTTCAGATAAATTACTAATGCTTCACATTTTGTGTTCAATTGTACTTGATATAAAGACCTTTCAATGAAAACCGTGACCGAAGAAGCTGCACACTTTTGCAAACACTTTTATAATCGTCTTTAAACCCACCATAATCATCTGATAAAGAATCTCTACACTCCAACTATAACCTGGCAACCCCCTTTTGGCTATTTTTTTTTTTTTGGTATTTTATAGAGGCGCATATTTTGTTTTATAATTGAAAATTACTATACCGTACAAACGAGGTACCTCTATTAATCAAAATATTCCGTTGTTCGTCAGAACCGATTAAAAATCGTCCAAACAAAATGTACCGCCCACAGATCCGGAGGCCAAAATTAGTGCGGATCTCCTGTTATTTATATACAAATTTAGTACGATAACAAAATTATCGTTTGTCGTTTAATTCTATCCATTAGTATCGTTTCATATAAATAATTATATAGGTAATATTATACTAGTACGCTCGCGTTGACATTTATTTACTTTCGTTTTTTTTCTTCTAAACCCTTGTGTAAAACTAAAATAACTCTTGGCCAATATTTACGTTCCCGTTTTATATATTTTTATTGAAAAATCGACCCGGTCCAAATTACGCCACCTAATATCGATAATAATATTATACAACAATAATAATAATAATTTATTATGAAAACGACACGTCGACGTCGTCGTCGTCGCTGCCGCCGCCGCAGCGGCCGCACCCATCGCACACGCGACCTACAACACGTCTAAAACCCGAAGACGACGACGGACATTCGTTATATTAACGTAGATAACCTATACCTATATATATATATATATACGTATACGACATCGCGCGAAGCCAACATAATATTTTTTTTATTTTTACTTTACTTTACTGTTATCTTATTAAATGCGGTTTTATCGTCGTCGGTCGGCCGGCCGGCCGGTCTGTATTATAATATACGTGTACGACTACGAGCGTATACGTGTTAGGGAATTATTAAGGAATTTCGAGTCTATACGGTAGACTTACTATATTACGATTCGTATACACGCGTACCCGTGTCAATAAGTGTAGCGGAAATATATATATATATTTTTTTCTCATTATTATTACTATTATTAATATTCGATTTGGTATAACGATAGGTACGCTATGCGTATAAAAGTCCTTATATTAATCCAATATATATATATATATTAGCCGTATAATAGCGGGCACAAATATTTGCTGAGGGGGGCCGAGCTATACGATACGTGATGCGTATAATATATTAATACCAATTTAAAAAAATAAATATATATATATATATATATATTCAAGCGAGTTTTACTCGGCAAAGGTTTTTGTTTTTTGTTTGAACAAATCTCGCGAATATAGTCGAAATAAGTGGGGTTTTTTTTTTTTTTTATATATATATATATATATATATACGTAACCTAACCTATATAATATAGGTAATATATGACGCGTAGTCGATTATTAAGATGATTATGTTGTGTAGAGTGTTACGAATTTTCGGATTTTACTTACGCATTGTCGTTAAAAAACTTACGCATATTGTTATATGTTATGAATATAGAAAAAAAAAAAAAAAAACAACAACCGTACTAAAACGCAATGACAAATCCGCATTGTTTTGCAATAAACGCGAAGAAATATACTTGACAATCTGCGGTTGATTGTATTTTGAAACGCCGGCGTACGCGATTTTATTCCAATTAACTATAACGTAGCACTTGACGAAAAAGACTTACGCGCTCAAATATTGCTAAAATATACGGTGTAAATACGATAGAGTTATTCGTTACTTTCGCGAAACTTTTTCGTTTAAACACTCGCTAAAATCACTAAGTAATTTTTGTACCTATTGGATATTGATAAATTAAATCGATAATTCTGTTGCGATAACCATAGATAATAAACACGGACTAAAATGTAACCACAGAACAATAACCCTATGTGGATAATAAAGGAATTATTTATCTATAATGATAACGAATTACTTTTTGATGTGTTATCAACAGTTATATATGATAAACTACGGTTGCCATAGATAATAACAAATAAACATCTGTGGCGGTTGCATATGGTTGTAAACTTGTAGCAATTACTTAATTAATTTGATTTTTCTACGAGTGTGACGTAATCTTTGTTGATTTCTCCCCTCCCCATTAAGTATATATATATATATATATATATACGAGAAATTTCTGAAAATTACCAAAATAAAGTTATAAACAGACAAGCCTTGTAATTATTCAAAAATAAATACTAACGCGAAAATATGTAAGAAATTATGCGCAATTTAAAATGTTGTATTTGAATTTGGGGTAATACTATACAAAATGCGTAAAATCGATTTTTTTACATTTGCAGAGGCAAGGAAAATAACGAAATATGCAAATGCTACAAGTTCACAAGATAATTATATATTTACCTATGCCTATGGATATTTTACTAAAAAAAAAAAAAAAAAACATTTCGTGTGTGCATTTAGTTATAAAATTGAACACGTACATTTTTTTTTTTTTTTAAGTAAGTTATATTATAATGGTAATTGCACATATTTTGGTATTATCTCTGACACTTCACGTGTACGTAATAAATCTAGTAAAATATATTTGTTCGACAATAAACGACACTATTCAAGGATATTTGGACCATAATAAATAATTACTCGTTAAAAACCCGTCGCCGGCAGTAATATAATCGGCGAATTTACAATTTATATTACATTACTCGTCACTAGACCGCAATTTTTACCCCGCAAATAAAATACTCGTAAAATACAAAACTTATACACTTTATAAAAACTATATAAAAATATAAAAACTCAAATACTGCATTCGAGAGTATACAAAGTAGTACCTATGCCAGTGACGCGACAAGGACTTTTTCGATGGGGGTATCCGTCTATCACAGCCATTCCCCTCGTTATTTATTCATGAATACGCCACTGGTGTCTAATAAAAGATAGACTAATAAAACGCATATCGTTTAGTCGGAAATCTAATATAGGCAATTCGTGTAACTGTAAAATGTTGCGTCGTAATTATTTCTGAATATACGCTTAAAAAAAAAAAAAAATAATAAAAAAATAATTAAATTTTCATAAATACAGTTTGAGGGGGATCATCCGGACACCCAAAACAACCACGTCGGTTGCACCGCTGACTAACACTATACGAACATCGAATAAAGGATTCAAACCAGTGGTTCCCAAACATTTGTTTGCATCAATATCCCTAAGCTAAACATTTTGCTAGACTGTACCCGTCATTATAACTTTTAAACTTTTTTCATATAAATGTTCTTAAATAATATAAATAAAAATTAACGATAATGCAATAATGTATATCTTTATGTTTTGTATTGAAAAAAATTAAAAAATGAACTATTTGACTTATATTTAGTGAGATCCACCAACCGTATAATATTACTATAGCATTATATACACACGTGTAGTATTTTATAATCTACAATTCTGCCATCTATAAGACATAATTCGATGGTTACGTTTTTCGTGTTTAATAACATATATTGCATATTTCCAAAACGGACCGTTTTAAATAAATCAAATTCGACATTTGTCCGCCATTATCCATTTTTTATTTATTTATTTATTTTTTGTCGCGTACTCCGAGTCGGAAACCGCTGGGACTAAACGAAAAAAAAAAACTATTATTGCATCTGTTTGTACATACCCTTCCGCAATTATATGATATTATGTATAATGTATAATTATTCATCCGACTGCGAGACACTTACCTGAAACATGAAATATCATTATTAAACGTATTGTCGAAATAAAATGGTGTTGTTAAATACGATGTATTGTATGTAAATGTTAAAAAACATAAGCAATATTGTTTTTGAACGTTAATACACAAAAAAATAAATATTATATATATATATATATATATATTCGTATATTCATAAATTATTACATTATTATATTACGGATAACACTGCGACAGACTATATTAGCTTATGGAAATAGTTATCGTAGAAAAAAAATACAAAACATGTTGGCAGAACTTCAATTTTCGATATTATTGTATTCGATAAAAAAAACTAGTATCTTACATAAGAATTGTATATTTTAAAACATTTTTATGTGATATAATACGTTTATAAATATTTAATACACATTAAAAAATACGTTTAAACATAATTTTCAAACAAGGTGTTCAATCTTCCTGGTAAAGGGGGGGAAAAAAAAAGGATAAAATTGAACGTAATTTTGCCATATTTTTTTTTCCACAAGCGTTCGAATTTAAAATTTTGCGCGTGTACTTTTTTCAATTTTTTCCCCTTCGATTTATGATAATACGTATTTTTTCTTTCCGGTCGCATACATTATTCAAATACGGATAGGTTTATTACTAGAGTTTTCTAAAGCGTCTTTCGTAACCGTTTGTTAAAATACGTACAATGCAATATGGGGGTGATAACGTGGACAGGAACCCGTTCCGCAGCTGAACAATAATAACAAGAAGAATAATTCGTGTGGCCACCGGTCACTCGGTTGGCCGATTAGTCGTGCGGCAAGAAATTCCACGACCATCCGCCCTCCCCTCGAAACCCCCCCCCACAACTACGTCTAAGTAACGTATGTATTACACGTACCCGTTTACACATTGCATAAATAATATAATAGTATTGAAAAATATACTATTTATTGTTATTATTATTACGAGTATCAGTATGAAGAGAAAAAAAAAAATAAAAACACCAACAATATCCCCGGACAAAATCCTCCGGGTCAATGTCGGGAGTGTTACGCGACGCGGCGGGGATATTTAGGCCGCCCGGTGGTGGCCAAACCCGATAACGCTTGCTGATAACGTTCGTACGGTTCGTTGAACCAGTTGTAAAAAGAAACCAGACGACAAGGACGACCGTGAACTTGCCGGCAGTCGTGAAGTAATAATAGCATTTTTTTTTTTTTTTTTTTTTTTTTTTTTTATCGTCTTCGCGATATTCTATAGACCACACGGTTCTACCGGAAAACGATGATACGACGATATATACAGGGCACGCACGAGGACACAATTTATTATTTAATATTATTATTATATCGAATTGTCCGATATTGTCAGATATTTTGTTGAATTTAAGCGCGCTCAATTTAATCACGTGTCTCGCATGATTTAAAAAAAAAACCAATTACAATAAATAACTTTTAGGCGGATAAATTGGAGCAATATTAAAGAACACAAAAGTTATTTAGTTTTATAAAAAAAAAAAAAAAAAAATTAAATTTTTAAAACATTAAAGAACATAATACATATTTATATATATGTCTGTAATTTTCGATAAGAGAACGCTTTATATGCGCGTAATTTATTCCGCTCGAAAATCGTTCCGGCGCGCCGCTGAGAGATAGGGACGGTAGAAAATTAGCGGCGAGAGAACGGAAACACTCCGGCGAGGTGGCAAGGGGGGGGGGGAGAAAAGTAAAAAATACCGAGCGAGAGAGAGAGAGAGAGGTACGCGGACCGACGGCGGCGTACAGAACGGAAGCGGAACGCGACGACTCCCGGAGTCTCGGAGAACCGCGGGGGAGAGTTGTGGTTAAAAACGCGTTGTGGACGTAGGGAGTAGTCAGGGAGACTAGGGAGACAGGGGGGCGTAGGTGTAGTGACGAAAAATCCGCTCGTAGACTGTATAAAACGCGGTCGTTAAGCGATAAAGAAGACGAACACGAATACTGTAGCGGCGCAATCGACGTAATCGTAGAGTATGGGTCGCGTAATACCGTATCGTTATAATATATTATTGGGAGGGCGTGCCTTCCCCTATTGAACAATATACGTTTTCTGATTATATTATCGCGTGTCTACGATCTCAATTGTACGTTTCGATTTCGTAACTAAATACACCGGAATAGTGCCGGGAATATAATATACATGTATTCCGGATACGAAATGGCAACACATACAAAATAATAGCGGCGCGTATCTTTCGCCCGTTCGAATTCACAATATTCCGCCGGGACGCGGAAAAACGAAAACGTGCGGAACGGACTCGTGCCAATGGTGGATTTCTCGCCGATAATATTTCAAACGATATTCTATAATCCGGCGTTTATTTAAGCAATTACGAACAGAGCCCCCCTACAACGGGCAGTAGCGCATTTAGAGGGGCCGACTAGGGTTAATGCCCCGGGCGCCAAATTTGTTTTTTATGGAAAAAAATAATCTACGACACTGTGTAGTAAATCGATTACAGTTTACGAAACCAAAAAACAAAAAAAAATACAGCCTATTTACGGATCTATGGGCATTTTTTTTTTTTTTTTTTTTTTTTTTTTTTTTTAGTAATAATGCCACTGGAAAAACTAACCTAACCCGCTTGGTACGCTCGTATTAAGAAATTGTTCACGGGCGAGCCACACCGTTATAGTGAGGAAGTTGGCAACGTAGGATATAGAAAGTAGACTGGCGGTTGCCCACTGTCATTTTAGAACATCCCGTGGACGTGGACGATTTATTTTGCGGGAGTACTATATAAAAAGTTTATTTATCCATTTCTTGTGAAAAGCATAAAATTCAATAGTCGTTAAATTTGAGATATAACAATTTCTGCTCAGGTGACCTCAGTTTTGCATAGAAAGCAGTGTAACGCCGATTTCTTATGGGGGGCTGTAAAATGTCACCTCGGGTGCAAAAGTCTAAATGCGCCACTGACGGGGGGAGGTAAGTTTGGACCCGCCGCAATACGGGGGCCCGGATAATCGATAAATTTCCTGACGAATTTTGGAAACGAATTTGTTTGAACTATTCCGGTGACCGTATAGCAAAAGCAAAAAGATCGTTCAGCAAGTTGGGAAATTGACAAACTTGAGCCTTGACAAAGATCGACAATAGAACGATTAAAAACTCACTTGCTCTTCTATGTATAGAGAAACGGGTTAGCTTCAACAATACATTTCGATGATATTATCGAACCGAGTTCGCTAAGTTCAAAGCCGGTAAAATACAATTTTAATTATTGTTCAATATAGTCAAATTAAAAAAAAAAAAAACTTTTTTTTTCCTTTTTTTATTTATATACATAAAAAAAAATATGCATATTTATTATAATAAAAATGGTCATCACCAAAAACACCAGTTTTTTTGCTCATTACCAATATTATGGACCGCAAAAATATTTAGTCCAGATTACAAACAATATTATCGTTATTATACGCGCGGTAAAAAATAAAAAAAAATGATGAATTCGCAAAACGTATAAAAAACACGTAGGAGGTAATTTATTCGTAGTTCTATATTTGATTCGATTGTAAATAGCACCTAAATTGATATTATTTCGACGAGATTTTAAAAATTCCATTGCATTCAACAGCCGGTGGCCATGAATCCGATTAAAACCGGGTTCGTCCTTTTACCGGTCTACCGTGTCCGGCAATAAAAGCAAATACGCGAAAAAAAATTAATAAATAATATTATTTTGTTGAAATCATCGTTCTATAAACACTTAACGCTGTTTCCGTGGAACGTGAGTCGTCGTAACATGTTGAAATGTAAAAAAAAATTGTATTTTTTTTTTTTTAGAGTTTGACCGATATTTCTATGAGTTCCCCGGTTTTATACAAATGTCTGGTCACCGTCATATCGTCTCGACTGATCGTAACTTCCTAGTTTCGAAAATAAATTGTATTTATAATTATTATGTAATATAAAAAATTCGAACATTATGCAATAAATAAATCCAAAAGTGAAAAAATTGATATCAACAAAAAAAAAATAATAATATATACTTATATTTATTTTTTTTAATTACTTGCCTACATTCTAATATCATATGTATCGTTAAATAATAGAAATACAGTCGGTAGGCATTAAAAAACAAAAAAAAAACGCTGTCACGGTGTTTTTACATAGTAATTACGTAGATTTTTAAATACAAATTATATTTTAATAACTATACAAACGTATCAATAAAAAAAAAATATATAGATTTAATTACAATTGTTTTTTTTTTTTTTATACTGTATCGAACACTTTGATTTATAATTGTATGTTTTTAATTGTGAAATTATAACATCAAATAACAGATTACTATATTACGTAAGAAATATATTATATATTATCGTAAAATTCTATAATAAATTCTATTTGGTGCATTCTCTACGGTGTATTGCATTCGTTATAAAACTAAAAAAAAAAAAAATCCTATAAATTATTGCCCCGCGTATATTTCACAAGGTGTGGAAATAAATATTGTAATAAATATTGCGCTCGGATCGAAGAAATTCAACCGACGATAGAGACTGTAAATAATAATATGAATTAAAGTATTTTTAAGGCAATGCGAGCGGCGGTTGATATTGCAAATATCGTAATAATATACGAAAAAATATATATATATATATATATATATATAATGTAAAACACGTCATCATAATATAATAATATTATAGAATCGAGTAAAAAAAAAAAAAAAGGAAAGGAAAAATAACAAACGTTTTTAATACGCCACGAGAAATATTATTGGATTTATTTAAAAAAAAAAAAAAAAAAAACTATAATATTATTGCCTATGAATATTTACTTATAACACTCGCGCGACTACTATACTATATTAACCTATACCTACAATTACGTTAACTATTTATTTTTAATGTGATAAAATCGTTAAAAAATAGTCATAGGTACGTATTATACAAACACTACAAACCGTATAGTTGGATTATTTATTTATTTTTTTTATTTTTATTATTAATAATTCCCCCGCGCTGTTCGATATTGTTGCTGATATTGCCCGTTAATCGCGTTATTTTCATCGGTATGCGTATTGTAATATTATCGTGACCCGGCGCAGATCGCTATAATATATCGTTTGCAAATATGATTCCTATCGGTTATCGATTTGTACCGAGCGGTTGAGTTATTATAATAAAAATACGATAATACCTAGGTGTACGTATTTTATAGGGGAAAATAAAAAAAAAAAAAATAAAAAAAACCATACGCTCGTTTATGATATTATTTCGAATACCGACACATTAACGCTCTCGGTATAATTCCAAAACTGATTTAAACGGGCACGCGCGTAGATAGGGGGAGATACGCATTATATGTTAAAACACCCCCTTGCCTGTATTTAAGCGAGAATTTATGATTTTTTTTCCCCCCCATTTACACGATTCTATTTCATATTTGGTATTATAATTTATCGTGAAAATCGAAGATTTATTAACGGTAACCTATGCCGCTAATCACCAGCTGCCGTCGGACATTTTTATTGATAAACGACGCGGTTATAAGTGATAAGGACGTGCAAACTCCCCGTCGCAAGATGTATTTAAATTTTAAAAGTAAAACACCCCCCCCCCATCACCATTAAAAAAAAAAAAAAAAAAAACTCCTAGGATTGCTAGGATAAATCACTATAATAATAAGCCTGCACCGTGAAAAAACAATTTCGAAGCGGACTTTGCGAGTGCGATAATAGATTTAAAACTAGACCGTCGTTACGTGTACACAAATTAATTACCTTCCCCTCGTAACCCATCCACCAAACTCTCCGGAGAGAAATTTTTTTTATTCGGATCGAAACAACGTTTTCAATTACGAGAGAACAAACCGGACTGTTACCGGACCATCATCCGACTGTGCGTATCAACTGATAAAGCTTCGGGAAAATTAGATAACACTACTTCCTATACGTAAAAGGGTTTTCCGGGTGAAAAAATAAAAACATAAAAAAAAAACAACAACAATATAAAACCATTAGGTCCTTATATTCGATAAGACCCTAAAGCGTCGTAAAAAAGAAAACAGAAAAAGGCACGATGAAAACAAACGCGATGCTATACAGAGTGATTCTTTCTTTTCTTGCGATTTTCTCGGATGGTTTGGAGTAAATTCGATTGCTGGTTTTTTTTTTTTTGTTTTTATTTTCATCAATCAATATACGGAATCTTGTTTAACTATTGTTTTAACGTAGTTTTTACCCCCCCCCACACCACCTCCACTCCGGTGTACCTTGAACGAGCATTGGCTTTTGACTGGAACGACCGTTGACGAATTAAAACGGTTTAGAATATATTTAGACCGGAAGAGTGTACACAGAAGGGTAAAACAATCGCCCTGTATGCGCGCGGCCGAATATTAATTTACGAAACGAATGAAGAAAAGCACTTAGGTACAAACGAACGTTTCAAAAACGAGAACTTTTAATGAAAATGTAAAATGACGCCGCTGCTGTCGTCGTGTCAATGTATAATTTTAAACGCGTGTAAATTTGTTTCGAAATGTTCGTATTATTATTTGTAATTTACAATGCCGACGGGGGGGAATAATATTTTAATAATAATTAACTTCGGTGCGTGCCTTTGTAAAACATTGTATTTAACGATTGGCAGTAAGCTAATATCATTTTTTTTTTTTTTTAATATTGTAATTTAACAGTACGCGCCGTTATCGGAAATTCAAAACAAATTAACATATTGATCAATAAAAAAATTAACGAGTAGAGATTATTATTTTTATATTCGATTCCGACTCGGCGGAGATTGATAGAGAGGTGGTTCAAACCCCACCCCGGCTAATAATGTTTTTCTTTTATTATTGCTTGGGTTTAGTTCAGATAAGACAAAATAATTAATAGTATACGTAACACGGTTGATGATTGTAGTTTAATGATTTTCCGAGATAAATAATTAATAAAAAAAAATAAATAGATAATATATATCACACCACTTTTTGGTTTTAAAACCAATTTGTATTTTATTTTTTTGTTATCCAACTTTGTTCGACTGATTATAAAACTAATATAATTGCATTTATCAGTAATGTGAGTATTTCGAATACAAAATATTGGCGTGGTATAATTATTATTCGCATAAATAATATTGCAAACTCTGTGGAATTTTCGTCAAAAAGAACCACTGACGGAAATTAATATATATATATATATATATATAAAATAATAAAAAAAAATATATATAAATATAGGCGAGTATTTATTTTTTTTTTTATAAACAAGTATTTTCTTTGGATCGTTATGGACTTTACCGATACTTCGCGTCGGGCGTATTAGCAACGTTGTAGAGTAGTTAAAACGGCGGACGGCAGATTTGGATTGGCGCGATTTAATTTTTCGAATGTTACAAAAACCAAAGACGTTTCGTGCAGAAAACCCAGTGCAGAATCGCTTCGCCGGACGCGTAAAAACCGTATAATATTGTTCTAAACACCGCGACACTCGCCACTTGGATTTCTATTACGCGTAATTATTATTAATATTTTTATTTATTTTTTTTTTTTTTTTGATCTTCGCCTTTCATTCGCGGGATTTTAAGCGGTCTTTGCCGGCCGGGCGGCCCCCCGAGACACCGGGCATACCGTTTCACACGAGCAGTTTATGTTGCCGGGGGACCGTAAAATCAAGGCGCAAATAACAATAACGTTGTAAAACCCGTCGATATACTGTAAAAAACATATTACATAAATCGCTAATGAAAATTTTGCTTTGCGGCCGTACGACGAACGACCCGGTCTATTTCCGCATAAACATTATTTGCAAACGGTACGGTTTGTCCGTCGACGAATATAATAATAAAAATTAGAAAAAATATACTCGCGCGTGTACCTACCGTATTAAAAAAATAAAAAAAAAAAACCCGAATAATATTATCGTATCTACGACGAGTACGAGTACATTGTAACCGACCGTGTACCCTGTACCCGACGAACCGTGCGCTGTATTAATAGATTACGTTTTTTTTTTTTTTTTTTTTTTTTTTTTTTATTATTATTATAATTATTTCCCGTGCGCACGCAGTGTTGTCAAGTGCCGAACAAAAATAATAAATATATATGCGCATACCGTATAATACAACAACCGCGATAAGTTAACAAAAAAAAAAAAAAATATGTAGTACGTGTAATGTAACGACAATGACAAAGGCCGTCGCCGTCATTATCGTCAATACAACGCTGTGGATAAAACATAGGCAAGAGCCCCGCCGCAAACATGTTATTGCTGGATTCGGAATAACGAGTAGTGATTAAACACATTAAGCTCACGTACAAAACAATCGGGATAGACGAGTCTCGGATAAGCGAATGGGTAATAACAATATATATTTATATACATTTTTTTTTTTTTTTTGTCATTAGTATTATTAATATCAATATCAAATATCAATAAATTACAAACCCTCCAATCGAAAGCCTTACGTCTTATCCGAAAACGATCCTCCGTATGTCTCAAATGAAACAATACATAAAGACCTCCTCACTGTTAAACAAACAGCTATATCTCGATATAAAAACTTCCATAAGCGACTTCTCAACAATTCAAACCCACTCATAACACAACTCTCTTCTCCCGCCCTTCCCCAAAATCCTCCTAGACGTCTAAAAAGGTCTTGGTGTAGAGACCTTCTCCTCCAACCATAAAGCTACCCCCCCCCACACACACACACAAAACACTTAGGCTAATAAGTAACGTTCATACATTATTATTTAAAATAAAGTAAGAATGAGTAGGAGAACCGGTAATGATCAGTTGCTTCTCAAGTCGTTACATGCTATTATATTATTTGTTTCCCCCCCCCACAATTACTTATTGTACTATTATACAGATTGTAATTATATTTTTTTTCTAATATAAAAAAAAAAATAAAAAAAAAATTAGTATTATTTCCGATTATTTTACGTATAATACTCGTAACGTACGTTGTTTGATAAACGCGAAACAAACGGCATTGAGTCCCGTCTGTGGTGTACCCGTGTGCTTGTCGAATAAAAAAATATCGTAATAAATCGATAGCCGCTAGGCAAATTATTTGTTCAAAGACTAATTAACCGGACCATTAATATTATAAAAAAAAAAAAAAATATTTGTACACTTTGTATTTTGAACTATACGCGTTACGCGTGTGTCGTATCACTGTGGTGACTGTACATAATTTAAAAAAAAAATTAGATCGCCGATAATATCAATGGAAATTATTGTAATTACACTGGGTAGGTGCCGACGGTGTTTATACGTCGTACGTATATTAAACACTTGTAGAAAAAAAAAAAAAAATGTTTAAAAACCGCGTTTCTGTTTTACTACCGCGACAAGGGGCCGGCGGCGGCCAACAATATAAGAATTTTTTTTTTTTTTATTTATTTCTTTTTTTGCCGGCGCCACCACTTCAATCCGCCGCTGTTCTTCTTCTCGTCCAGACGCGCACCCAGAATTTTTATTTGGGGGGGGGGGGCTTAAACATTTTCCTATTTTCCTTACACACAACTAAACAACAATTAACATTCATTTTTAAATAATCAGTTTTTTTTTTTTTTTTTGTTATTATCGCATAGTACATAAAATGTGTTGTATTAAATATTATGACAAATCAATTTAAAACTCAAGTTTTCTGGGTCCCTTTTCGGAAAGAACTGTTGAAGAACACTTGGGATTCTTTAATTTGTATTTCTCGATCGTATGTGAAGATTTGCCAGTCCATTTAAACGTGAAACGTTTCGGTGGTTATAGGTTTCGATACGCCGATCGTGTGGAAAACGATCTCTCAGCCGTACTTGTACTTACTGGTTACACGTTGCGAATATCCTCAAAAGTATAAATACCTTTTTTTTTTTTAAATCACATAAATCACTATTGGACTATTAATTCACAGTATCTAACACGATAATACGATTTGGAGATTGAATGAAAAACATCATCATTCATCGTTGTAACACTATAATCGTCCTATAATAATGTACAATTTAATGTTAAAAACATATAATTTTTTTTGTTTTTTTTTTTTTTTTGGAGGGGGGGTTTTGGAACTGAAGCCCTCCGCCCCCATGGGCGTGCCACCGTTCTGGCGGCCCGTACGGCGGAATCATTTCGGTCGAGTCGAAATAAATAATAATAGTAATACGACGCGTTTCGGACGAATCAGAGTTCAACGATTCGTGAAATAGGAAGTATATACACAAATACGAATACCACACGTCATAATGCATGTCTTCTACAATCGCACGTATTACGACGCCGACAGCTGATTTCGATTAAAAATTACCGTTGTTCGGGACATTTAATTCATTTGAATATTCAAATTCAAACGGTTGCCGCTCGTCGGCAATACGTACAAACAACAATACACCCGGGAGGGGAGGGGGGGAAATAAAAAATAATAATAATAAAAAAACTAAACCAATATTGGTATATTTTTACGAGTATTATTGCGAATAGTAATATATAGCCGAACCACGAACCGCCGCCGCGCGCGCCGGTTTATTATAATAAAACAATAATAGCGGCGGCACAGCTGTGCGAAACACTGCCAGCGTAAAATAAAATAATATTCGTTTTACGTTTAACCACCTGTAAGTAATCTCTTATTATTTTTAAACCGGCGGCGTTTCGTATTTATTTTGATAATGTTTATCAACGCGTAAACAATAAGCATAATGACTCCGGCGATGATATTTGATTTTCCACGGAGAAAAGAAGGGGGGGGAGGAAAAATCATCTAAATATTTAATATGGTAAAAAATAAATTATTTACCGAGCGTTGCGCAAGAATAAAGCATTTTCTTTTTTTTTTTTTTTGGTTTTCCGTTAAAATTTCTCGAGGACGGACGATAAATATATTAGCTAAACTTAAAATCGAAAGAAAAAAAAAAAAACAATCACGACTGTTTAACAGTCGTTTTCAGTAGAAATAAAACAAGTTTAAATTATTTCCCCGTCTTAATAAATTATATAATCTTAATAATAATTTGCACGCATAAGTAATGGGGGTCCGTGTCCGTCGAGCAAACGGATTCGAACCGTTGACGGACAGGCAAAAAAAAAAAAAAAAAAAATGTAAAAACGAGCTTCATAATTGTTTTTTTTTTTTTTTTTCTATTTTTTCGGTCGAAATTATATTTCGATGTCGTTGTAGTGTTAATGTGACAAAAACAAGTACGTATATAAATACGCCTATAGCATACCGGTCGGTTCAATGTTATTGGCAATTACATTTTAAGCACAATGTACCCACCACCACCACCGACTGCCGACTGCCTACGCCTCTTTGTTCAATAATAATAACAATTGTTTTAAAGGTCAATCGATCAATCGATTTGTACTAATAATAAATACCATACAATAATAATATTCGACTCGTTAATTAAATACAATTCGCTCATTGTATATGGGCGGGCGTGCATGCAGATGCGTACTGTGCAATTAATACCGAGTAGAGATATTGTACTTTCGGATTATTCGCTTGCATTTTTTTTTTTTTTTTTTTTCTATAATAATACGCGTTTTTTAAACGCACGTTCGATTAATTAAACGCGTGTAATATGGAAAAATGAAATAATAAATAATAAAAATAAAAAAAAACCTCTCCATACGCATATTTCGATTGGTGATGTGACGTAAATCCGGATTATCCGAAAATCTAATAAATTCGGATTTAGAAATCCGTAAATTTATGTTTGTTTCCAATTCAAAAATCTGAAATTTTATATTTTCATGAGTAAAACAACGTTGACCGGGTTAGCTAGTAATATATATAAATTAGAGTGTAATACGTATGGTTATTTTTTTTGTTGTACTTGTTTTTTTTTTTAAATAAATTTCTATTTGTGATATTTTTTGAATTGGAAAAACACGTATTTAATGGTTTACACATTTAATGCTATTATAAGACAACATAACGATAATAGTTTTACGAGAAATTAATTAAAGAATATAAAATCACAATTTTAAAAACCGAAATTTGCATTTAGATGAAAATCCGGATTTGAAAATCCAGTAATCCGGTTCGTTAGAATCCGGATTGTCGAACTTCAGAAAATCCGGATTATTCCCATCGTTAATTTCAACATAAAAATAATCGTATAGTCGAGAGACGTCTCCTCGTTTTGCCATGTTTTATAAGTATACGGAAGTATTTTTTTTTTTTTTTTTTTTTTATTACACACGGGTGTATCGAATTCAAAAAAAACCACTTTCTTAAATCAAACTTTGTTCACGATTTTATTTCGTAACGCTATAATATTAATTCTCGACCGATACGTATTTCCGTAGGTGCCGCCCACCTCTACCATTTAGAGATCATACCGTTTACCCGACCAAACTCGTTAACACAATATTATTACATTACAATAAAATATTAGTCCATTAGCTTTCTTTTTTTCCGTGTATATGCATAACCGCCCGACTGCAATACCATGTGTATTGTGTTAGCTTCTATGTATAAAATTGTGCAAGACTCTATATCTTACAATATACTATCATCAAAACTGACCACGACAACAACAACAACAACAAAAAATAAATAAATAGAAAAATTGTTTTAACCAGTAAAAGCAATTTACGCGTTTATGAATACACGGCGAAAAACCTCGATAATATTTCAAATATCTAGAAATATTACACGTTGAACATTTTTACCGCTCCTAGTAAAACGATAAATGTAAGTAAGTATATTCGGTGTCTGCGATTGTAAATACAACGAAAAAAACAAACGTATCGACTTTGACGAAAATATTCTCTTTTTTTTTTTGAGGTGAGAGCGGTCACGATTATTAAAAGGAGAAAAATAAAACGAGAAAATTCAAAAAAATATTCCGAGGGGAAAAATCTGAATTTAACTACTCGCAGGGGTAATATCGTTAAGCATACATATATTTTCGAGTAGAAATCGGTACAATACTCGGCGGTACCCACATACATACACTGTCCTTCGAACGATACTACGTACATTTTTAATTTTGTAAAAAATATTTATATATTCACGTTTAAAGAACCGTATACAATGCAAATGTAATTAACCAAATCTTCTTCTAGGTTGTGTTCCATTGCGTCGAGCCCAGGGCAATAATCGGCGCGTCTTTATGGGCGGCCGACAACGATAACAGGCCAATATCAAATAATAGCGAACAATATTTAAATAGGAAATTCGTAAAGCATAAACGAGTTATTAAAAAAAAAAAATGATAATTCAAAAAGGGAGATATGATAGCCCCCCCCCTTGTGTGAGCACGCCACCGGTTCCGAAATACTACGGGACTGCCCGTCCTAACCTAACCTAACCCAATTCAACTGCACTTTCGTGCTTGTCGGCTTGGGCGTTTACCAGTGTTTCCCAACATTTTATTTTTTATTCCCCTCGTAGATTTACAATAATCTCACGTCCCCGATCAATAAGAAACCGTTGTTAATTCTTCGTTTCTCACATCCCCCGTTTATATTAATAGTTAAAACAAATTCCCCTCCATCCCAACAGGTGTAGGGGACCCGGTTGGGAATTTTAATATACTCTCGTAAAAAAAATATCGACGATTATAAATCATAATCAGGGCTCGTAAGTTTATGCACGTAAAAGCGCATAAATAAGCATGCACTTATGCACTGGAAAGTTCGGAAATATGCACTAAAATCCTATAAATGTGCACATGAAAAATGGGCAAAAAAATAAAAAATTTAGATTATTGAAAAATTAGTTTCTAAAAGTTACAATTTATTTCTTTTGATATTTGTTTTAATTATATTTATTTTACTTGTCGTCAGAGCTTTCTCGTCATTCAAATCAATCTTGATTTGTTCGCCAACTGTGTACGACTCCGAAAACCCACAGTCGTACAAGAGTAAAAATAAACCGAAACAAATACTGAGATTATGTAAAAAAAAAAAACGTTCGGGATAGCAAATAAAAATTAACGATTTTCTCGGTTTAAACGAAACACGCGCTAATAACACCGAACGTCTTACTATGCGCCGAATATGCCGAAATACCCGAATTATACAAAAACGTGCTTTTATATTTTTTATTAACGCGTATGTGTTACGAAACGGATTTGTACTTTACATGGCGTATGTAGCGAATCAAACACGGAAACGCACGCAGCGATTTCCGAGCCATTTCTGATCACAGTATGATTTTTACTACGGTGTCGTTTACGAACCACTGGGCGGGCGTTACGCGTACGTTTACGATATACTCGCTTTTTACACGTTCGATTGTGTCCTCTACTGTAAAAAAAAAAAATTAAAAAAAAAAAGAGAACAACGCACCGCACACGGAACAACATACGCCGGGGCAATTATTATTATTATTATTATTATTATTATTATTATTGCTATTATTATTACTATTATATTATTAATTTGCGCGTTCGTCGGTTACGCGGCCGAGACGGCATAAAACAAATAATTCTAAACAGTCGTTCGTTATCCGCCGCTGTCGGCCCGCGTCGCTTAATCGAACCCGCCCGGGTTTTCGGCTTCGCGCACGAGTCGGTTACGCGCAGGCCGCGGCACGTTCAAAAACGTAAGTGTGTGCACACCTCTCCTCATTCCTCTCTTCTCTTCTCATCGCCACGCATCTACCTATATCAATTTATTTATGTGTAGCGGGGACAAAAAAAAAAAAACACACACACACACACACATGTTTAGAATAGTTTTTTTAAAAAAAAAAAACGCACGCACGCATTACAATAACATTACATGATAATCGCACGAATAAAAAAAAAATATAACACGATTGTTTAGCTGACAGAAATAACGTACACAAAATGACGGCATTCGGTACCCGTACCTAAAATATTCCTAGTTTTCCTCGTCGATATAAAATATCGTACATACGAGGTGTGTCCCAAAAGTAAGGTCTCCGTAATTATAATAATCGAAATAAGCTTTATTCAAAATATGTTTTACATGGGTATATATATATATACAGTACTTATGAGTTATTTGTCCACATAATCGCCATTTACTTGGATGCTAGCCTCATAAAAACTCGCCGCCAGCTCCTTATTTAGATATTGGGTGACTTCTGTCTTCATTTCTTCATCTGTCTCCAACCGTTTTCCTCCCAAATGTTTCTTTAAGTTCAAGAACAAATGGTAGTCGGACGGGGCAAGATCTGGGCTATAAAGGGATGGGAGATCACATCCCAACCAAACTTTTCCAAGAGAGCTTTTGTGTCACGGGCAACGTGGGGCCGGGCATTGTCATGCAAGAGACAAACCCCCTTCGTCAGCATGCCTCGTCTTCGATTTTGGATGGCTCTGCGAAGTTTTTTCAAAATCTCATAATACGAAGCTGCATTAATGGTTGTCCCAGTTGGCATAACAGTGTTACCAAATTTTGAAAAATTAATTTATTTCTGGCTCTAGGAGCATGGAGACCTTACATGTGGGACACGCTTCGTACGTTTATCGTGTACGTATATTGTAATAACGTCGTCGTGGGCTATAGCCAACAGATTTTTAGTTGACATCGTCGAAAATGAAAAGCAATGTTCGACTGGTTTTCAATCATAATATTGACACGTGAATGTGTCCGCTTGCAATTATTTACGTTTTACGTAATAATCCGCGTTTTTCGTGAGTTGGACCACTACAATAATTCATAAAAAGTATCGTTCGTTTTTATTCGTTTTACACCTACACACAAACGCTTCGGCAATTTCCAATGTACTTTGAATAATATTCGAAAATCGTTTTCAAGAATACATACCGAACTTAATAATATCAATAACCCGAGCCGTCGTGTCGTTTCGATATAATCCGCGGGTCGTTCGAGTGCGATTTTGAACTCGAATCGTTTCGATAATACGACCGTAGATGTATAACCTACCAGGCACTTATTCAGGATCGATTTTCGGGGCGAGGGAGGGTTAAAATATGTTTAATACATGAACTGAAAATACACAATTACATTTATATTTTAATGACAATACTATACGGTACAAAATATAATAATAAACTATAAATAATGAAATAAAATGGTTAAATACAATATTAAATCATGAAACAAAGTCAACCTTGCGTGGCATACTGGAAAATTGATCGATTGTTCCTTCAATATTTACTGGGGTACTTCGGTGGACCGACAAAAAAGTTAAACCTGTTAGACGATATCCACTGCAGCTATTCCTCAAATAGGTTTTTGATCGTCTTAAAGTCGAAAAGAACTTTCTGCTGTGCCAAGTCGACACTGGAAATGTTGCAAGTATGGATATTAAACACCAAATGTTTGGATAAGAGTCCTTCGACAACTAACGCCTATAGTATCGATTGCACATTTTGGAAGTTTTATATTATCGGGTTTTCCATTTTTCCGTCCGCACTTTAAATTCCGATTCGAAAGCGTCATAAGTCGGTAAAAAGCTTTTGTAAAAATCAATGCATTTTCAAAGTCATTGCTACTTGAATTTAATTTAATTGGAAAACTTGGAAGCAAGTATTGCGAACCAGAAATAATGTAATTGTGTTTTATAAATCTAATTAAATACACGTTATACATTTATATTATTATTCAATACTTCTGAAAACAAACTGAACTCATAACTAGTTATAAACCGATTAAGATTCAATCTTGAAAATTGCGATAACACATACGTTTGTCATATTTTAAAATTTAAGATAACGAGTAACGAGTAGTGGAAAACTAGGAAATGTATTATGGTAATTTGAGGATATATATATATATATAAAACAAGGCTTAGAAGAGGCCAAATTGTGGCCGCCAAAAAAAAAAAAAAACACGCTCGGGTAGACTGCGCAAGGCTGGTTTTAACTTTTTTGTTAAATAGATTAAACATCCCGAGACAGCAAACGCGGATATTATATAATAGCATACGATCTCTAGAGACATTTTATTCCGCACGAAAACGCTATTTACGCTGTGATCTGCATAATCATAGGCGTGATTGATTTATTTGGAAATATACAGTGTGCGGCAGAGCCGACTGACGAGTTTTGATGGGCTATAAATAACGAACAGTAAAACTTAGAGAAAAGGTTTTTTTTATTTAAATCAGTATTCAATCCCATTTTAAAAAATTATTTTTTGAAAATTATATCTCCAAAATGGCGGCCGTCAGCATTGATACACTGTTGTAGACGATCTCTGAAGCTCTCATATGATTTTCGGCACATTACGACTGGTATGGCCTCGACTTCCACGGTGATTTTCTGTTTAATTTCTTCTATGGTACTTGGGCGATGTCTGAAAACCTTATCCATAAGGTAGCCCCAGAGGAAAAAATCACACATGCTTAAATCTGGTGACCGTTAGGTTAGGTTAGTTCTTATCATGCTCTTATCTTATCACAGGCTAATCGAACTCGTCAGTGGGCTCTGCCGCACCCTGTATTAGGCGTTTAATACGTTTAGAACACATTAGCTCTCCGAGTACCGCAAGAGCTCCGGGCGAGTAGTTTTTTAAACTGCGAACCAAATGGCGTAGCGTCAAATCGATTTAATGCTCTGGGGGCTGGGGCAGGTGGTCGAACACATTGAAAAAACGTTATATTTGAAAATTTACTTTATAAAAAAAATCGATTTGGAAAAACGTCTAAAATCATAGTATCTAAAACAAAACAACGAAAACCGTTATACCGTAAACGTTTTAATTATATACGCCGAGATTTACAGTAATTATCCCACGACGAAAAAATTATTTCCTGCACGCCCTGCGAAAAAAAAAAAAAAAAATCTTCTTCGCGCACGCCTATGGGTATATATATATATATATATATACGGAGGAGCTGACAAGGTTCCTGACCTTTGTACGTGGTTTTTTTTTTGTTTTGTTGTTGTTACGTACGTGTGTTTTATCCCACGCAAACAACGCCAAACCGGTATTCAAGGTAGACCGAAAGTGTACAAGTGTATTCGTGCCATTTTTTTTTTTTTATAATATTTAATTTTTTATTATATCGCTGAAGCGTTCGCGTATAGAAATCGCGGATTGTCGCCAGTGGGTTCACGACGTCGGTTCCCGGTCCCCACCCCTACCGACTTGATTCCCCCCACCCTCAACCCGTTACGCGGACGGGCCCCCCTTCCCGGACAGACGGTCAAACGCGTTTTCGTTTTAAACGACGACGGTACACGACAAAAAACAAACATCCAGGTTTTTGAAATGGCCGACGTCTCGGTTTTACAGTAAATTTTTATTGGCGGGAAAAAAAAAAAAAAAAAAAAAAAAATTAAATTAAACCGAACGCGGTACCAACGCGTACAGAAGAAAATAGTATTACATACGCGCTCAGTTCGCACACACGACACGGGCCGAGCGGTACGCGCGTCGCACGATGACCAGGTGAGTTAGCGCATTAATAATTGACTATTGTTGTTGTTGTTGTTGTTGTTGTATTGTTGTCATGATCGACCCGGATCGCGATAATCGCAATACATTTTATCGTATTATTGTGTTCGCGCGAATTACGACGATTATTTTTGTTATTCCATATAAGTTTTTCGTCGCGACGTTAATCGATTGTTAATTCGTTAATCGATGTGTTTTCTACTCTGTGCTCCGTCGTTTCGGTTATCTTCTTCCAACCGGACAATGCCCGTTTTAATACCGATCGTCAGAGGAAAAATGAAAAAGAAAAAAAAAAAAATGAATGAATACGTTTTCTTAAATTTTATCGAAAATAGAAATCGCTATATATTGGAAAGTAACCGCTTTTTTTTTCTTTCTTTTTTTTTTTTTGTCGGTGTTATAATGGCCGATTTCAATACACGTATACACGACATCGACTAGTATGAGAATACACCGGAATGCCTAGGTAATGTAATTATAAAATTGTGTACGTACACGCCGGTTACGAGTACGATATCGCAAGCGTGAAATTGTTCCGTCGGAAATTTTTTAGTAGAGTATTTTTTTTTTCTTGAAATTCCCCGCGATTTTTACCGCCACACGGCGTAAACCGACCGCGGCGGTAGGAATTTTTCCAAACGTACTGTGTAAAATTCGATAAAACGTTTGAATCATTTTTTCTTTTTCTTTTTATCGCGCCGGGTTTTGATACAATACAGGCCGTGGTGTGCGCACCTGCCTCTCCTACAGTTTTAGAATTTTTTTTTTTAATTTTACACGTCCGCCCGGTACATATACAAAGTGTTTTACCGTAATCTATAAGACTTTTCGCGGTATCTATTTTTCTTCCCGCACACACACGCACGCACGCAAACACAACGGCATTATACTATTTTCAATATTGTTTTTGAGATTATCGAATTGAGGAACGATCTTTTGAATCGATCTAGATCTAAAAATAAAGATCGATCTAGATAAAAAGAATCGTTCACTAAAGATCGATCCGGAAAAAGTCAGAATTTTATTTGATATAATAAACAAATAAACCATTAGTCCAATGCGCGATCTAAATCGACCATTTTCTTTGAAAACACTTGAAAATCTTTGATGACAAAATATTTTATATTTGAAATCAATAACAAAAAAGTAGAAATATAGTGAAAAATCTTTGATGACGATTCCCATTTCTCAACAGTGGATCGACGCGACCTTTCGAATCGATTTTAATTCAGTGTATCGTTAAATTTTTGTTCAGAAATGTAATTAAATAGTTTTTTTTTAAATTTTATTCAACTATAATAGATTGTCCCAAAAGACCGATCCAATTCATACACGTTTGATTGGCACAATGCTGTGTCGTAAAAAAAAAACCGACACACAGAGATCGATTGGAAAAATCGATCTTTTATGCGAAAAAGATATCGATAGAGAGATCGCGCACATCGGTAATGTGTGTATGCGTGTGCCCCGGGTGTCGTGAGTGTTTATCCGGGGGAGAGGCACTTGTCCGACCGACAAAATACCCGTTCCGTAATACGTCCCCCGGGAGAGAAAGTGATCTCGGCGGCGACCGCGGACGTATTATTATTATTATTATTATTATATTACACCCCGCGCGAGATAACTTCGCACGCGTCCCGTAAAAGCTTCGCACCGCTTATTAAGTGGCGATAGGCGGGTTTATATAATCGCGCGAGAACCAGCCTGTTGTCTAACGCGTCGTCGACATACCGGTGCTGCGGATACCGCCGCGGACAATTATAACTCTACATTTATTGTGGAAATATTCGTTTAATTACGTCCTACGCGATTGTTGGAGAAAAAAACAAAAAACCGGCAGAAGAAACGGGATAAATTGTATTTATAAAAAATTGGTCGTAGCTAAAATAAATAAATAAATAAATATATATATATGTACGATAAATAATCATAATCGTGTCGGCGGCAGACCACCAACGGACAAATATTACCGAGCGTGGTTACACCCGTAACCCGTACGGCTAACCTCTGCCGTAAGCACAACCCGGTATTTATTCGTATTGTTTTTTTTTTTTTTTTTTTTTTTTTTTTGTTTGCTTAGGATGTCAAATAACACTTACGGCGAGAGGCCAAAAGGTCCGCTGCCCGACGAAATGGCGACCGCCAGATGCCTGCTGGGCATGACCGACGAGACGATACGCCGGGACGTCCGCGAGCTTAGCCGGTGGCTCGAAGATCAGCCCGACTTGCCGAACACGTTGGAAGGAGGTGAGAGAACGCGACGATAAACCGCCGCCACCGCCGCCACCGCCGCCCGACACGATATAATAACGAATAATAATCCACGGCGGCCCGCGAGTTTCCGAAACCCGCGAGGGGGGAGGCGGCGAGACGGTGCACCGCCGCGCCGTTAAAAACCGCCCGCGGCCGCCCATAATCAAATCTTCGCCCGCGTTTATCGTTTACGCTTTCCAGAAATTACGGGACAGGGGCAACTAATAACACGACAGGAATATCATTACGGCGTTTGCGAACCGTCGTGAATCCTGCGTACGTGTTTTACCTCAGTAGATAAAACACCCGGCCCACCTCCCCGGTTTCGCTCCCGGCAAACAAGTCAAATAACATGCCGCCGCCCCCCCCCCACTCCCAGCCAACGACGTTGTTTGCCGAGTAATTATATTCGCATTACCGGCCGCTTACCATAACCGCGAATGTAATATATTAATACTAATCGGTTTTTTTCAAAAATAAATACATTTCAACGATATTTCAACATCGAAATTTGTACGCTTCAACTGCCCGTCTAATAATTCACGCGTTTTAATATTGTTCTGTTGAATACGCTATTATTTTTAATATATATATATATATATTAACTAAACTCGTAAAAATACATTTGTTTCCCTCCTACAGTAACCTTGATGGTTTTTTTTACGAAACATAAAAATTGTAAAACTTCCGCGGTTTGGTTATAAATATATACGACGACTTATTGCACGTAATGAACAGCGATACCGAAAACACGATAAATTATTTATTTGAATTATATTAATATATATATATATATATATCTTTTTTGTATATAATATTTCAAGTGGATACGGATTGGTGGCTGGAGAATTACTTGGTGATGAACAAGAACCAGGTAGACAGAGCGAAAGAGAATTTGCGAATGTACTTTCAAATGAAAAACCTCATGCCGGAAGTAATGGGAAACCGAGATCCGGAAACGGAAAAGAATATGATTAAAACACACAACACGACGTAAATTTGTTTTTCGTATTACTACTATTGCGAATCGTTTATTATTATTATTTTTTATTTTTCTGTAAGGATAATATTAAAATAAACGAACAAATTTAAACGTAAATCTATAGAGTTTTGAACGAGTGATAAACGAGTTTTAACTGGGTGTTTTTTTTTTTTATTTTATTTTATCCAGACTATTAGGCATAGTTCCTACTACAATGGACGGATGCCGAAAACTAGGAGTATTCATGCACCGCGCAGATACGCCGGCGTCGGAATACCAACCCGTAGGTTTAGCCAAACATTTGTTGAGTGTAAGCGAAATCCTCTTCGTCGAAGGCATTGACCATACGCAAATCGTAATCGTGTTCGACTTGGGAACGTGTCGACTGAGTCATTTGGCCAGATATTCCATAGGGTTTTTACGCCGATTTTTTTTATACGCCTGGGTAAGCGACAGCGGTGTTCGGTAACGACACTATTCATTCGTTTTTATGCTCGGACAACAATCGGTCCGTGGCAATATAGTTGTGGCCACCCGCCACCCGCGTATTGTGGACGAGTGTGTCGATAAACAATACGACGCGGTTTGTTCGCGATAATCGTTTGTTTTACCCCGTGCCGACTGACTAGTATTTAAAGAGGACAAATCGGCCAATATTGCGTTTGTTCTTATTATGATTGTTGTCATTGTTACAGAAAGCTTATCCGGAACGCGTGGCTCAGATACACATAATAAATCCGCCAACTATTCTTAGCGCAGTAATGGCGTTATTCAAACCACTTCTAAAGTCGAAGATCCGAAAGAGAGTAAATAATATTTTAATCCTACACACATACAACAGGGGCAACAACCGAACATCGGAACAATTATCACGGTGGATTTTGTTTTATATTATATATATTTTTATTTTTATTTTTTTTTAGATAATTATACATCGAACGTTCGAAAGTCTCTTGGAGCACGTACCACTGAAATATTTGCCTAAAGATTACGGAGGCGAATCGCCATCGTTGATCGAGCTTCACGGTATGACACGTATTTCTATTTTATTAAACTTGTGGCGCACATTGTTAAAAACAATATAAAAACTACACGAAATTTTTACAGAGCATTGGCGTCAAAAAATTATCGATTATCAACCGTATATAAAAACGTGCGTGGCCAAACACAGAGTAGTGCAAGACAAAAACATAAAATCTCCGGAGTGTAATGAAGTGCCCTCGTGAAAAAAACTGCATATAAACGACGACTGACTACCGTTCAACTATATAGTATACGATTGCTTATTAAAACACACGTCAAATATATAAATAATTATGTTTCGATGTACCTACTCAATAAAACATTAGTTAAATATAAACTGTGTACAATATATATATATATATATATATATATATTTACCTATTATATAAGTAGCAGTATTTTTTTTTTTTTTTTTTTGGTGGTTTACACGGTATTTTATGTATTCGTAATATACAAAATTGTAAATGTTATATAGAACTTATCAACGATTGTACATTTTAAATTCCAAAAATATTCGCATGAAAATATTATTACACGTGTGTTTTAATTGAATGTCGGCACAATTTTTAAAAATAACATACAATTTGCGGCAGTCTTTATATATATATATATATATGTAATATAGGCAATAAATACATATTTAAAAAAATAATAATAATAAATACGTTTTAATATTAATAATTGCGTTCGATTAAAAAAATATAATATACTTATGTGTTATTATTTATTCTGTATATATATATACGTAGGTGAATATTATAACATTGTATTTTGTTTTTTTTGATTTTTTTTTTTTTTACTTTTTTTTTGAGGTCAAAGAAATATTATTAAAAATCTAAACCCATATCTCTACTTGGAAGTTTGGCCTTAAAAGATATTATATATGATTAGGTACTATAATATTAATATATATGGCTTATCAAGGTTATTTGTATATTGTTGAAATATATATAATAACATGATATGATAATGTATCGTATACGAATATGCACGACCAAATCTATGGACGAAAACGTGTGTTAAACCGTTGATTTCGCAAAAAAAAAAAAAAAACAACAACAACAACAAAAAAATGCATTCCTCGGAATCTAAAAATATGTAAAAACACATGTATGTTTGTTAACGATAAATATGGTCGATATATGTATTTGATATATTTAATTTATACGCGATCGAGTTGAAATTGCACCTAAAATTGTAGAGTTACCCATTTTCCCGTGCATCCGAAACAAAATCGTATTTTATGAGAACAATGCTGATTATGGAAAAATAAATCGCATTATACGTCTGGTAGAAAATCATCGACTGTAGGACAAATTAATCAACACATTATACGCTTTTCAAATTGGGAATAATTAATTTCCTGATAATCAATTATTCATTATTTTTTTTTATTTTTTTTTTATGTTTTATTAAGTCTTAACAGCGGGGTCATTAGCCTGCTATTTAAATTATTGTTATTATTAGCTTCATAAGTTCGTTTTGAATTCAATCACTGTGGTGACCTATTTTGAAAAGATAGATGATCGCCCATTATTATTTTTCGTAGCACGGGAAAAATTAATTTGAGTGACTGTGACATTTTTTCTTTTTGAGGGGTCAGGGGGGAAATTGTGTTATATTTCTATCAGGAGAGAGCGCAGAGGGATTTTTGGTGAATAACCCCCCCCCCCCCAAAAAAAATATCAGGAAAAATGTTAAAAACAAATTACCTGACCTACAAAATGAATAGTTATTACATTTTTTCAAAAACCTGCCCCGAAATTTTTTCTTGCGTACGCCCCTGCCCGCTATCAAGGAAAATATTACATGTACTCATAAATTTATTTACAAATACAGCACTGTAAATATAGTATATTACACAATATTGTATATAGCCACGTATTATAGTATAGCCTATAGTATTATAAAGTTGGAAGTTATTCAGTATTATTATTATTTTTTTTTTTTTTTTTTGTAATCTGTGTAAATAATTAAAATATGTTTAGAAAAATTATATTATAAATCTTTACACGCTGAAATTTCGCACAAAGGTTGTCCCTTATACAACGTAGGCAACTACTATAAGAAAGAATTTCAAAATGCATCGGCCAAGGGGTTAAAAAGAATTAAAAATGCGTTTAATTACTGAAAACTTTGTGCAAAGAACCGATTGAATAAATTTAAAATGAACACACTTTATGGCCGATTTCGGTAATTCAACCACTAAGCGGTTAAAAGGGAGTATCGACGTTTCTATGGAGAAAAATTAAAAATGCGTTTAATAACCCGACAAACACCTTTGTATTAAGTATGAACCACCTATCGAATGAATAGTAAACACATTGTTGGGTCGATTTCGGAAATCGTCAACCGGGTAAACGTGTATAAAAATTAAATGTCGCGTATACTATAGGAAAATTGTTGTTGGCCAGTGTGGAAAAAGCATAATTCTAAGAGAAAATCGTGTGCCATTTGAAAGTTATGCTAATAAAACGAATAGTTTAAAATATCTGACCGGTCGGGACTATGTTCACGTTTTGTCTACTAACTGTACGTCATTAAGATTTGCAAACCTAACCTAGAGAACCCCGTCGAGAAGGCATTACGAGGCGATTCTACGAGGACGGAGTCGAGGTAACAGCTAGGGTTATAAACTATAACGCGTGTATTTTACTAAAGCGGCCTTCTCTTACTGCCATAATATGCTTAAAACGCTCAAAACGATTTTTGGTTTTAAATTCGATATAAACGCTAAACAACCGGACAGTTTGTAGACTTCGGTATGTACGTATGCGTTTAAATTTCTGCAGCAATAATTGAAGGGGAGTATATAGAACGGGCAATGTATTTTATCGATCGATCAAAACACATCGCGCGGTAAGTAGTACCTACCAGATTTTACGTATAGACGTATTGTCGTCGATGGAAAAAAAACACTGGCGACAGACACCTTGATTGCGGAAAGGTTTTTTTTTTTTTTTTAATGCAATCTACAATCTATACCACTTGGGCACAATAAGATGGGATACAGTTCATGAGGTTTTTTAGTAGGCGTAGGCGTAGGTTTAGATTTATTATTTTGGTCCTAATATGCAGGGCCCAGGTCAGTCTTTTATCAAGGGTCAAGCCAAGATATTTAACATTCAAAGCACTTGGAATTAGAGTGTTAAAATTAAAGACATCAGGGCAAGGGGCAAATTTAAGGGTGAACGAATAGATTTCGATTGATTTATTTTAACTCTCCAGTCGGTGTACCACTTTTCCATGATGTTCAGGTGAGATTGGAGATTTTGAGAAGCTACGAAGGGATCAGAGTGTATAGATAAAATTGCCTTATCATCCGCATAGTCGGCGACCAGTGTATTAGGTGTAGTTGGTTGGTCTGAAGCAAAAATATTGTAAAGGATAGGTGAGGGGATACCACCTTGCGGGACACCAGCAGATATACTGGCTACGGAAGAAAAATCCTTACCAACACGGACTCAATTGCGGAAAGGTAATATTTTAATTGAAATTTACCGGCCTTGAAACTGCGGATATTGGATTTGACGTTTAGAGGCGCTGCCACGGATGCAATTCGTACACGGGTATAATAAAATTGTTATTATTTGATAATGCAATACAATCACATGGGCGGGTATAGGTAATTTGTGTCTATCATAAAACGTTTAATCAAAAGGCGGATTTTTCTCTCACGTTAATAGCGGGCTGTAGCTTAATTATGGGGGAGGGGCGCGCAAACAAAAATTTAAATTGTACACGGGTATTTAAAATTCATATTTACCGTTTCGAAATAACGTCATAATCTCTAACCGAAATACACGTGTTTTATTGAAATAGAAACATACGACGTTTAATTTATGATATTCGATAAAACAATTTTGTTCAAACGCTAGTGAAATTATAATGACCGAATACGCCTGGGGGGGGGGCGTTTATGCAGATCAGATTCTCTCCCATATCTTAAAATTATAGGTTTTAATTTTCTTGGTTTTTTGGGTGTGCGTGTTGTATTCGCACAGGTATTACATTTTTACATTGGTTATGGTTTTGAAGTGTAACGAATAAAGATAACGAGAGAAAAAAAAAAAAAAACAATAATGATAAAAGGTAAATTGATATAGCGCGTGGCTATAATGTTGGAAATAAAAAAAAAAAGTATAAATACGGTAAATGGCGGGCAGGGGCCCCTTGTGCCTCCATTAAAAACGTCCCTGGCGGTAAAATAGTAAGTAATTTATAAGTATTAAAAATATTAAAACATAATTAAATGCGTTTGCGACGGCCGAAATTGATTATTTATACGATTTACAATCTAGGTTGATCAAAATAATATCAAGAGTAATATTAGTATTGCTTCTATAGTAAAACAATTCTATTCAGGACGTTTAATGCCCGGTTCATTGATTATTATCGGTACTTACATTATATTATTTTTATTATTTTTTTTTTTTTTTTTTTTTTTTTAATAGAATATTATCATTTTTTACTCGACATTAATCGGATAGTATAGGATCGTACTAATTAGCGCATTGTAGCATAAGGTACTTTTTATTTGATTATTACAAATGATAAGTACCTAATTATTAGATGGTTCAATTATGAACTGTATTACTCACAGACGGTGTAGTTACTAAACGGTTTGATACGAGTTTTTTTTTAATTTTTTTTTTTTTTGTTGATACGGACGATAAAATATATACCCGGGTAATTTAATTATCTACACAATTAATCATCATTTAAATCGTAATTAATCACGATACTAATCTATTTTATAAAAAAGTGAAATAAAAGAATTGTATTTGTTTTTAAATTTATTAGGATTGGGTAATATTTTTAAAAATAAACTATTTTTATGTAGAATAATATGCGCATGTATAACATGTATTCACGTATATATGAAAAATGCCACAATGATAATAGTTTGTTTTTTTTCTCTCTCTATAATGTATAAATGTAACAAATATATCAAGTTCGTTGTCTGAACTCTTGCCTCGAAGAAAAAACAATTTGGCAAATAATCAAAAATAACACATTTTTAAATTGAATATGCAGCGTTACCAATTATTTGTTTAGTAGAGAAAGAAAAAAAAAAAAAAAACATTTTATACTGAACGAAAGCAAATAAACAAAATTAATATTAACCATTCAACGAAATAAATATTATTTTATCTTGGTTTGATCGTATCAAATACAAATTTACCACCTAGACGTTTAAATTAAAATATAATAGAAAAATATTAAACTCGGGGGACACTCGGAATCAAAATTGATTTCTAAAAAATGTACGACATAACCAAAGCCAAACACAATTATCATAAATAAATCCGTCTCGAAATATATATATATATATATATATATACACATAAATATCTTTTTCACAAAAACAAATCGAATTCACGTGTATTCATTCTACGTATAGTATGCATCGACCGAGTATATAATAGTGTGGCAGTGGCGTGGCCGGAGAAATATTTCGGTGGGGTTTTACGTTTGATATTCTCGCTCCTAATAGGATATTATTTTTATTGGCTGAATTAAACAAAACTCGTCTTGAATAAAAAAAAAAAAAAATGTATATCGAAGGCATTTCGGGAGGGGTTAACCCCCTTCCCCCCCGGCTACGTCGCCGTAGTATAGCTGATGCAACTTGAAATTGTACCAATAGAATAGAAAAAAAAAAAAAATCCTAGAACCTTGAAAATCTATAATGTTAAGTGATATACGAGTTGCCTAACCCGCCGGTAGATAGGCGACGATCAAACGTGCGATATTTTTGTCAGACAGACCTGACAGACAGCCCTGACAGAGGCTGCTGTAGACGGCAAGTTGGAAAGGTAGGATACGGATAGTTATTTAGTTGCTTAAGTATTTAGTATTTCGTTTTCAATTGGGCAATACTTTGGTGATTAATAATTTAGTTTCAATCCTAAATGCAACGTTAAACCGTCGCAAACAAAATACAAATCCGATTTGTGCTAAATCGAAAATTGTATTATTTTCCGTGATTTATTTACTTTTTTTTTTTTTAATATATATAAAACGGAAAAAACTACTTGTGACGAACATGGTATCAATAGTTAACCAAATCGAATTCGACAATTTCAAATAAACTATAAACAACCGGGGAACAAAAAAATATAAACTATACGGTCAGAAAACAGTGATATGAAAACACGCGGGGAAAAGCGGAAACTATTGGTCTCCCGCGAGACACAACAATAAACTTAAAGGTACGAGCCAACGGAGGAATCAGCTACAACCGGCCGGGACACCGAAGAACTCGGACTTGCCGACCTGGAGATCCGCATTAATCGGTTCGGGACGGCAGTAGATCCAAAGACGCAAAGACCCGAAGACGCGGGATGTATTTTACAAGGTGCGAGTACCCTCCCCGACCACGAAAAAGAAACCTAAACGTTAGTTTTTACCGATAATTGTATTGTTATGATTGTAGAGACCGTCCGTCCGAACGGAACCGTACCATACCGTACCACCTGTCGCGTACGGCATAGATAAGATAAAAACTAGCAACAAACCCGCGCGGCCAAGTAGAGATAACACCGATAAGAAGGCCGCCCCGGCCGATACGATAAGTGGCGACGGGCGGACACGTAGAGTTGCCTAACCGTCGGGCGGACAGGGGATGACAGTGCCGCGGCATTTGCGTGATCCGGCGGCGGCGGCGACGGCGGACCACGCGCGACCTACATCACGTCATAACTCAAGGACGGACACACGCGCGTTTCTCTATGGACGTTATTCGCGCGCGCACACAAAACGCTCGCACGTACTCGCGCGCGCATACATTATTATTATTATTATTATTTTTTTTTTTTTTTCCTACACTTTACTGTTATCTTATAACGTACGGGTTATAATAATATTACGGTGTGAACATCGCGCGATCGTTCTATACCCGGGGGCTATTATAAGGTTATATATACGTCGTATAGTGTAGAATCGCCAAGGTATTGGTAGCCATTATACCTCCTGTAGGTATCAACGTAGGACCTATTTTTTATTTTTTTTTTTTTTTTCTGTATATTTATATACATGTACACTCTGAAGTATACGATTTCGAATTAATATCCCTACCGCGGTGTCTATAGTTATATTATTTATTAGTATTTTTTTTTTTTTTTTTTTTTAATTTCAATTCGCTTCGAGTAGTTACGGCCGCCGCCGCCGCCGCCGCCGTTCTGCGTACGCCACACCGGCTGATACAACTATACAATATTTATTTTAATATAGAATTAATAAAATAATATTACGCGTGCGTATTACGTAATTTTCGCGTAGGGTTTATTATTCGCGTTAAAAATAGACGAACGTCTGTACTAAATATATATATATATATATATATATGCAATAAAGATTTGAGGAAGTATACGCCAAAAAACAACACATTTTCATAAAACTTAGAGCTTAAATCGCGACCCCGGTGGTCCACTTATGTCCAATCGACCTCAAATTTCGCGAACCTTCCGTTTAGACGTATTGGAACACATTTCCGGCCGACACTCCTTGACAATTTTCAACTTCAAAAAAACAACGGGCACGCTAATATACAAGTATACAGGGCAACACGCGGTGGCGATGGGATAGCGCACGTACCCGGACAATATGGGAAAAATGCGTTTTCGATCCATCCGTCAGTGCTATTCATTGTTATTATATCAAATATTGTCGACGACTAAAATTTTAAAAACATATAAAATATATCGTACGAGTACAATAATAATATTCAATGAAATTTATATATACTTTTGTGAACGACTAAAACTTTCCTACCGGAAATCGTGCTCCGTTTATCGACTCCGGGGGCGGTTTTCTGGTAGCGAATTTTCTCTAGTCGGTGAAAAATAATAATATTTAACACCCGAAACTTTCACCGAATACTAACTCACTTTCTAGACGTGGTGCAATTTCCAAAATATTCTGATATATGTGTCGAGCTATTTGAAATTGTCGATGTTTTTTTTTTTTTTTTTTTGTATTTTGCAATTAGCAAAAAGAAAGAAGAAATTTCTTTTTACAATTATAAAATATTTATAATATACACACGATATAATTTTACAAATTACAATAGTTTAATGCCGGTCCAAATTTCTTAATACATACTTATTTGAATTTTCGATACTTTTTAAAAGATTTTGATTTTCAGATTTTAAAATGTATTTATAGAAATCTAAACTTACTTGTGATTTAAAATTAAATTGCAATGTTACTATCCTTTTTCCATATTCTATTGTTAGTATATTTATTTCTTTAGTCCACTGGGAAGTTATTAAAGAAAATATTCATTCTGTATTGGCATTGTGCCCAAGTATACAAAAAAAAACAAAAAAAATACTGTACAATTTTGAATATTATTTTAGCTGAAAAGCTAGTTGTGTTATTATTGGACAAAAAAAAAAAAAAAATACAAAATTTAATCAAATTATTTTGCGAAAAATATGCGCTATCTTGTTTTTTTAATCCAAGGTTTATAGATTATAAACCTTATAAACCTTGATCAACATCTCCGTCTTGGTCTGTGGATTGAATCATTACCAATGAATAATAAACATTTTTTTTTTTTTAATTTCAAATCATTATTAATTATTTTCCAAGTTATTTTTCCCCCTTCTCACCGGACGTTTTAATTTAAACTAATAAAAAGGACGTTAGGTAACAACCCTATTTGCAATGATTTATCGTTGATATCAATTAAATGATCCTATTTATAAATCCTACCTTCCCAACTTCCTATCTACAACAGTAAGCCAACCTACATCACCCAAGGTGTGAAGTATATCGGCTTTTTTTTCTTTTAAAATTAAATTAATTTTGATTTAATCGGTGTAGTATATATATATATATATATATATATATATATTACCTCTACTAATATATTGATTACTACTAAACGTATTCCGTAACAGCCGATAACATCATTATTACCATGTGGTTTTATATTATACGCGATTTTTATCTATTTAATTTTTTTTTTTTATACCTTTCATTTTGGCGTTTTATATTTATATTTTGTTCCGATGAAGAATCATAAAAATTATATAAATCACTATATACTATAGTGATTGAAACACAAAACTATTGTGATATACATAATATACGTATATACAAAACGAACGTTTCACACGGCGAGAATTATACAGGGTGATCAACTAAACGTAAGACATCTCGGAAAGTATTAACTTATAAGGATTTATTTTTTTTGTTTTGACAAATTAAAAAAACAAATAGATCTAAAATGTTACCTTATCGTCGGTTTTTTGTCACTCTTATTTTTGGGACTGAAACCCACTATACCCACTTTTGACTTTATAAAAGCGACCTATATATTACATATCCCACAAACAGATGGAGTTTTAATTAAAATAAATTTTGGTGTTGAAATTTTCAATTTCGGTCAACCCGTCGACGAGATATAAGAGAATGAGAGTAGTAGTAAGCATCAGTTGTGAGGTGACGTGGCGCACGATTAGCGCATCACTTCTCTCACCTTACAATGAAAACGACACCAAAATGTATTTGAACTTAAACTTTGTGTCTTGGTCTGTTTGTGGGATTTTTAATATAGGCTGCTATTTGAAAACCAAAAGTGAATAGCGACAGTTTCGCCTCCAAATATAAAGGCGACAAAAATTTAAGAGAATGTAACATTTTAGAGCCGCTTGTTTCATGAATTACCTTAAAACAATCCGAAAAACATAAACACTATCCGAGACAACGAGTGTCATACGTTTAGTTGATCGCGGCCGTTATAAAGTTTAAGTTTAAAACACGAATTTTATAAAACGTAATCGTCTAGCGCCACCGCCGCCGCCGATTGTTATTAAACTTCGGTAGTAGAAAATGTGACGGCAAGAGTTGTACGACGCAAAGGCCCGCATGGCGAAACGGACGGCGGAGGAAGGCGAAGAAGAAGATTCGAAGAGTATTTGGCTTCCGGGGTTCGGCGATGGTGGGTAGGAGGAAGGATCGTACAGAATGGTACAGAAACGTATTATGTGGGCGCGGATAATTGCGGCGGAAATTCTTTATGGGGCCCCGCGGCATATTGCGCGCGAATAATATACACAAAGGTGTAAATAATTTAAACGCGATGCAATACATAATATTAGTCGGGTTAGATGCGAAACGGGAACAAAACGGATGTTTATTGCGGGCGCCCGGAGATTATAACTGTATGTATATATATATTTATATATTTATATTCCATAAGGTTTGAATAATTTATATAATATGTCACCGTCGTTGTTCCCGCCCGTATCGTATCCGCCGGCCGCGCATTGGTCGGCGGGCGACCAATGGTGCGTCAAGTATATTCTAACGTATGGTATTGTTGTGTCGTGTTACGTCGACCGTTTGAACGCACGTAACGCACTTCGCGCGGACACCGCGTAAAATATTTCGTCAGACGAACCCTAGGGAAGACGTAACGAGTATATATTTCGCGTTTATTAACGCGAAAACGAATATTTTTGTAATAATTTCGGGTAGTACATTTTTATGCCCCGTGAAAAACGAACATTATTATTATACTACTGCGGGGTGACGGGTGGTGGTGTGTGATGTACAGGGTGCGGCAGAGCCGACTGACGAGTTTAACGAGGTCATTAGCTTGTGATAAGATAAGAGCAGGCCTTAATAAGTGGTAGGTTTTATTTTTATTCGTAATCATGGTCAGGACAGGTGTACGCCGTGGTTTTGTCGTGCGAGCGTATTACGAAAATAATCATTCTGTGATCGCTACACAAAGGGCTTTTCGTATACACTTCGGCATTCCACGTGCCGAATCTGTTCCTTGTGCTAACACTATTAAATCGTAGATACGGCATTTGGAAGAAATTGGAAGTACCCTTAATAGACTTGGACACGGAGCACCCAGAACGGTAAGAACCCCCGAAAATGTGCAGTCGGTTAGAGAGTCAATTGAGCAGTCACCAAGACGCTCAGTCCGGAAACACGCAGTAGCTTTGGGAATCTCAGACCGTTCTTTGAGGAGAATTCTTCTTCTTGCTGGCCAGCACGGTCCCCAGATTTAAGCATGTGTGATTTTTTCCTCTGGGGCTACCTTAAGAATAAGGTTTTCAGACATCGCCCACATACCATAGAAGAAATTAAACAGAAAATCATATGAGAGTTTCAGAGATCGTCTACAACAGTTTATCAATGCTGACGACCGTCATGTTGGAGATATAATTTTCAAAAAATAATTTTTAAAAATGGGATTCAAGACTGAATTAAATAAAAAAAAACCTTTTCTCTAAGTTTTACTGTTCGTTATTTATAGCCCATCAAAATTCGTCAGTCGGCTCTGCCGCACCCTGTATATAGTGCAGTCGGCCATAGGTACCATAGGATGCACGACGGGATTCAGGTCGAGAATTCGTTACGTTAATATTATACAGGTAGGTATTTAAACAAAAAAAAAACCAAAACCGACAATATAATATGCTATGAAACAAAATACCACGCGATCATTATAAACGGACGAACGATAACTATAATAAAAATAAATGTTTTATTTACTTGTACTGTATTTACACGAAACTTGGATCGTAAAAAAACGCAACAGCCTCTAAAACGAACAAAGTTATTCCGACTTGTTTGAACATTCCTCGACTCAAAACTTTTTTTTCTTTTTTTTCAATCTCAGCGCTCGGCCGATTTTAAATTACTGCGGTATAAAGCGATAAAACCATAGATCTAGACCAAACCTACCGAGCAAAAACGTCAACTATTAATTACAATATACAATATATACCGGAGATTTTCAAACGAACCACTTGTTTACCCGAAAAATACGTTTACCCTACTGTATATAAAACTTGCATGTATTCTCCGTTTCCATTCATTATAACGAATATAGATAGCAACTGTACAGTTGTACAGGTAGTAGTAGGTACCACTCGCGTATATTATATTTTCTATAAAGTGTAACTCGTTATTGTTGAGAAAAAAAAAATATACGTTTTCTTATAATATTATTATATATATATATATATATATACGTATTGTTCGCGGTCTCTTTCACTGCGTCCCAATTCCAATGCTCACATTCCACCTACTGTTGCGTCACCCACGGCTGTCTGTTCACTGAACCAAACTGCGTGACGTTTTGTCGCATATATAAATATATATATTTATATGTATACCGCGTACATAAAGTTTGAGTAAGACGTCGGGCTATACGGTCCGCCAATTAGTACCCCCGTATTGAACGCACATTAATATACCGTACGGCGAAAAAATAAATAAAACGACGCAGAAAATGCATAAAAAAAAAAAAATTAAAAAAAAAAAAAAAATAGCCGACACTGTTGATGACGATTATGGATAGACCGCCCCCTTCGTAGGCAACAAGTTGGAAGGTGCGTTACTAGGGGGGTATGTTTTGAGTGTTAAAACCCCTAATTTAGTATTTAAGCCAGAACTATAATATTAGGTTATTACACTAAATAACGTTTCGGGGTTTTTTTTTATATAAAACGTGTAGTTCGATTATTCCGTTTTTATATTCGATATTTGTACAATTGATCGTGAAAATTGAACTATAACAAATACCCGAAAATGGTTATTGATTATCTTCTATACCGTATACCGTGATGGCAACCTAGAATTTGTTTAGCGATACGGATCCTCCTTGCCGCCAAAAGTTGTATTTTAATATAAAATTAAAACACCCCAACCCCCTTAAAAAATCCCGACTACAAGCCTGATAGAGGTAGTGTTTTACGGCGGGGTAGGAGAGGGGAACAGAAATGATTTTGATTTTTCCTCGAGCAATTTTTATTTAGAAAAATCACTTCTACAACGCACCGACCGCTACGAGAGAACTAGTGCGATGTTTTCGACAAGAGCGGATCTTTTCGTCGACAATTCGTACAGACGGCAAATGAAGAAAAAAAAAAAAAAGCAAATATTATATACGTACAGTGAAACACCATACGAAGATCTCTCGGAATAATCCTCTACGCGTTCGGTTCATAAATCATTAAATCTTAGAAACGTGATGGTTCGTAAATCATTTACTTAAAATATTAGAAATAAAATATCATAATATAATGCGTATGCGTATACCCTATAGTTTATTTGGAGTGCATGGCCATTAATCATTAACGCACAAATGATTTAGTTTAAGTACGGTCTAGAAATGAGGTAATTAAAATGCAATATTTCCATATACCGTATTATAATATAGATAATAATATCTATCGCTATTATGTCATAAACTAAATCGCAATTTTAAGACTATATAATTATTTGTTTATAAAACACACTATGCATAAGACATCACGAATGGTCGTAGAGTAATTAAATCGCATTTGTTGTTATTTTTAAAAATTGTTTTCTTTATAAATAAACCACACTAAATGAAAAATATATATTTTATTTATATACGTATCCGGACGTTATGACATACAAATTTAAAAAAGCAAAGTAGAGCGAGGGGCGGTGCCTTTGTTTAATTGTTTAAATATTCCCTTAATGTTCATAATCGTTTAAACGAAAAAAAAACAAGTGATGAATTTACCGCGCGGATAAACGTTTACGTTCTCTAAAACCACAAACAGTTTCAGAAATAAATAATATATTATTTTTTTATTTTTTTTTTTGTTAAATACAATGTTTTAAAAAATCAGTACACGACAGCAATGCGTATTGTGTGTACTATAACTATATGTAATCTTTGTCCGATTCTGTTTTTTTTTTTTTTTTTTTTTTTTTTTTTTTTTATAAATACGAGAATTTATTGCGCCGTATACTAAATGTTCATTGAAAATATTATTAATTACAATATTCCAAAATTATTATAATTTATAAATAGTGCATAATATATACCTATATAGAAAGTCGCGGGAACTATGTAAATCTTCTTATAAACGCTATTTTAGTATAGTCTTACGCATATACGCACAACACAAATCTCTCGTAATATTATCTTAAAACAACGCATTATTAATTAGTATTTTTTTTTTTCTAATATATTTAAATAAAGCATTGCCGTAAAGAGGACAAGTATAGACTATCTCTTTTGTATATTGTTATCACTCGTTAACAGGGGCGGTCTAACATTTTTAAAATCTATTTAATTCGTTCAGCATTTTGCTACAACATTTCTATTTTGAAAAAAATATCGAGGGACATAAAGAGTGATCTGGACCCTATCACCAGTATTTGGTCAGTATCATTATTATTGCAAGTAATTTCAAATAACCTATTTGTTGGCTGAATTAGTTTAGTCTTAAACAAATAAAACAAATGCGAATTGCACATGTGCGATATATCTGCATTATAATTATTATACAATTGGTATACGAAACATTATTTTCTTTTCCCTAACTTTTGGTCCTGATTATAATTTATTACCGTAAAACAATATAATAAAATGGATTTATAATTTGTCTCGCTGAAAATGAACAATGTAAAAACATAGTATTTATATTATATGAATAAATAACAATAGTGTGGATGAATATTTGTAATATTTAGAAACATAAAACGTAAGACTGATTAGGCAATTGGGCGGATAAATAACGATGGCAGAATATTATTGCGAGCGTTATAGTACAGTTTTGTATAAAACAATTTTATTTTATTTAACCGCTACGCCGCCGGGTGATGATAAAACGGATCGAAAACCGTCCCCCGGGAAAAAAAATTGTTTTTTTTTTTTTTTTTTTGCAAAACAGATCGAAAACAAGGCTAACAAAAAAAAAAAAAAACCCCCATACCAAAACGTCCCGGTCAGCCGGTCGTCGGCGGTAAACATAATAATAATAATAATGCATGCGATTTCTATAATAATATATCGTATGTTCGAAAATGTCAAGATGCGTCCTCGAGGGGTTGGGTGGATGAGTGGGGCTGGGACACGCCGCGACCCGGTCCCGGAGACACCCCGGTGCGGATCCGACGGACGTCGCAGTAACGTTGCCGTGCGCGTAAAATGGCAGGAAAAACAAGAAGAAGAAAAAAAATAAATAAATACCGAATATATAAAAGCGACGGCGTTTCGAACCCGACGGGAAAACACCGGACAGCCGGTCGTACCGTCGCCGCCGTCCGTATTTATTATTATCGCTATACGCTATTATCGCCATTGCCCCACGACCACGGTGTATTTATATTCCTGTATAGTTCCTTTTTTTTTCTTTTTTTTTTTTTTTTTTTCTGCAAAATAATAATAAACGACAAGAGGCCGGTAAAAAGGGGCGTATAATACGGCGGCGAGTGTAGTTAATATACGTGTAAACCTGTTTACTACCGGACGCTAAAATGGTATAAAATAATAAGTGAGTATTGTGCGCCGCCGCCGCCGCCGCCGGTCGGCCCGTATAGTATACCTTGGGTACACCGGCCCATATAATATAGGTGAATAAAACTCGCGTTTTAAAACTTTTTTTTTTTTTGTTCTTTTTCGATTCCGATTTGAACTTACGGCGGCGGCGTGCGCTTCAATTATATCAATGTTACTTTTTTCTACTACTCTCCCTTAAAATATTGCTAAGGGGGAATTATTAATTCCGTTTTGGAATAACGTTTTCAATAGAGACCGCAAAAAAAAAAAAAAAAAAAAAAAAAATACCATCAAACACTCTGCTCCACCGCTCTGTTCGCATTAACTTTTCGACAATTGTATAAATATTTGTGTTCATACTGTCAATAATAACACTTTCTTATATAATATTAAAATATGCGTGTAACGAAAACGAGTAGAATAATATTTTCGCGGTCGCCGCCGAATACGTTTATCGGATCGATTTCTTCCTGCAACCCATTTGTAAATGTTCTACAATAACAATCATTTCTCGTATAGAAAATGTTACTTATAATAAACGTTACTGTTTATTATAATTAAATTCCATACTTTTATCATATTGTTGTTATCATTTATTTGACTTGCTGCAATACGTGACCACTAACCCGTATCAAACATAAACAATTAATATTGTTAAGATATAATTTCCGTTTGAAAATCTCTTAATTTGTATTTGTATACAACATTAATTCGCGTCCGTACTAGAAAATATCATACGGATTAATATAAAATTTTAATTCATATGTTACATAATTATACTATAAATGAAATGTGGGATACCTAGACGAAATATAATCTATTTTCAAAAGCTTTTTTTCCCCCTCATTATTTCTATTCTATTTAGATTTATAATAATTTCGATAAACGTCTTAAAGTCAACCGCCGAATCGCAAACAGAACAGATTTTTTTTTTTTTTTTTTCCCAATACGCAATGATTTATCGTTTACTTTCAAATTTATATATAAATATACGTAATTATAATACAACATTGTCTTGCATCGATTGTTGAACGAAGCGAAACAAGTAACCATAACACCCTTTCTCTATATTATATTATATCCTGTCCGACTTTTTCATCCGTATAACTTATCATAAATTTACCAACGTGCTGGATAGTATTTCCAGAGCACGGTGTACAAATAGGTACAAATTTAGAAGTAAAATGTTTACGCGTACGTGTACGTTATATAACAGTGACTATATTTATAATAAGTTTAGTTAAATCTATAAAATGTATCCGAATCCATTCATATGATGATTTAAAGAACGCGGTTAAAATATCGTAGTGAATTTATAGAAATAATTAACGGCGGTGGTGTACGGCCCGTTATTGTATTGTATTAAAAGGATAACGAAATTATCGCGTAACCGGTAGCAAAAATGGAAATTGTGGGATTTTGAGGACGGCGGAGATTAGGTCGGGCGAAAATAAAATTGCTCGGCGTTAAATTTGATGGTAAAATAATTATTACAATAATCTGTAATGCGTTTTTAATTTTTGTTATTTATTTATTTGTGTCAATCAAATCCATGGCCCAGAACGTACCAGTCAGTGGCGTAATTACAAACGGTATATGGAAATTTTTCCAACGACAGACCCGCGCGGGAGGTCTGCCCCATCCCCACGCCCTCTTTTGGCACGACCGTCACACGTTGATTTTTCGACATCATTGCGTTTGTAAAATATTATATTAAACGTGAATACAAAAGTACGAAATATCGAGTCTACTCGAGACTAATAGACTATAGAATTTATTTTTATAACAAAATGTTATACGTTTTCTTGGCTTTTCCGTCGGTTCGCCAAGGATTAATTAGTTTTTTCACATCGACTCGAACACTGTATGGCCAACGTTGACGAACCGTTTAGACGATAAACGTATACTTGAAATTCGCGAATTGTAAAAAAAAAAAAAAAAAAAGAAATGTACATTGGGGGGGAAGGGATAACGCAGTTCGCCGCATCGACCGGCCAAAGGGTTGGCAAGTAAATAATAATAATAATAAAAATAAAATAAAAATGTTTTTTCCCACTGTTACAACAGTATAATATCACAAACGGAAATTTTCGAAATGGTCGCAGTACAACTTGTACACAAGTTAAACCGTGGCGGCGTGTAAAAAAAAAAATGTTAAAACCAAAAGATTCAATCAAATCGATTTGATTCGAAAACACAATGGGTTGGTAAAAAACTACTTACTACGGGCAAGATAAATAAAGTAGATATACGCGCGTACACAATTATCGTTATGACCGACGGATAAAAATGTTATGTGTTTGTTTTACCTTATAAATTATAAACGTTATCAAAAGGTTGTCTTCGAATTTCTAAGCAATAAGTCACGTTTACCGCACGGCACTTCGAGGTCGATAGTCGATGTATATTTATACACCGCCGAAGTAATTTACTTTTAATAGCCATACTATTTACTGATTATACTGATGCTCCTGTGTACATAATATAAATATTTGTGTACACATACAAAAACGTACTATACGACACAACCTAATTTTTAGTTATTGATTTATACGGCGAACAACGTTTTCGAAATAACGTCAGGTTGATATTTTACTAAAGAAAACTAAACTGTAGACTTATTGCAATTTCTTCCTTTTTTTTTTTTTTTTTTTTTTTCTATGAATATTTATATCTGAAATTTGCTACACAAATATACCTAATAAAATATATATTTACGTTAAACCCGTACAATTCAAACGTCGAGAAAATCATTTGGCAGTAACGCAAGGGTAATACACGGTACCGACTCAATAATATTTTTGACTTTTTATTTAAAAAAAAAAAAAAAAACATTCGAATTTGAGAAAATATCGCAAATAACGAGTTTGAAATTTACGTATAAGTAACTTAATGAAACTTTTAATTTATGTTATATTATTAAGGAAAATAAAAGATAAAATTGAAGTATAATCTTAAATAGTATATTAAATGCAATTTAGTTATAATTGTATAAACAAATAAATAAATAATAAAGTTTCAAGTATTTTTCATTAAAATTAAAAAATATATAATATAATAAAAAAAATATTTTTATCTATCAACATTACAGTTTTTGAAAATATCAAAGCGTTAATGCGAAATATTTATCGCGTAGGAATAAAAATTAACGAATCAAAATAAATCAAAAACAATACTTTTGCTATTTTATTAGCATAACAACAATTACTTTTTTTTTTTTTTAAATATCAAGGACATTTTCCCCACTTATACTACGCATGACAAAACAGTTATGATAAATTGACAAAATGTTCAATTGCTCACTTATATAAATAATTATCATTTAATTTATTGGACTGAGATTTATAAAAAAATATTAAGAAATCTATAAGATATGTAAAAAAAAATATTCGTTTAGATTAATTAATATCATATACCTCAGAGTTTAGATTATTTGTAATAAAACACATGACAGGTCGATAATAATAATATTTATATACCTACAATAATTCGCATCTAAATGGTAATTATAAATTTCAATAAATAAAAAAGATAGGATACTACTCATGGGTGGGTCACTGTTCTGCATCGGAAGTTAGAAGGATAGGATTTAAATGAGGAATAATAAAAAATATATATATATCAAGCTATATATTCTTAATATGAAATTTCATGGCCAAAACTCAATTATTTTTTTTATTGAGTTACAGCAGAATACAAAATTGAAAATAATAGAAACCGTTATTTCGTAAATATTCTCGTTTTGACCTCGATATTAAAGAAACTAGAAGGAAAATCAAAAAATGACTTCCCCGATTCACCAGCTAAATCAAAAATTGAGCTACAAAACGCTCTCTTGTCGTTTTTTGATTGGAGCAGGATATCTGGTCGAAAAGTTGTTCACAAACAGGAAAAATAAACAACCCACATCATAGTAAATTATTTCTCGCTTCGCTTAGAATCTAAAGGGTATGAAAAATATATGTAATATGTAATATGTAATAGTTTAAAAATAATTTGTGGTACTCGTTTTTTAGTGGGCAATTTTCTTTAGTCGGGCTTATATATTTTTTATAAAACCATTCTGAAAAATCAGTATTCCACTCTGACAACGTTTTTTTTTTTTTTTATTCTTTCGAGTTTTATTCCTTTCCCCCTTTAAATATTTTAGTGGAACAAACAATTTTCAGGGGGAGGGGAATTGGACATTCAGTATACTTCGGTAGATCGGTACTGTTAAGGATTATCTACTAAGGATATACACCGATATTATAAAATTACTTGTCGAAAATATATAATAAATTGAATACATTCAACAATAAATCATTGCGTTTAAAAAACAGAAGAATCTACAATAATACAATTTTAGTTTACTTCTTCTAGTGTATTTTTTTTTTTTTTTTAATCTCTGTTTAGAATCATCTATATTACACAGTTTTTATTATACGGTTTAAAGAAAAATAAAAACTCTCATTGTAAATTTATCTAAAATTAATATATATACATTCAATTAAGGGTCGGTGTCTTATCGGTTATCGTCGAAATATTTTCCAAAACAAAAAGAAAAAGCTTCGCAAATAACGCTACGTTATTTTATTTTATTTTTTACTACGCGCAGAATATTTGATTATATGACTCAGAGAGCCATTTTTATTCGTTCGTATACGTGTATTGTTCGGTTAAGTTACGTAAGTATTTTAGTACCCGGTGAAATATTTTCCTTTCACCAGCGGGTAATATTATTTTAAAATGCACAATTAGACGGGTTAACACATAAAAAAAAAAAAAAATAAAAATAAACGACCAAAAGATGTTTAAGAAAACGTTATTCGAAATTACGTTCTTATCAAAAACGGACATCCGGCTGTCATTCAAGGCGACTCGTGTATATAATACTTATAGATACAGTCACGATAGAAATCTACTCCCTCTGTAGATTATTACGGTACCTATACCTATGTATAGTTTGTATGGTTGATTTCTGATTTATACGGTAGAATAAAACAAAAATATTTGTACTAAAAATTAGTTATACTTTTCATTTGATTATTTTTTTTTTATTATTATTATTATTATTGCCAAACAATATAAATTAGTTTGAAGATCATAAATAATTTTTAAAAAAAAAATCAAAAAAGCTTTAATCTATTCCCTTCCCTTTCCCTCTCTAGAATTTATATTATAGACAACTTTCTCGCACTGTTGCCAAGTTTCGTTTACTACGTCGCGAATTCATTAGATCCCTCGCTGATTTTATTATTATTATTATTTTTTTCTTTTTCATCCGAATAAAATCGTTTTGTTGATTGTCTTCCAATTGGGTAAAATAATTAAAAATATAAGAACAAAATAATATTATTCGACGGAATACAATTTATCGAAAAATACTATACTTAATATATTTGAATTGTGTACGTTAAAATAACGATGACGACGCTATATTTCTAAGCATAGCTCATTAGACATATTAAGAAAATACGTGTGATATTAAATTATTCACAAATCCGATGAAATTTATGAAAACTTCTACGATAATTTATTATTGCTTACGATTTATTGTTTTTAATTCTATCCGCGTTAAATTAACAACTTTACACCCTCGATAACTTTTTGAACACTCAGACGAATATACACATTATTATAGTAATCGATAAATTTGTATATAAAAAACAATAGAATGTTTCCTATTTTCGTTTCACGCGTAACACAATATTTTAACGAAATCACGGTCATACATTTTGTTTTACGGATAAACACATCTGTTCAATTATATTTAATGCGTTTAATTATAATATATTTTTGTACGGCGGAAATAATTGTAGACACCGCGTTTTAAAACCGCAAAATAAAAATACTAATTAATAATCGCCTACATGAAATATGAGAAAATTAATATTGTATGTATGGCTCCAAACCCCTCTAATACGTGCAGTCAAACTACAAAGCATATTATAATATTCATTCACTGTATAGAATAACAATTGCCGGTTATAAATTATTTCTGAACATTATTTACTAAAAAAATATGCACGATACATTTATTTTTTTTATTGTAATATATTGTAGTCGGTTTTTGAAAAATATAATAATTTTCGCGGGTTCAACCTACACCTCTATATTTCGCTCCTGCGGTATTCTCCTTACTAAGACGACAAATTTTTATCGAAATGAAACAATCGAAAAATTGGTTCGTTCCTAAATAATGTTATTTAATAATACATTTATATCTAAGAATTACCTATATATATATATTTAAGATAAAGGTCAGGGTCTATTACCTTGAATGAAACGTTGGACGTATGCTCGCGTGGACCTTCTTTAAATATTATTATGTCCATCGTGTGTAGAGAAGATATTATAAGGTCACAAGGACAAAAATGTCCGCCATATAATGCGTTTCGTCAAAATAATGTATACGTATATCGTGCAAATTCGCTATTAGCGACTGGGAACAATAAAATTCGGTTGCTCTATAGACGCGCATAAAAACCACTCTCATAACTAACATCATGAGCTATGTGCTACTTTCACTCGTGTACCATTATCACACAAGACTATAATAATAATAATACTGCGTAGGTATATAAATATATAATATTTTTTTCGTTATTAAAAATATGTCCGTGAATCTCATCTACCGTATAATATGACGCATATATGCTCTCGTATGCGCCATAGCACTAGTCGAATAAAATATAGTCGATATAACGTCCTACGAAAACGTTTAATGCGCTGATAACTTAAGAAAATTATCATTTCAAATACCGAAATATTCGTTCGCGGATCGATTAAAATACCAATAAAACCACTCGAAACGCACTAATAAATGCGTTGAAAATTAAACATAAAAAAATCCACTGAAACGGATATATTCAATATTAAAAATATAATAAACTAACGTTTTACTTCATTGAATAGAAATATTTTTTTTTTTTTTAAAAGCGTTATAAAAAAAAAATGGAGCCGAATAAAAGTTTCAAAACTCAATTCATTGTTCCATAATTCGAACTTTGTACTATGACTGATGATCGGTCATACAATAAGCTGAAAAACGCACAGCCCTATTCGTGGTTATAAGATAAAGTCAAAAAATCTTTATTTTTCTAATTGACCCCATTAAAAATGATAAAATACATTACTATTAAATACGTTTACTTTTAATATTTTTGTACGGTATGGTTAAATATATATATATATGTACTGAACGAAATATTAAAATTGCATGTAATAAGATACTAAGTCCAAAACATTAGGTAGGTATTTATATTCGACATGTTTGTAAACCTATTACGATTTAAAGGATTATCGAAGAAAACATAAAGAATACATACGAATTAAACAATAAGGTCAGGTTTTAAAAATAAGTGGGAAATATTATTTAATTGTGTTTTTAATGATGTGATTAAGTGCAAATAACACGGAGGATAAAAATAACAGACTTTATAGTTTATAGTATTACATTTTAATAAATATACAGAAATATTTTTCACTGATTTTAATATTAAAACTGGTTTTTTTTTTTTTTTTTTTGTTTTTTCGAAATCCTATGTAATATTATAAACGCGAAAGTATGTTTTTGGATGTCCGTCACTCTTTTACGTCAAAACTACTCATCGGACTGAGCTGAAACTTTGCATATATGTAGTTCTGGACCAGGAATAGCATACAGGCTACTTTCCACACCCACCCCACGTCCGAATTCAACCTCCAAATGGGGTGATTGTTGATATTTTTGGTACGAAAATCGAATTATTTTTCTAAAAAATAATTATGATAAAGTAGTCCGGGTCTAAAAGATAAAAATGTGCAATTGACATCCCCTATAGCTCGATCATAATGATAATTTTTCTATTCTAGGTATTATAATACATTCATATAAATAGTAGTATAAATAATAGTATTATTATTCGTAGTAGTAGTAGTAGTACGAATCATAATCGGTAATTATAATTTATTTATTTTTTCGTCCGGGCCAAAATCGATAAAATGATACGCGTATGAGTGTATGTACACACTTATAATAACCAAACAATATGTGCACGTTTCGTCGCTGCCACTAGGAATTAAAAATAACAACTGTATGCGTTTTATAACGTACAGTTACTCTCGTAACATAATAATATTATGATAATAATGCACAGCGACGTGTCAGCTACAATTTATTATATACCAGGTGACCAATTCCGTTTGAAACCCTAGTCCGAAATAGTATATTATAATCTAATATATTTTAACGTCTCGAGAAAATTGTTGTTGGCTTTTTTTCTTTTTTTTTTTTTTCATTTTACTAAATAAGATATATGGGAGCATACGCGTAGATATCCGCGTGAAGACTTTCACTATGAAAGCCTAAAAATGGTAATAGACATATGTATAATTGTTATTATGCCAAAACCCATGTGCGGCGTGTGTAGTATATATGTGAAAGCCATCCGATCGCGTAAAGAACGCCCGATGATTACATGTTACGTCTTTCAGAAGGCTAGAAATAAAAATCATCGTGCCAAATTCACGCCAAGTAACCTAATAAACGAAGAACAAACCGATTGTCACATATTTTTTTTTTTCTCTCTCTCTCTCTCTCTCTCGCTCGGTATCTCCAAAAATAGTCGAGATGATTCAATATAGCACTACTCAAAATATTTGCGTTGGAATTTAATTTAAAAAAACCACAATCTTTTCTTGGCGTCCCGAAACGCGATCGTCTATTAGTTTCTTTAATTACGTTAATTCAAAAGTTAACGTTTTATTAACAATATTACGTATACAAATGTACCGTAGACAAATATAATAGAACACGCATAATATTACATTGAGATTAATTCGATTTAATAGTTCTATTGTAAGGATTATTTGCACTTTCTACAATCGGTTGAGTTTTGTAACTGACCTAATTCAATAGCGCGGTCGATGTAGGTTAAGGTCGCAACACAATCTATGGGTATTTTGTATCAAAAACCGAGAAATAATATTGTTAAGATTCATCGTATGTCGTTTAATTTATAAAAATAAAAATATATCATTAATATTATTAAAAAAATGTTAAAAACCATTAATGGGTTAGGTTAGGTTAGGTTAGGCTAACCCAACAACAATAATATAATTACGTGCTTTGTTTTAATTAACCGCAGTCGTTTTTTTGTTTTTTTTTTTTTTTTGTACATCGTTTTAAGTTTTGAATTTCACCGACCGATGTGATGATGTATTCAAATTAAATTCCAAGTAGGGTAGGTACATTATGCAGGATGTGCTTGCCGGATTACTCAAATATTCATTACAGTTATCCATTGAAATATGATTGTTTCGCGGGCGTCCTCGAAATCAAATATCGTTAAGAATATGAATTGTGTAATTTAATTAATATGTTTTTAAATAAAAAAAGAATAATGAAAATATATGTATATAAATACCAAAACGCGTCTAAACTGTTTCAAGATTTTTCTAAAATTGTCTAAAAACAAGTAAATCATCTGTAAAAATGTATTGTGCGCGTTTAAAATACATATTGGTACATATTTAAATATCTTAAAAAAAAAAAAAATAAAAAAATTGATATATTAATACCATTTATAATTGCAATATAATAATATGATAATCACGAAACATACAATTATTGAGCATTTATTAATAACGTTACAATTTTGTTATCAAACCGGTAAAATTAATAAAATATTTAATAGATATCGGAATCGATAACCCGAATTAAATAATCCAATATGTTCATTATCATTACTTTAAACGATTGCGATACATTTTTACATCGCAAGTAAATTAAATTTAAATGAATATATTATATAGGTAAGGTGAAAATCAATAATACAATTTTCGAAAATAATAGCAATTCGTATAACACTAAAATAACGTATAAAGTTTATATTACCCGGGTATTACAGCGTTGATATTTTTTACAAATTTAATAAATTTACGTCACTGTAATATTATTATGACGATTAACGTTAAATGAAAACTACTGCATTTTAAAATTATTACCCTAATTCATCTGTCCGTTGATTTCAAATACCTATGATTTATATTATTAAAACTCAATACCGTTTTATTAAATTACTATAAACCTAATGTAGGTTAGTAAATCGACTTATTAAATATTATAAATTAAATCAGCCTTTGTAATACGATTAAATAACGAGTACATAGTAGAGTGACCAAATGTTGCCTATTTATTTATTCGTTCGAAATAAAACTAAAGAAATGGACAAGTTGTGTTATTGTTTTTTTAATTTTTTTTTTTTTTTAATACTTTACAAATCTACCGTATATTTTTTAATCAGAGATAACATTAGTTTATTAAATGAGTGTGACAACATTTTTATTAGAATATTCGCTGAAATCGGCGGCGGAGCTGCCGAGATTTTTCGGTACGAACGTCCCAGACGAAAAATTGATGAGTGGGCATCATCGGCATGCCTTTCGCATGAACGAACTGCGAGACGCAAATCACTCGTGACAACGTTTTAAGAATATAGCTAGAGTATAGAGGCGAAAGCCCGAATTTGCTGTTAACTCGGGTATTATTATTTACTGACCATACCAATCTATTTTGTCACGTGACTTGTGAATACCTACCATTGATTAACGATTTTAGAACCGTTAGAAACGATACAATACGGTTATATTTGTATTTAAAATAATTATAGTACAGTTAAAATACATAAAAACCAATAAATGTAAATAATGATTAAATATTATTAAGTCGAAAATTAAAAAATAGTAAAAATAAAATATAATTCATCAATTGGTAAAAAAAATTGCGAAGAACACGAATTGTTTAATAAAAATTGTATAAATATTGAAAAATAGCTTGTATTTAAATGATGGTTACCTCTTTTGGTATCAATATTTCAAACCGGGGAAGAGGGTGAGTTCAAAAAAATGTTACTGTTCCGCAAATAAAAAACTGTTTGCACTGCCACTGACTGTCATTAGCATTGTATTTAACGATAACACGAATACTTTATAATTATTGCTGTTACTCGTTTTATTTGTTCCATATATTTTAAGTACTTTGTATAACAAAGGAAACAGGGAAATAAAAGTACACGTCCAAATAATTACAAACACGATTAAACAGGTAGTAGGTATAATAAATATTTATATATATATACTTTTTTAAGGCTAAATTTTGTAATAACTACAAAATCATGAAAAATACGAGATGGGTCGGCCATCTGAGCTCTGCTAGGATTAAAATCTTGATAACTGGCTCAAAACGTATATTTTTTTTTACCCCTCATGGAAACCGAATTTAAATACAAGGTCGATTTAGTGTTACCTAAAAATAAACGATCGCACTGTATATACAGTTTATCCCAATTCTAACACGGCGCCCAGCTAAATATATATGATATGTGAATTTTGAATCCGTCACAGTTTTATAATAATTTAAATAGTTATAATCGTTTAAATATATACTAATAATAAACTATTAGTATATGCATATAAGTACAATAAATATTGTAATACACGACTCGGTGACGTAAATAGCCGTAATGCTCAAAGAACCCTAAAAATTTGAATTATCGTTATAAATAACTACAGGGGTACCTGCTTATATAAGTAGAAATATTATTTTAAAAAAAAAATAACAATAATAATAATAATAATGGGCTCGTCTAGAGGTTTTGCTTTGAGGCCAAAATTGTATAGTTACGACACCGATATGATATAAAACGGTAACTATGACGCTGTAGTGTGAACAATCATTATTATTGCATTACGGACCTAACCTCGTAGGTATATGGGAAAAATAAAATAATTAATAGATATTTAAATTGTCATTATATATTTGTAATGTTATTTTATTTAAAAACACGCATTGGAGCCCGAATAATATGTTAAAATAAATTATATTAACATACTTTCTAACTAGTTTTCGTCAAATACCTACCACCGATATTACGTACTAAGATATTTATAAATACATTGTCCGGGCCGATAAAAAATAAAAACCGTTCTACAACTATATTATACTTTGTTATAGGCAGGGATGAGTAGTATTTCAAAATCATTTTGTGATTTGTATTTTGTATTTTCTGATGTACAAAAATTGCAATTTGTATTTCGTATACATTCTTAATGTATTTCGTACTTAGAAAATACTCAAAATACAAAATGTCTGAAACAAAATGTACGGAGAGCAATTGCGCTCGTGCATAAGCCCCGCTGTGGCATTTCTTCGACAAAAATTTCAATATTGTTTATCTATCTCGATGGTTTTCGTGCAGTTAGATTATCTATCTAGTTAGTTGTTTTTTATGCGATTATCTATGTCACGTCGTTACATATAAAGTATTATCTATATATATATATATATATATATTTCTGCGGTGATGACTGATAAGTGATAAGTTAGACTAACATTTTTTAATTTGAGAACCACGTTATTTTACGTTATTTTTATTTGTCGTATAAAAAGTGATTCATTAATATTTATATTATGAATACATCATCTTTAAATTTTTGATGTCGATGTGTTGACTGAAAATAAATTGCCAGCACAAACAAACTACTTATGTAAGTATACATTTCATTTATTGAAACTTGATACACAATGTTTTTGGATAGGTGAAACCGTTAAAACGCCTGCAATTTTAGATGGTACTTTTTTTTTGCTATTGGTCATTATTGCTTATATGAATGGTGATATGGTTAGAGCAAAATGTAAAATTGGAAAATGTAAACGTAGATCAGTTTTAATCAATAGGTCCTTTAAGGCAACTACAAACTATTTAACACATATTAAAGTGAGTTAAATTATTATTTTCATAAAATATATTTAATCTGATGTGATAAAATATGACGTTTAGTGATTGCATCCTGAAGAAGTTAAACATTTTGAGAAACATAAAAACAATTGTAATACTAAAAAAAAAGGAAATGTTCAATTGTTCGTCTAACACAAATAATGGAATTAATATCAAAAGGAAAAAAACATTAACTGAGTATCATAACAGTCAATATTCAGTTAATTGTCAACCTCTTTCTACACGACAAAAAATATAATAAATTATATTGTATTAAGCATGATGCCACTGTCTACAGTTAATGGATCGAAATTTCAGAAAAAATTTTAATGGTCAAATATAAATGCATCATTAAAAATTAAAACAGTTCATTATTATTAAGACACTCAATATTTCAAAAACATGTTTGAAATATTCAATTTACAATTGCAATGAAAAATATTGGCGGATTTGAAGATTTCTCTACAACAACCGAGGAAGACGAAAGTCTGTATATATATATATAGATACCTATATTGTCAATCACCAACAAATATATCACCATCTACCAAAAAAAAATACTACTACAACACAATCACAAAAATAATTGGAAATTGTGAAATATTTAAATGATAAAAAGAAAAATATTTCTTGTCTAGAAAACTACCCTAAAATTAGTCAATTACTTATTAAATATAATACTAATATATGTTCATCATCACCGGTAGAGAGATTATTTTCATTTGCAGGATTGACTCAATGCCCAAATCGAGCAAGGATGAGTGATACAATATTTGAAAAATGTATATTTTTAAAAGGAAACAATGTCTTTGAAATCCGTGATTCTTGATTAATATTTTTAGCGTTAATAGTATTTTGTATTTTGTATTTGAAATACACAAAGTGATGTGTTTTGCCCACCGCTGGTTGTAGGCAATTTGATAAAGCCTTTTATGTACGGGCGTAGATTTCAGTAAAAAGTATAATGCCTTAGCTAAACGTACTAGGAGGTTTTAATCATAAGGGTGGGGGCCAGCGAGAATCTTGCTCCCCCTATATAAGCGTATACGTCTAAAGCCCCCGGTTCGGAGTTTAAACCGAATAGTTCGAAATAGTGTCGATAGACCGTAGAGACGTCCACGGACATCGTTAATCGACGCAATCGGTTTCTACGATAATATTGGACAGATAGAAGATAACATTTGTTTTAGTATTAAAAAAAAAAAAAAAAAAAACCATTGTTGTCCGGCTTCACTGCCGGAGCATGGTATTAATAATCTATAGGTGGCTAAATATATACCTTTCTCGAGTACACGTATTTATTCAAAAACGTTGGTTTTAATTTGGAGAGAATAGAGAATAGAAGAAGAAAAAAAGTAAACGATTCGGTAAAATAATAATAATGTTATAATTTGTTGAAATGTCGAAGCGAGGGGAACGGCATTCGTTATGCGAGGTAAGTATACCTGCGCGAATACTGTTGCCCGCCGTGCACACGTATGCCCACGACAGCGCGTGACGTCACGAACAGCTGTTCGACTGCGTAATCCGGCGAGACAGTTTTAACACACATTTAATTACGGATAATATGCATATTGCGCTTGTCTCTGTGTACGGTATAATACAATAATACACAGTCAGCCACCACCTGTTTGTTTTGTTTTGTTTTGTTTTTTTTTTTTTTTTTTTTTTTTTTTTTTTTTTTTTTTTTTAATTTGGTTTTTTTAATATTATCATTATTATTATTATTATTATTATTTACGCCGATGTGTAATATTATATCGGCTACGAATATAATATCCGCGTACCGGCGGAATTCGTAACGCGGTATCGAACATACGGCGAATAATCGCGGTTATTAAATACCGCCGCCCGATGTCGTAACGGGTTTAGACGGTCTTATTAATAAATATAAGCATTAAATTAAATATACGCGTAAAAGATAAGCTATACTAACTTGACTTTAAGAGGCGTAGCTCCTTTCAGCATGTACTCCCGAGGATTGTCCCAAGACATCTTGTTGCTTTGGGCACGCGGTTCGTCCGGCGGCCTATACATTTGTCGTGTAAGGAAAACCGGTGAAGGACGGAAAAAACAAAAAAAAAAAAAAAAACAAACTATTAATAATAACAAACGCAATTCACGCCGCACAACATACAGACGGGCCGCGGCGAACCAGAACAAAAATTATATATATAAATATTTAAGACGGCGGACGATAACACCGCCCACCACCCGGAGGGGGGGGGAGAAACAAAAAATTAAATTAAAAAAAAAAAACTAGTATAAAACTACTATTAATAATAATAATAATAGTAACTAATATAAATGCAAAACAAATGATATACACACGCACGCAAATAACTATACAAACGAACACCGGTGTGACGCGCGCGGCGAGAGAGTAGTTTCCGCAAACTGGATTAGCGGCGTGTTGAACGCGGATTATCAGAAAAGACGCGGCGACCGTCGTCGGCGGCCCCCACTACTTACGTCGCGGACGCCGCCGCCGCCGCCGCCGCCGATTGCAACGTCGGCGGTGACGGGGGCGACGACGGCGACGCGGCGCGCGCGAAGGGTGTCCGCCTTGCCGGACAATCGCAAAGTAACTCCTGGCCGACGGCGATTAACCCCCCCCCACCCCCGCCGTCTGACTGTTAAATTAATATATATAGATTTGTTGTATTTTTTTTTTTTTTTTTTTACTGTGCACGTGATAACATGCGTACACCTACCCCGAAATACGTATATTTCGAAAACTATGTCGGGTTTTTTTTGAACGATTATTCTACGTAAATAATACGTATTTACATTTTTCCACTATTATAATAACTCGTCGTACGATTTAGCCCACTAACATTAACCGCCCCGACGGGTATTGTCGAGGGTTTTTTAGGCGGTGGGGCCGTCCACGAGAAAACGGGAAAATAATTATTATGTAACGCGAGAATCGAATTATATTATTATCTAGTTATTATACTATATTTATATATATACGTATATATATATATTATATAATAAGTGTATAACGTCTTGTTATTACATAAATTATTATTTTCGTATAAATTAAAAACGGGCACATGTCATTTAAATTTTAAGTATACAATTTTGATATTCAAACTGGTAGACAGTTTTACGAAACCAATGTTTTCGGTATGAATATTTTTAAACGACATTCGGTAGGACGTGTAGGCATATTTGGCATTTGTTTAGACTTTCGAGCAGTTTTATTGATTGTTACGAGTTTCGTCAACTTGGAAAATTCAAATTTTTTTTTTTTTATTAAATTTTTGAGCAATTTTATGTTAACACAGAAAAAAAAAAAATTATAAATTGAAGTGACTCATAAGAGCGAAAAATTATACCCCGTCTAAAAAATGCTAACACGATTTATTCGGTAAAAAATTCAGAACACTATACGATTGTTTCGTACCGAATTGCATTTCGACATAAATATTCCCTCTATATTTCCACCGATTTTTTTAAAAATTTTTCTCCTGGTTTTCTCCATTATAATAAAATGACCTCCTCAACGCACTAACAACAGTTCACGCCAAACGTACTGAAGGTTGGTGGCTCCGCCCCCAGTCGTCGCCAAGCTATCAGAACCTAATATTGTTCAAGTGTTTACGTTCACACACCAAAAACGCACATTTTTTAAAAAATATCTATTTTCATATATATCACGGCGTGATAAACACGACCGTTGATTCGCGTAAATTTCAAATAAAGTTAAAAAAATATATATATCTTCTGTATCCCGGGTGTACGACTCCTCGCGGGTGGGCGGGGCCACACCAAGCACCGGTGTAGGAGAACAATTTGAAATTATGTACATTATTATTTTTATTACAAAAAACTTAGCCAATAGTATTATATAAGTTGTGCGTATTATTTACGACCGGTTTCGATTTAAAAAATCGTCGTTGGGTATAATGAAACAACGGCTCACTATACGAACGAAAAAATTCGCGATTGAATATAAAATCAAAATGCAGGAATACATAAAAAATTTATCGTTTTTTATTTTTTTTTTACATATAGAGAGTAAATTAACGTTATGAGAAGAGATTGTAGTAAAAAAAAAGATGCGATATCTTTAAGATGTATTTATTATCCGAAATAATTTTTATATATATGAATATAAAAATGAATCGATATTTTGTTGGTGACGTCATAACTTGAGAACGGCTCGACCGTATTGGCTGATTTTTTTGTTTTTTTTGTTATGTTCGTAGTTGTCAAGACAAGGTTTTCATAGAATAAAAAGTCGGAAATTTGGATGGTATTTTTTAAAATTACTCCCTTTTAGAAAAAACATTAATACGTTGCTTGGGAAACTATCGTTGCTTAGATACCTAAAACGTTGTATTTTTGTTCGTTATTTTCTATATATATATAAAAGACAAATACCACTCACACGCTCGCTCACTAATCAACGCCCAGATCAATCCGCTGGACTTAAAAACTTGAAATTTTGGTGGTATATATCTCTTATGGTGTAGGGATGAGATAAGAAAGAATTGTTGAAAATATATCTCTTAAAGGGGTGCGATCATCCAAATTATGCCGAAATTCAATTTTCTGGTTACCTTGGCGACACGCATGAAAAAAACCGATTGTTATTATTATTAGATTGGGTTTGTCACGGGCAAGAATGTCCTATTTTAAAAGAGATTAGCTGACCAAGCAATGCTTTGCTGTTGCTAGATATTGCTGTTCCTAGATCATGATGTATTATTGTCCTGCTCATGTCACTATTTTTAAAAAAAAAATAAGTGGAAAGCGGGGTAGTCCACTTTCGGCAGACTAAATGTGTTGTACTTTATTTCAACCGATAATCAACAAAAATAATAACAAGTCACAATTGAATTAAGTCAGAATTTCATGTCAAACAAATATTTATTTTATTATTTTTTTTTTTTTTTTTTTTGCTGAGACATAATCATTTAGTTCATTGCAATGCTTTATAATATACGACATTTTTTGTTTTATTGTCTAGCTCGTAAACAAACAAAGCTGATGTTTTCACTTATTACCATAGATACCCGTACAGCACAGGGATTGCACTACAATAATTAATAATTTTCATTATTTTCATTTAAAACAACGGTAGATATTAAAACAGAAAAGAAAAATATTTAACAAATAAAATGTCCTAGATTTATCGACTAACGTAAATAGTAAGCAATGTTTTTGTTTTTTTTTTTTTTTTTTTATCGTAAAATGAATATGATAATATTGTGCTATGCCAAAAAGTCGATAAAAAATTCCTGTCCGCTAAGATACTTTTTCATCGTTGTATGAAAACTGCGGAAAAATGGATGTTCAAAAATAATAATATTGTATTATATTTATATATGACGTTATTACAAGACAAAAAGCAAAAATATAATATTAATTTATATATCAAATATGATTCGAATGTAATAAGCATTAATACAGCTTTTAAAATGAAAAAAAAATACAGAAATTTGTAAAATAATATAATAAAGCGCCAATAAACAAAATAAACTGTAATAAGGAAATATTAAATGTGCATTTCTTAGGATCGAAATGAATTATTATTAATAGTTTAAAAAATATATCGCGAATATAATTAATTTAAAATTGAACGGCTATACGTTTAATATGTATAACAGAAAAATAATTATATAATTTGAGTGAGAAATAGAAACTTTCAAATTGTATTATGTTTTTTCGGTATTGTAAAATCGTGCGGCTTTCCGGCCGTCAGAGTTATAATTTTGAAAAATCGACATTGTAATAAACTAAAATGTGTGCGTAAAAAAAAAAAAAAAAAATCGCTGATTATAATTAGGTACGTATCAAGCTTTGCCCGCAAACTATTATACACAAAAATAACGACCGGAGTAAAAGCTCTCGTTTGTGTATTGTCGAATGTTAACAAAACGGAAAAATCTCCGGAATGTATTATCATGAAATCGTCGTTATATATATAAATAATTATCAAAAATAAAAACGGGAATTTAAAACAATCATGTAAATAATTTAACTGATCGGGTATATCGACATTTTCATACTAGACAAAATTTATAATAATAATTATTAAAAATCATTTATACAGTTATTTCCAATTAGCTAGTGCCACGGCGGTATCGTTGTAAGTACCTACATAGGCGGAGCTATGGGGTGTGCCGGCTTGGACACACCCTAATTTTAGTATATATAAATATATGATAAACATATACATACAAGAGTGCGGTAATAATTGGTAAAAAAAAAAAAAAATGTTTGAAAACAATCTAATGCGGCGAGGAGAGAAAATTCCAAATTTGAGTTATTGTAGGTAGGTACCTACACGTTGAAACTCGAATCCCAGCTCTATTTATGTGACTATATGGTAATATGGTTCTAAGTGGAAGGTAGTTTTGCTACTACAATTTACAAAATATTTATATGTATGCACAATCAACAGGAATAACGAATACTAAAAAACAATCTGTTCAAGTTAAGAGTGCCCGATCGCTCGGACGAAAACTAGTTGTGTTCGCGCATGTGTGTCTTGCTTATCTTGGTACGGGGAACGCTGACGCGGTATGCCGACGCGCGTTTATACGTAGCGAGGATAGTGTCACAACGTTTTCACGACGCACCGCGGTTGTACTAAATTGAACATTTCTGTTATTGTTTCGTGCCGTCCGTTGTTTTAATTGTTTTGTATTATTTTTTTTTTTTTTTTTTAATATGGATAATTACAATAACGACGAAGACGAGCGAGCAGGGACCATCTCCGGTTAAAAGGAATAAATTTATTATAATACATAACATGTTACGCGACGGAGGAAATATGTTATGTTTTTATTACCATGTGTATGCACGGCGGCGCGCCGACGACTCCGATAGATAACGGCGGCGGTCATACAATGCTGACCAATCACAGAGCGTTTTATCTCGCCCGTGGAGGGGGGATGGGGGGGTTCGACGGTTGTCGGCGGCTCAGTATGCGTGCGCGACTTTGGGCACTATTAAATTGAACAGAGTATATTATGACAAATACATTAATTTTGTTTTCATATTATTTACAACAACAACAAAAAATGTTTTATTAAACACAAACGGTGCGTGCCTGCACAGACTTTATAGTGACGATTATTTATTTTGACATTACGATTAAAACCTAATCGATATTTTCAATGTTAACATCTTGATTGTTTTACACAATTAATTAAATAATTGGCCGGTGTGTAATATTGAAAATAGTTTAGAATTTATATGTGCCTATAGGTTTGCGTAATCACGGCTTTTCAATATAGTAAATATTAAATTTGGATTATTTGAATATTTCTACAAATGTAACGAAATATTTCATAAACGAGAACAATACATTATGAAATAATATATACAGAAAAACAACTGTATACGTACGGTGGTAGTTTAAAATATAATGTTCGAGCTCCAATTTTAGACAAAGTTGCTAGACGATGTCCGGACATTAAAGTATCATTGTATCACAAAACTTATCATGGCATGCTTCCATAATGTACATATATACATATTTTTTTTTATTATTATTTAGTCTCTCAATAAATAATATTATAGTTACAATAATGAACGTATTATTATAAAACTATCTAATGCTGAAATCACGAAACACCTAACCTATATAGGTACCTACTTAATATAATTACCTATTTAGTAGTTAAAACCTTACAACTTAATTTAATATGGCATACCTACGTATATATACTTTCGACGCGGTTCCAAATAATTTATGCGAAAAGTCATAAAAATGTATACAAATTATCCAAGTTTTGTGATTATATTTTCGGATAAAAATTGTTCCTCGGCGTAAGTACATTTCTTTAGCACACGCTCAAAATAATAATTCATACAATTTTGATAGATAAGTACCATTTACGTTGATTTAATTAGTGGTGTGTTTTATTAATTAAATTTTAAAGTTTTATACAATGCCTTTAAATATAATGGGCGGTGAACAGGGCAGGAGGCGGAAGGCACAGTTAATACAGATATATTGCCTAGGTTAGCGTTTTTTTTTTTTTTGTTTTTTTTTTTATCCACGGTAGATATAATAAAAAAATAAATTATATAAATTGATAAGAGGCGACAATTGAAGCACCGCCTTCAAAGATAATTATTTTTAATCAAATTTTGAATTACACAGAAATAGATATTTTAATTTCTATCCGATATTTCAAAAACCGAATATGATTATGAAAATTATTTGTCAAGACCTCGTAACTTCCAACTACCTCAGATATAAATGCTGTAAAACTTCACCAAAGAATTCTCGCAATAAGGTTGTGATTGACTTGCAATGCATATCCAATACTGATCCTTATGAAGTTTTAAAAAATATTATTAAAAAGAAATTAATAGATCTTTTCACTAATCTATTATTATAGCACTAGGAATTCAATTATAATAGTATTGCCCATTATAGCAGTAGCCATCGAGAGAAGTTTTTCAAATTTGAAAATAATGAAAAAAAAAACTTAACTCGTTTGTCAAACGAGTTTAAGTTGGTCTTGAAAACATTTCTATAGAAATATATGTGTCGGAAAAGTTGGGCTTAAATGAAATCATAAAAAAATTTGCATCTATAAAAGCCAGGAAAATTAAATATTTACATAAAAAAAATAATACAAACGAAATAATAAAATAAAGAGATGAACTAATAAAGTTAAAAACATTTTTTTTTTTTTTTGAAAGGTAGTATCCTATTCTTAGTGGAGTTCGGTTAAAAATGTTTTGATAAATTTAAATTGAAAATTATATTAATTTGTAACTTCAAAATAAATTAACACTATCCGTGTTTCTTCGTCTTAAATCGTTGACCATTTATTTATAGTAAAACAAATTTTATCTACACGAATCGGAAAATAGTGCGCAAAATGCCGTGGCCTTTACAATTTCCGTAAAAATCTAAACTTCAAACGCTTAAAAAAAAAAAAAATATGTGATTTTCGATATTTTTATACGGCAATCATAAAGTTACTACATATAACAAACCTTGTGTCAAATTTTCAAGCATTTTCGAGAAGCCAAAAAAAAATGTATGTGTCCTAACAAAAACTAAAAAAACTCGATAGTTTTCAATATCACTAAAAAACCGTCAGAGTGTTTTGAATATTGTATTCAGTGCACACGAGTTAATTAACAAAATAATAAGTGAATACTACTATATTCAGTCGGAAATCGAAAAGCCAATAATTTATTTTTCGTACCAATAGTTGTAGGTCACATAATATATTATCAAATACACCGTTATTTATTTAGTTTAACAAATAGCATGCATTAGACAGTTTTCAGTTAAAATATCTAAAAAACCTATAACTGCGCACAGCGATATAGTTACGATCATAAAAAGTGTAAATGTATTTGATTTTTATACACACGATAGGGAACAAAAATATTATTTCACTCTTGGCATTCTAAGATGAAAATTTTGACTAGGTTATTTCTATTCAATTTGCTACTATTGTACGTAATCAATTTTTTACAGAGCGTTTAATATTATACCAAACTCGATAACAATTTTTACCGTTTGACGATAATAATAATATAATAAAAATAAAAAAAATAACTAAAACACAAATTTGTCAATTTATATCAAACTTCTTGAGCACAGTGTTTAGATAAACTCTAAAACAAAAATCATTGAACAATATGTCATTCCATTCAACTGTTCTAACAAGCCCGTACAGACAAGAACTTCATAAATATAGATTTTGAAGAACATAATACTTAAAATCTATTTAGTAATTTAGTAATAAATTTATAAGAAATCAAAAATGAGAATATTATTTTAATATTGTAAAAATGTAAAAATATCAAATATTTGTATTATATTTAAAATAAACTATTAAAGAAGGATTCTATAACAAAAGCCAAGAGAAAACTCAATTAATGGGCAAGCATGCTGAACTGCCAAATTTAGTAAAAACTTCAAAAGTAAACACGAAGAAGAACGATATAATTATAAAAAAAAAAAAAATACGTTATTTTTGGCAAAAGTACTTGTTTTATGTTATTGTAGTCATTTACATATTTTATTATAAAGAAAATATAGTGCCACCGGGCAAAATAAAACTAATAATAATGTTAATAAATCGTTTGAAAAAAAAAATAATAATAAATACAAATGCGAATTATAAACTAAAAATATTTTTAGCAGAATGTCGAAAATCAATTATATATTTATATACGAGTGCATATAATACAAATTTGCTTGGATATATTTTTTTAAATTAAAACTATATTTTAAAATTTACTTGGATATATTTTTTTAAACTAAAACTATATTTTATTTATTTACATAATATTTTTGATTATTTTAAATGATATAAAAGGGACTACAAATAAACAAAAATATTTTTCTTATTAAAAATTAAAACATTTATCTAAAATTAATATACATACATAATAGTATATTCTTTACGAATAAATTAGCTGATAATAATCATAAATATAGGATAACTGTAAATACAAAATAACCTCATAATTTACAATCGTTTGGAAATTAGAAACTGACGAGTTCTATTGCGGAATTTGAAAAGCTCTCTGAAGAAATATATACGTGGTTCATTTACCAACGTATATAAATTTACTGCGTAAAACGTTTTAATCATGAAGACTACCCTAAAGTGCTTTTTAATACAAACAAATAAAATAAAATAAAATAAGAAAATGTTTTACTCCTCGCTCCATTCAAAGTGTTATATCGTACATAAAATTATTTTCAAAACAAACTATACCTACCGGTGTATAAAATGAGTTTAAAAATTTGTTCAATTACCTAATGCATAGACTCGATGTTTATTTCTGTTTTACAATATTATTCAATCTATTTAATATCCTAATGTATACATTTAATAAATAATAATAATAATAAGAATAATACGTTCAATGCAATTATTTACCGAAAATATTGAAATGAGAAATGAATTCGTTAAAGAGATACAATTTTTTAAACATACACTGTTGGTAATAGTCGCTCGGAAATTCACTCAGAAAACATGCAAAACAGAGAAAAAATCGAACAGTAGGAACGATATTTTCTATTTTCTATCTGTATACGAAAATTCAGAAAGTGGGTTTTCAGACCTTGACTTTGAAATTTACTAATGATCTTGACAAGCTTTTGTTCTTATACATTATTTTAAGCTATTTTTTAAAAAATTATTATGGCGATCTAACAAAAACAAAAAAATCATTGTTTTTATATTGGAAACAAACACGATCGCAATACGTATGCGTGCCTAAATACCATAATCCAACTGTTGAAAAATAAGGCATTTGTAATAATTATAGTCATTACACGTTTTACATACAAGTTTAAAATTATTGTCGGTTATAGAATATAGAATGTAAAATTGTTTTCAAATATAAAATATATTATACTTTGTAAAATTATTAGCGCGTTTCTCAAATAAAATATTATTATTAATACTTCTATAATTATAACCTTTGGTATATTTTATTATAATGTGCAGTATTTAATAACTACAGAATTCGTACGAGTATAATATGCATATAAGTGTATATTGCATATACTTTTAAACGCTGTACTTTGTTTTATAATAAGGTGTTGGATACCGGCCAATCAAAACGTTAAATATAATTTCCAAGGGAACAAAGTGTGACCGAAACATTAAAAAAATCAGAAATATGGTGTGTGGACTACATACATTACAATTTATTATGTACATGCGAGTTTCGATAATAAAATATTTGATAGTGTAAATTAAACAATATAATAATTTGTACATACGTAAGTATATCTGAATTGTTTTATACGGTATATTTATCAGTACAATAATTATTATAACAATGTCGAAATATGTTACGTTATTATTATTGTATACTATATTTTTTTTTATTTTCTTTTTGAACATATAGATTTTTAAAAAAAAAAAAAAAAAAAATTGTATATAGGTGGTATTACAATAACTTGATATAATAATACTTGACAGCGATATATTATTTATTCAGTATTAGGGTAAAATGCCACCCAACCTTAATTACCGTGTAGCCTTGACACGTAAAAATTAGACTAATAATAATATAATTTGAATCGACAAACTCGTGCAGAAAGCGGCGTCGCTGTGACATCGTAGACGTTCGTGAATTCGTTTCTAAACGTCATGAGATTCTATTTATTTGCTCAACCTTAATTCGTCCTCGAAAAATCGTCGTACCTATGACACAAGTGATTTCCTATGTAAACAGCATGGAAATCTACTTGGCCCGCGTATGCGCTTTTTGAATTATAAGAGTTGTCACGGGCGTTATAGAAGAACAGCGTAATCGACCGTGAAAGTTGTTTTCGTAAATAATGAAGTTTACGTATACAAATACATTCGGTACAGCCAGCGGTCTACCTACAATCGTAATGCATGTGTAATTTGTAACAAAACTTATACGGGTATACGATTTCTCCGAAGAAAATAGTCGACGAATAAAACTGGGAATTAAAATGCTTAGTTAAATTTGAAAAAGAAAAAGAAAAAAGAATATAGGCCGTGTGCGATTATAGATAAAATATATTCAGGCGGGTTCTGTGCGGAAATCGCGTGCAGTAAAAACACCAGATTGTGTACGGTTTCGAATAAAAGTATACGCGGTTCTGAAATACTAATTGTGCAGAACCGCGGACGACATCATTTTTTCGTTTTGATCAAATAAATTAAAAATTGTTTGCAGAAGAACCTGAGAAAAAATAACCTGAATTAAGCGAATTTTTATTATACAATACTAGCTGAATTACCCGGCGTTGCCTGGAAAAAAAATTGTGATTGTTCAACTCCTTTTGGGTTTAACTCGATACGGAATGTCTTTTTAAGTGTAAATCACCCAAAATAACGTTTAAAATAAAGCTTTATCTAACATATAAAACCCTTGAAAAAAAAAAATAAAAAAATTTAAATATCTATATCTACAATCAATTTGGTATTTTTTCACTGATATTACATTACCTTCAGGATTAGTTTAATGTACTTTTTTGCAGCTTGTTTTATTTGATCTTTTCATACTCTAATTGTACACCTAGCACGGCGCTTTTTATTTTTTATCGATGGTACCGTAGTAGAAGTTTATGAAACACTAATATTTTAAACAGGTAAATATACATCACAATTTCCATTATTAATATTCCCAGTTAGACGCAGTCTTTTTACGGGAAATGTATCTGTACCGAATTTCGCATAAAGATTTTGGTTGTAATAAACTTCAACTAAAAATGGGTGAATCCTACTTGTTGCAACCAATTCGTAAATACTAGCGTAAACTTAATGAATTGACATTTCACGGGCATAATCTGTAGAAGATAGGAAGCTGTCGACATTCGAATTGTAAGACATATGAGCGAAGTCATTCCAATGAACAACCACATGCGAAACAATTGCATTTCGTATCTCCTGGCATCTTTCTTGGTCATTAAATAAATGATAAAAGAAATTGGCCGAAAAAGACAAACGCCAGCTCCAATGATAGGAACAATTATTTGAGGTGTCAACAGGCCGTTTACAATAATCTCTTCAATCGACATTTTAAAATATTTTTAACGCTACATTAGTGTAATATCTAATTACGCAATCAAAGTAAATCAGCTTGTTTTATTTGATCTTTTCTATTAATATTCCCAGTTAGACGCGATCTTTTTACGGGAAATGTATCTGTACCTAAGGTTTTATAATTTAATTGATTTGTGGTTGTACCTATACGCCTATACGTGGATTAAGATACGGGCACAGTGCTAGAACGCCTTGTCGACATAGATGCGTACACGACATAAAGTCGCAAGACGGCAGCTAAAGATTATTGCATCTATGCAAAATTTTTGTTTTTTGCCCTTAAAAATCAAAATTATTCAAAATTCTTTCTTATTGCACGCCTAGACTATTAAACAAACATACCCTAAACATTTCAAGTTTTAAGCTATCATATTTTGGCTGTGCGTTGATTACGAAACAGTCAGTCTTCTTCTTTTATATATATATACAGTCGATTTGTTATCTATATGAAAATAATTAATAATATTAATGTTCCTAACGTAATGAGGTTTGGTATGAAAAAATGACATTAAACAAACTTATCCGTTGTCACGAATTAGATAATTGTCATGAGGTCGACAATAACAATATTGTATTAATTTTAAACGTATACGTAACCAACTTTTGGACTATTACTATGGCGTATACCAATTATAATGTAAATAAACAAAATAAACGAAAACGTTATGTCACGAACACGCGTGTGTATCGAAGAAAATCGTTAACGTGGCCTCGGGGACAGATTCTTTAAAAATTGGTCTGTCAGTTGGCCCGTAAAAAAAATCATGGTCTGCTGCGGTCATATTATAATAATATCGTCTTCCGTCAAATTTAAAATAAATAAAGATCGTAATTTTTAATTTTCCTTTAAAACTTCGTACAAATAATAATATATATTATATTTTTTTTCAAACTGAACAATAAAAACAGTTCGTAAAATAATAACAAAATTTGATTTAACAAATTTCCACACATAAATATTATTGATTCGTGATGATTGTTATTATTATTATTTTATTTCAGAATAGTTTTTTATTATGCGTAAAAATCAACTTATTTTGGGACACTTTGATTTATAAACAAGCAATTCCAAATGAATCAATAGTAATTAATTATTTAAATAATTTCTATTTATTTATTTAATTTACCGACGTGTTGGAGATAAAAAAAAAGTAAAATTCGCATCACCAGAAATTATAATATTATATAAAATATAATATTCTTCAAAATAAAATAGGTTAATAGTTTGAACCCTATACTATAAATAACTATTGCATAATATAGCTAGTGTTTTATTGTGGCAATTTTACTCGTTTCCTTCCAGTGCAGGGTAAGGAGGTTTTATTACATAGTACATTTTGTTCTACAATATCCTTTTTTGTCTTCTCAATTATACTGCCCTGGCGTTGTACCAACAAAACACAAATGTGTACGATGATAAACCGGAGGCAATAAAATTGTCATTTAGGTACTTACTAAATAATTCTGGTTAACAATTAGTCGATTTATTGGCATTTTGGGTCCAGCGCAATTTTACGGGGACATAAAATACAAAGACTATACAATGGAAATATATACATGCAATTTTCACTACATATTAAAGAGAACATTGTTTGTGCCCTAGCGTTTTTTATTTTATTTTTGTCGACTCGATTTTGTTTGACTAGCAATTGAAAAACGCATAAAATCGTGGAAGATTCAATAACTTTCTTCCAAATAATTTTATCAAAAAAATAAAAACACCTATAAAAATAGGGCACAAATTAATTACGCTTCTATAATCTGTACAATTTTTGAAACTCTAGAATGATTACAGGTCTGCCTAAATGTGTCCCCGTAAAACTCGTTTTTAATCTTAATTCGTGCGTGTACTCTTGAGAATATTCAGGTATAAATACATTCAACAGAAATGTATTTAAACAATTTTATAAAATGTATGAGTTATATACAAAACGTTATATTAAAAACGGTCCAAATCTATATTTTTAACGTTTAAATTTAATTTTAAATGTTTGCACAATGCTGAAAATTATTCAAATAACCCGCATACCACTACTGTAAGTTTTGAATTTAAAGAATCCCCAAATAAAATAATACGGACGTGATCCGTACAAATTATTTAATTGAATAATAAATTGTAAATTACTCATCGATAAATATGAAAGAAAATGCAATAAAATATTAATTTAAAAATCCCGGTTATCCGTATTATCGTCATATAAAACCGAGTATTCGGACGAGGAAAATTGTATTAATACCGTCGACGTCTATAAATTATTTTCTCTGTGAGTTTGTAATAATATTTCAATTTAAAAACTAAAATTATATATAAATAATAATTGTATAATAAAAAATAATATATATATATATATATATATTATTTATACAATTATACATAAATCAACGGAAAAATAATATTGATAATTTTGTTTTAATTTAAAATTGTTATAACCTTTATAAGAAAAGTGTTTATTATATTTACTTACATCGAAAACCTCGAAAATCGTAATGTTTGATATACCCCCGTATTAAATACATCTCGTTATAGAACAGACTCTCGGAGAAATGTTATCTATTGTCGCAAAAATTACATTCCTGAGATATAAATCGGTTTGTCAAACGTATAATTTGGATAAATGAAAAAACAATAATTTTATTATAATATTTAGGAGGCGTCCGATATAACGAGTGTACACTCGTTCACTTTGTATATTAAAACGTCATATTTTCGCATGTAAATAATATAATAGATATAATTTAAATAATTGTAACTATAACTAACCTTTTTTTTTTTTTTTTTTTACATTAGTATAATTGATTATAAATTACCGACAACGTTCGGAATGTACCTGTATAATATGCAATCCAAGTGATTTGCATGAACAAATAAATCGCGTAACTATATCGTAACGATCTCGAAAAGGTAATATATACTGGGTGGGGGGGTTCAACAGCGTGCACATTATACGTCAAGTTTCTTTCTTTTTCTTTTTTTAATAGATTCATTTACTCGTAAGAACAACTCGTAGACCTTGATATAATCATTATACACTCGACCTTAACGGTTGTCACTTTATAAAATGCTATTTTACAGTAGTAGGAAATTAAGATTAGTTTCAAAACGTTTTATTCGGATACCCTCCCCCTCACCCCCCCGTTTTAAACTTTTAAATGCAATTATAATACAGCAAAACAATATTTATTAAACAATTTTTATATAGATTGTATTTTATTTTAACCAGTATACAAGCCGAAAAACCGATCGATTCGATTTTACCAATAAACGCTTAAATATACTGCATATCTATCAATTATCAAAAGCGACTTACGCTATAACTTAAATAGATGCCCCCATAGTATTAAATATATTAAACATCAGTATTTATTTCTATACGCGTAAATAGTAAAATTATGTTATATTTGTTTTTGTTTGTTTACCAATGACAACCAGAAATCAACAAAAAAAAAAAAAAAAAGGGGGGGGACAAAATTCAAGTGGGAAATGGAAGTATAGAAATTAAAAATCTGTCGTCTTGACCACCCGCGTTTAAATATAGTAAATGTACACACGTTCAAAATATATCTAATATGTAGACACATTATGTTTGAGGAAAATCAAATTTAGCCTTCTAATTAATTTTTTTTTGTGTATAAAAGTCGTTAAAGCGATGTATAACAGTTTGTTAACCAAATAAATACAGAGTGTAGATAATTATTTCCATAATAAAAACAAAAATTATTATATTATAACGTTTGCCTGCACATAAAGAACATACAAATTATTTCTAGTCACTATGACTAAAAACATTTATTAATATCTAAATCGTATAGTAAATATTTATAAAACGTGTATTATTTTTCTCGCACTATTAAAATATAAAGATTTGAATGGAAATTAAATTAAATGTATTATATGTAAACCTTTTTTAAGCTTAATCGGCCAATTTTTTATTTTTGTTATTTTCTATTCGGATATTTGTACGAGTTTTATTTAATATCTGAAAATGTAATGTTGATCATCGGTGTCAAATATCTTTTACGAAACCGATTGATTATAAATTTAAATCGTGAAGCCAAGAAAATATCAACGTGGAGTGATGTAAACATACAGATATTAAAAATAAACGTGTGTATATATTATAATTTTTAGAAAAATGTCTAAAAGTCGACAATGAAATCAAAAAAAAAAAACGTATCGATTATATTAATACAAATTAACGATTATCGCCGGATATAGAAATAAATAAATGATTAAACGTGCAAATATAATATTTATTAACATTTGTAACATTTATATTTTGGATTTACCGGAGGGGAGGATGGGAATGAAATTCTCTAGTTTTAAAAATACGGTTTTACATTAATGGCAATCGGTTGTTGAATATAAATTTAAAAAAAAAAAAAAAAAAAATACACTATAGTCTGCTAATTCTATCGCTCTAAGACCGTGGTTCTCAACCGGGGTGACATGTCACCCTTGGGTGACATGGATCCAATGTAGGGGTGACAAGAAAATCTTGGAAGAAGTTTAAAAATATAGACATTTTTTTGAAAAAAATCGTATTATTGTAACCGTTGTATTATTGAAAAAAAAATTTAATAATATAACGATTATTGATCGTTATTTAAAACCACGAGAATAAAATATATTATTTTAACAAGACTCCGTCAAATCAAATATAATTCACCGATACGTGTAGAAACATTATTAAAATATGTCCTGGCTATGTGAACATTGATTCAGCGCGCTCACGAATATTAAAACCAAAAAACGTCAAAGACTCACAAAAACCACACTAGAAGACGATATGAGACTCGCTCTTTCAACCATCAACCCTCGAATTCCACAACTATGTAAAAATCATCAGAGTCAAACTTCTCATTAATTTTTAAATTTCATAGTTTATTCAATTATTATATATTATCAATAATCTTAATTATTTTTTTTCCAATTTAAAATTTCAATGTTTATTTAACAGTAAAGCAAAAATTAAATGTGTAGTTATTATTTTTCTGTGTACTGTATTTTTTATAGGGCTTGTATTTTATATTATTATTATTTTGATGTTAGGGAGACGTAGTGTTGGGTTATCGTAGATAAGGGTGACATGAATCCAAAAAGGTTGAGAACCACTGCTCTAGGACATAAATTTATTGACAATCCATTGATATTCAGATCGCAATGAACGCCACGGACTATCCCTATATTAACTCGTCCGTCGCCGGAGTGTCTATGTATGGTTACATTTGCATTAAGCTCAATCCTACAAAATTATTATTGTTTTTGAAACGTTTGTATTATTTGAACAATTGGCAGTTTCGTATCTATTTAAACAAAATCGCTCGTACGTGGTTTGTTTTTTACCGTTCCAACGTATACAAAAACACCGTATAATAAAAACACCTGCGTGCGTTTAATCATCTAGTTTAATGTTTAATGAAATAAAATGTACCTAGACTACTGTTTTCCTATATAACGAAATTTAGAATTTTTTTTTTTTTTTTCGTTATGTTCTTTTCTCGGAGAAACACAATTGACACAATAATTTCAAATATTAATTAATAATTTCAGGTATGTATTTTTTATTTATTTTTTATCGAAATATGAACATTTTCAGTGGCGGCTATACGTGGGCGGAGGAGAGACAAGCGGTCCCCCCTTCCCCTATTTGATCGTACCTTTACAAATCAGGATTATATATTTTCTTTGGTTCACCACATATTATAAATAATCATTTTTAAAAATTGTATTCGTAAAAACTTTTTTTTTCATGTCAAAGAGCAACATTGGAAACTTTCAATTTTTTACAATTTATTCCTTATATTAAATGTAAAGAAAAACTGACCGAGATCGATTTTTTTATATACATTTAAAACAAAATTCTAGAAACGCCTTTTTACTAAGTTATTTAAACATGGAGAGGTGCGTGGGTATTTTACTGTTTTCGTCCACCCCCCACCCCCCTCATTGAACGTCAAGTGTTATACTTGAATTTATCCTAGTAGTAGCGGTTATCGCTACTGAAAATGTGCTTACAGTGTAACGAACGAATTAAAAACAAAAAATTCGTGAATAGCATCAATCTACAATAATATTACGCATGATATCGAATTCATAATTATTCATCGTTTAGTTAAGATATGTAGGAATTTCGTTTTAAACGACTATGGTTTATTACCCATAACTTATTTTCGACATGAGGTGTAATTAGATACGTATGCGGAGGCGTCTAGGTTAAGGGTAAAATATAAGATAGTTTATATAATTAGGGTCTCGGCAAAACACGAAGTAGATTTGATAGATAAATTCTAGTATACCTATACAGCCTCTGCGGGGTTGATGAGGGTATCTGGAAGAAACTTTGATAATTGTTCATATTAATGAAGTACAGTCTAAAAGTATGTACCTATATAGAGTATATATAGTAGTAAATATAAATTCGAGTAATAAGTCATGAATTCATGATAGTACGAACGTCGAGGCAAGTCAATGAACAAATTATTATGTGATAACATTGTAATATCTGTCGACAACAAACATAAATAAATAACTAGGTTGGTGCAATAAAAATGATGATATAAGAAGAAATTATTGGTTTTTAATAAAACAGTTATCTAAAAAGGAATATAATAAATATACCACCTACCTACTTTTTTCCTCGTTTCGAGGTTATACTAACAAAACTCGATTGGTAGGCAATTATTGTATAATATTACGTACTCTATACGTTTTTATAGTGATTATACAACACTATTAAGGTGGGTTTTTGTTTTAACTTATTGTATCGATTCTCTACAAATTCATTTGTTTAAGAATCGAAACTAAAACACAAAATATATATAATATCGATAAAGGCATATAATACCTAAACGTACGACTATGTATTGTGTATACAGTTCACAGAAATAGGCCGCCAAACTACTTTAAAACGGAAACACTAAGGTAGCTAATATTCGGAATAATATCAAGAATTCTATAAAAAAAAAAAATAGTTGTAAAATATTCGGTTTTTTTTTTCAAACTACAACCAATCATAAACACGGGCGTATTTTTTTTTATTTTGTAAAACAAATTAGATAACTTAAACATTTAAATTAATTTAATTAAACTTATGACAAAAATGTTCAATATAAATTTTCAAATAAAAAGTACACTATACTATTAATTGAGGAGAGCCACTGTTACACTGTTGCAGTAGGGGAGTTGGGAACGTATAGGGGAATACGATAAATAATTGCTAACGTAAAACGATTAAATTTCTGGTAAATTTTAATTTAAAACTTTATTATTGTGTAACTACAAAATGTGTTTATTCGTATCGAAATTATAATCATTTTTTCCGAGCCAAAAAAGTTTTATCCGTGTAAATTGGAAAATAGGACGTGATTCGTACGATTTCCGTCGAAATCTGAATTTCAAGTGCTTATAAAAAAAAATGACTACGGTCTTTTGATATTTTTATACGGCCATGTGCGTAGGACAACTTATGATGACAAATTTTGTAAAATGTCAACAATCAAAAAAATGACTGTCAAACTTCCGAATAATTTTAAGTTAAAAAGCTAAACAAATGTTGCATACGCTGTATACATAAAAACCCAAAATGAAAATCGAAAATTTAAACAAAAAACGTCCTAATGTTTTCAAAATTGAGAAAACAACAAGGAATATCAAAAAAACAACCGGCTCAATGTACCAGCTCAGCAAAATTGGCTACCAGAAACCACAGTATTATTTCTGATAAAAGAGTTTAAAAAATAATAATAATACAAAATGAAAAAAAAAAAAGCTACACATATCATAGTAAAACCAATACATACGCTTAGAATATCAAATTAGGTAAATGTTATAAAATTATTGCCAATATTACCAATATTGTAGGAGATTCATTCAGTACTTATCTATATAATACTTATCAAATATTTTTTCTAAATAAAGTAAATAATGCATTTTAACGCGAATTCGTATCTGTTGCCATGCCACCTATACACTCGACAAATTAAACATTTAACATTGTGAAATATCCAGAGAAAAATTAGTTTTATCATTTCGATAATACGCGGCCGAATCCACACCGGAGTTTGGAGTACTTGCCCATCATTATTAATATTATTATAATATTACAGTTTGTATTTAGTTTTCTTTCGCGTGGTCGCACAAACCGTCTAACGGTCACTTTTTTTTTTTTTTTTTACTTCCGTGTCATGTGTGGTGCGTACGTTCACGCTTGTCGTTTCGTGTACTAAACTATTCGTGTTATAAAAAAAAAAAAAATGGTATAAAGTAATATACGAATTGTTACTCCCTCCTCCCGGCGGCGGTTAGCCCACACAACGAACAGATAATATTTTTTGTATGTATATAGTTTACCTACGTGTCTGCATACCAATACGAATAACAATATTCATTTACTAGCTATACCTTATTGCCGTATATGCCCTACTACTAGTTTACACACTTTTGTTTCGAGTAAAGAAATAATATCAGCGAAACACTGGTAGGCCACTGTTCGATTTTTGGAAATGGACAAGAAATGACCAAGGACGGACATTGACCTCTATAAAAACCGGTAATAAAAGTACAGGACGTCTGGTTGTCATTTTTCATACTCGTAACACGTACCTATACCTGCCTAACTGACCTTATTCATTAGCCAATTTCTTATGGCTAATAAAAAACGAGAATATATAGTATGCAAATTAATATATAAATAATATAATAGTGTGGGCACACACGGTGGAAACGAATTAATTGAAAAGATTATTAACAAAATTATACTACGATACTAAACTCACGAACAATTATATATATATATATATATATATATATACCAGTATATCAAGAACTAGAAAATCATCGTCGTAATATTTAAATGAAATCTCAGAAATGGAAGTGGAAGTCATTCGAGGTTCTTATTTTAAACCGTGTAACAAAACAAGAAAAACGGTACCAATATATATTATAACAGTAACGAAATCTATTTTTAATATGGAAGCAATATATATATGTATAGACGGACGCGTTATTGGAGTTATATTTCCAGTAGAAGAATAAAAACAACTATTAAAGAATAATTTGACGGCCCAAACGACCAAGTTCTCTCGGAAGACTCAAAATATTTTACGCGTACAAAATCATATTTAATATGAAAAATTTACATAATTACCTATTGTACTACGCATTTTTATCAATATTATAATACAAGTGCAGGTAATTATTGTTCAGATAGTTTGATCATTGTTTGTGGATCATTAAATGTGAATTTTAATATATTTGAATAGTGGATTATTAGTAAATCTACCTACTTTAGAGTGAGTCATGACTTTATGAGTGACCTTTATAACCTAACCTTATGAGTTATGCCTTACATTCTGCCCGTAACTGCTAGTACCTACCTATCCACCTATAAATGGTTTTTAATCAAAAACTTTGAAATGTACAGGTGAGTACTAAGAAAAATAAAAAATACCAAAACGATTGCGGATGTATAAATATAATTTTATTATCAATTCGAAATTTTAAAATGAGAAAAATTAAAATTGCAATAAACGAGAAATTAATTGTTTAGCGCTTGAAATCGATATCTATCGTTAGTACTGAAAACTAATTTATTATGTCATGTAGGTAGCTCGTCGGTCAGGATAATTTTAAAGATATAACATTTTTTTTTTTTTTATTTATATTGCCCGAAATTTTTGTCGACTTTTTGTTACCGTAGTTGATATGTTTTAATGTGAGAAATATATATAATTAATTCAATTACAACAACGAAAAAAATATATATAATATTCGGAGTTGTATAATTTCGCGGTACTTTCACAAAGTCGATTGATCCCCTCTCGCGTGATACGCGTTCATTCACACAGGTGTTCCGGGAACGCCAAAACCAGGACAGAATACATTGTTTATGTAATGTGCGTTACAGTTTACCTCACAATTGGCGTGATGGTTAACTTTTTAACTATTACTCTTTATATTTCGCTTTGACTAAAAAAAAAACAACAACAAATGAATAAATAATACACAGACACGAAACACAGGATAGCCGATGCGAAAACGCGTCGTCCCAGTTAGTTGCGGTGGCGTCATTTACGGAAGGGGGGGAACTTTTACCTTGGTCTTACTTTACGCCTCGTCACGGTCGTGTCTGAGCAAAAAAATACAAAATGTCGAAAAATCTGTTTTCTTTTTTTTTTTTTTTTCTTATAATATAACTCCACAGTTGGCAAATTTCATCCGAGTTTCTCCCCTCCTCATCGAGAGTCATTGTCGAATATCGAAATGACGCCACTGACGCACAGTGTTTTTTATTTTATCACAGAATAAAACGGACCAAGTATTATGGCGACCAGACGCCCCCCCCCCCACCCATTTACGAGGATTTATCCACGTTTATCCGTGCTCTTTTTTTCATAAACATCAAAATATCCTTTTTATTTATATCAAAGATTTTACATTTATCGAATAAAAAAAAAAAAAAACAAATGGTATTATCACTCAATACCCTCCTTATAGTATGCGCTAATTTTATGGCCATTATCTTCTATACCACGGTGGTTTGATGAAATCCTCAACTGTGTTTATGACCGAACAGTTGATGATGTAGTGGGATAATTGATAAATTGTTAAAATTCCAAGTTCATTTGTAGAACGTTGTATTTTTTTTTTCTTGTCATGTATATAATGTTGGACAATAAAAGTGTTCACTATTTGTTTGCCTCGGGAATAAATCGAGTATAAAAATATTATGATTTTTTTTTTTTTGTCTCTGTGTATATGAAACTGTTTGCGTGTTGCGTATTAAATAGGTGTCAACTATAGTCATTACGTGTGTGGAAAATGGTGCTCTTTTCGAAGTGAAGGCACCTGCCGTGATATAATAACAAAATTCTAATAACAATACGAATAAAAGCTAGGGGGTACGTGGTAAAATTTGATGCGGTTCGCCGGTATTGTTTTACAAAAAACATCTTTAATATAATATATATAATAGGTGTAGGTACGTATTTGTAGGGGTTTACCGGAGTTGTTTCGCGACCTTGCGTACTTCAACAGTCCCGCGTGACGTCACCACCGTTCGGCTCTATGGGTAAACCGCACCGCGGGGTCACGCACGCCCTGTATATTGTGTTATTTATATATGTTTACAATATTATTATTACACCGCATAACAAATAATATTTTATTAAAAATCCTACGTGTACGGCGGATTGTGCCTAATACGGAATACTACACACATGGTACTCGTCGTATTATTATTATTAGACACGCGCACGTAAACAACAAAACGTAAGTACGCGGGGCTCCCCGTATAAACACACACATACACACACACACACACTCGCGCGCGCGCAAACGGAAAATAAAAACGAAAAAATCAGCGAGAAAAAAAAAAAAAAAAAAAAAAACAGGAAAAATAGAAAAACGATCAGCTGCGGCGACGGCGCGTTGCTGACTGCGCGCGCTCGTGACGTACCTACGCGCGAAAATACGCGACGGCGACGGACACACGAGCGTCGACCGCGTGTAGAGAAACGCCGCGTGACAATGTTACGCGTATGCGTCCGGCGGCCCGCCGCGTCGACCCGCAAGGCCGAGAAGGTAACGGCGGCTGCGGCACCGCACGGGCCGCGCGTACACGGGTGGGAAAAATGCTGCGATAGAAGAGAGAAAAAAAAAAAAAAAACGAATGTGCACTAGCGCACTGCAATGCAATACGCTTGCTGGCTACCGGTCTCTGTTACCCGCGCACTCCCGACCATGGACGCCGCCACCGCCGCCGCCGCTCGCGGTGACAATATTGCGGTGCACGTTAGATTTACGTTAATTCTCCCCGTATTCATGGAGGTGGAGGGGACCGGATTCGCTGAACAAAACTCAAAGGGGGACCGCGATAAATTTTATATTTGTTGGCCCGACGAAAATACTTATGCGTGTATACGAACTACGGAAAACTGTTGACCAAAAATGAAATATAAATTATCAAAAATCATAACCATTGTAACAATCGATTTGGTTAGGTTAGGTCATAACTAGACCAGTGCGAAATCTACCTGGCTATTTGTACAGTTAACCACAAAAAAAACAGTGTCGCTCAAATTACGAACGCTTTATGGATAAAATTACTCAATTGATATTATAACTCGGCGGGGCCCCGCTGTATGTCTTAACAACTTTATTTTCGTTTGTTCTTATTCGGCCTTTCCTACTCCCCAGTCGAATAAAACACGCTTTTTACGCAATTGCACATCAAAATCTCGAAACGCAGCAGTATGTAAAAAAAAAAAATAAAAAAATCGGCCGCGGCAAATGTACAAAAATAGAGAGAGAGAGAGAGAGACACACACACACTCGCGTGCGACCCGTTGTCGTATACATTTTCTCTTGTCCCGTTATCGTTACGAAAAATAAAAATTGTACACAATTAAACGTTTCAGGCACTACAACACCAGTCTGTAATTCTGCGCACAACGGATTCGTTAAAAAATTATACTGAGAGAATAAGTATTATAAAATATAGATAGATGAATCATTTTTAAACAGGTTTTAAACTATATACGTGTACATATGTATAAGATGTTTTAGAAAGGTTATACGTAACACTGTAACCTAATAACACTAAAATACGCTAAACAATTTAATACGGCTGAAATTGAACTGCCTACGTAAGTTTAAAAGGCATTGCCGGTATATGGTAGGTGCCTAATAATTATTTTTATAATATTCCAGTTTAGGCGTTTACTCGTCCACTTATAAACCGACGAAGGTCGTCTCTCTTTATTTATAAATATAATATTGTAATTAGACGTTGATAAACATTGCGCGGAATATCACGATGAAAAATATTGACCCGACATTGGGTATTTAATAAAATATTATAAATGTATAATTAAAATTATTAAATACTGGATTATAATAGATTGGGTGTAACAGAACCAATCGGTTTTACTACGACGCGTGTGCTTTTTATCTGTCTGTTCAAGACGAATTTTCTACCGGGATATCTTATGTATATTATTCAGTAGTAAAAATGTATATTTGATTTAATAGTGAACAAATAATAATTTCGCGGTACTCACTGAACGTGTATACGAGTATACGAGTATTTTTTTTATGTATTTAATTAGATAATTTGTGCATAGGTTTTACCCGATTATTATAATTTATGTATCGATTACAATAGGGGGTCGTGGTAGTTTTGCGACCTGGCGGTAGGCTCGCCGACTAAACAAGGCCCAGTACAGGAGGGCATACCGATTGTACTGTGCAAGCGGCAAGTGTCAGTGTAACGCTCACTCACCGAGCTTATGTATACTGTTGTATGGAGGAAAAAAATTCCTATCTATTTTGATATTTATTACTACCTAGTTTTTTTTATCTTGATTTACCATCGGAATCGATCAGTGGTTCTCAACCTTTTTGGATTCATGTCGCCTTTATCCACAAGAATCCAACACTACGTCTCCTTAACATCCTTAACCTCCATCCAACCAAAATATTAAATCATTTTCTATGTATATTTTAAATGATATATATTAGCCTTATAAGCCTTTTAAAAAAAAAAAAAATACAGTACGCAGAAAAATAATAATTACACGTTTTACTTTAGCTTTAGTGTTGAATGATATTTAAAATTGAAAAATTATAATAATTGTATAAAATCTGAACAATTAATGAGAAATTTGACCCTGGTGATTTTTACAAAGTTGGGTAATTCTAGGGTGGACGGTGGAAATAGCGAGTCATTGTCACACGTCAAACGGATGTATTTATATCCGATCTAAAATATAAATAAACAATTATTACGTTGTTCTAACGGTGGTGGCAATTACGTGACGGCAGCTGCATCAAAACGATTTTATACGAACAATTCTTATATTTGTATTATTTTCCCCGATGATTTCCTGTCACCCCTACACACGATCCATGTCATCCCGGTTGAGAACCACTGAAATAGATACTCGACGTGGCATAATGGAAACAATACGATTGTTTTCTTTCAAACGAAACGGAACGAATTTGAACGTTTTCAAAGTATTATTGTATTATTGTTATTGACGGATAAAAAAAGTTCCATTTATAACGATATTAACATTTTGAAAACGAAAAAGTCAGGTTTATTTAAAACTGGCCGTGAGTCAATGTAAAACAGGTCAAGTAACCTCGGCCAGGATACTGCGGAAGGGAGAAAAAAGTTAATTAGAGGGATCATGGTCGCGACGGAGATTTGCCTTTATTCTGGGCTCCGGCAGACGGGCGTTCGCGATCCAGCAGTGGCGCAAGGCATAATTAAAGGGCTATAACAATCCAGATAGTATAATACCGGAAAGTAATTCTCCGGATACCGTATATCCCCGGCAAAAACGATATTGTTTTTCCCCTGACCATATTAGCCCAGGAAAACAAACCTTTATTTGTATCCGTCTAGAAAATAATTTAACCGCATCGCATTCGCTCGGCAACTCAAAATTTAAAACTTATCTAATCGACTTGTGTGTTATTCTTTTTGTCACAAAAATAATTTTATCTACGCCGATCAGTAATAATAAATATTCGTTGGCAATGTAAAGGTATAATACGAGTATTATTATTGGTAAACCGTTGTGGGGGGGAGGGGAAAAAAATCTAGAAATTTACTCGTGTGTGTTCGAATATTCTCGTTTTGGACGTTTTAGCGTTCCTTCGTCAATAATATCTATTGGTGCGTTTTGCTTAATCGAAAGTCAGAATTTAAATGTTAAGATAGTATCCGGGTACCCGGTAACTGCAAATACAACACAATGGGAACCGGTCTGAAATATCGACTTTGTACAGAAATAGAAACTACAATAAGAAAATAAAATCGAAAAGCTCCCTTATAAGAGCCCGGTATTACAATTTTATTTTTTATAATATAGATTAGGTAATATAGGTGTTTTTTTTTTTTTTTTTTTTTTTCAATAATTGTGATGAAACCATGATGAAAAGCCCACAATACCCGTGATTAGTGCCTCACATCACGCTCTTTAAAAAGATTAACACGCATAATATTTGCTTAGACGGTCATATATTGTATTCAAATATGACTACTACAACCCAAGATTTGACTGTTATTAAATAGGAGCAACTCGAATTTATTTTCGCTTTTTTCTTTTCTTTTTTATATTCTGGCGCATCTCTTCCACATCTGGCCTGTGTGTCGTAGTTCTCCGCTTTTATCAGCAACGCTTATGTAAGCCAATAAGATCTATTTTTAAACAGCTATGTAAATTATGATTATATAATATCTTTATGATATTTGAATATTATATTTCTCTGGAAATAAGTTATTCGATTATAATAATTTGCAGATGTTTGATATGCAACACATAGTAACATATCCTACAAATTTAGTAGAAACATTAAGTGAAAGTGAAAGAAAAAATAAAGTAACATGCAAATTGAAAACAATTCCGTACAGCCAACATTAGAAACTAGACCGTGTTACAAATTGGTGAAATAAATAAAAGTGCTGCTTTAGTATCTATTACAGACAAAAATTATGGTAATTTTGAATTTGTATTATCATTGTAATATTTAATTTTTATTTAATGTATATATATAGCAGATTGTGTAAATTAATAGTTGTATAGATACGATGCAGGCAAACTTCCTAAACATGTGCCAGGGAATTGCCTGCCAACACGTATCCAAAAACTAAAGACAATGAAGGGTTTTCGAGATAATTCCATAAGTCCCACTACTATAACACAACAGACACGACACCGAGTACTCAAGCAATTCCGAACAGAACCCGTGATTGTCCCGTATAGTATTTGACAGGTGTAATAATTGCAAATTACAAATCGATTCCCATCACAGTATTTATAAAATAATTATACGTCTGTAAGGTTATATTTTTTTTTTATAAATAGATCAATAATCTGAATAACCTTGACAAATCGTTTGTAAGTTGTTACGTAGGAATATTATGCATTACAATGTCTGAGAATATATTTGATTGCACAATATATATTTATAAGTAATTTCGCATTTTTAAATACCGTATGTCTGTGACGACCGTAACTATTTATGTAAGTAACTGGGGAAGGCGGGCGCACGACAGTTTATTTTTCGTTTACGACACAATATTCGTGGACAAAACGAATAACAAATGAAGAAGTGTATATCGGAGGATAAAAGAAAAAAAAGGTCGTCAATACGGGCGAAACGAGACGAAAGAAGATAGGCCACATCTCATAAGAAATAGTACACGGATAACGACTATAATTGAGGGGAAAACACAATGAGCGCTAGGACGAGGAGTCATGTACACAACAAATTACGCTGGATATAGGGAAATATTCGTGTGTAGAGAGTTGAAGTTAGTCGCTATGGACAGAGAGAAGAGTAAAAGAATATTTCGTCGTTCGACCAATCAACCGATTGCATAAAACAGTGGTTCCCAACCTTTTTGACACTACGGACCACTTAGAGAACTTTAGATACGTCACGGACCACCAAAACTTAAGACCTTATATTTCTTATAAACAAGAATCAATTTTTTTTTCACCATTTTAGAAGAATTTAGATTATGAATAAATAAAAACCAATGAAATTCCGTATAGCAGGCTTATAATATTATTTATAATTGATGAATTTTAAGTAAAAGTTTTATATTTATTTACAATTTAACGAAAATTACTATTATAAAAAAAATGTACACGATATTATTATATTTATTAAAGGTGAATTACAATTATAAAAACAATTTAATGTAATTTTTGGGCTTACATTTTCTTTACTAACAAAGACATTCTTGGGGGAATACTGTTCAAATCTACACGCATGTCTTTAATGGCGTCCAACCGATTTCTTTGTTCATTTAGAATGTAGAGCAGCCCGGAAAATCCTTGTTGAAAACATAACACATTGTCTACTACCGATAGTCTAATCATGCTGTACAAATAAGATTTGATTATCGGTTAAAATAATAACATAAGTGGCATTATGCAATTTAAATTTATCAATAAACGACGTGCTATACACGATTGTCGGTATTTGTGTCAGGCCCCAGTGGAAAAAAAAAAATGAAATATTAAATTTTGTAGGTATGGCTCGCGGACCACCATAAATTGTCTTGCGGACCATAGGTTGGGAACCTCTGGCATAAAACAACGTTTAATAAAAACAATATTATCGAATCGTCACGCTGAATATGAACACAGCTAGGGTACACACGGTGTACTACTATAAAAAAAAAATACCATCTAATTACCTAATAACAATAATAGCTGATAATGTCCTCTCGATAAATTTCCTGCGAGTTTTAATCGAATAACGTTATACCCGGATAGTCCGTATATAATGCCATTCTAGGCTCTCTAGACGTATCTACTATATTACATTACGGCCGGCCCTACCGGCTCTACACGCCGGCAACCGTTAGGCATACAATGAAAATTTGTCGAGAAAATTCACTCCATATTAATTCCCGTCGCTTTTATCACGGGACATCGTCGCTAATTTTCGTATCCCACGGCGTATATTATATACCCACATTATATGATTATTACGGAGAACGGGCAGTATGATGCGCGTGTGCATGTGTGCCTAACGTGAAATTTCGTACAATCGTCTGCGAGTGCACGAGAAACTTTCCCCGTAGGTATATGTTTGTATGTATTAGACGACGCGCCCGTCGCACTGCATTAAATTTCCCATATACACTTATTGCCCGTCTAATAATATTATATACGTTTACACGAAATCAAAGGAAAAGAGAATATATATAAAAAGAAAAAAATATGTTATAAAACAGCTATTATTCATCGAAAATTAATAGCTATAGGCGGGTGTTATATACCAGCCTACACCTGCCGTTTCCTATTGGTTATTATTTCTATACACGCGCACATACAAGTACACTTGTGTATTATGTATTTGTATTCGATCATTTCATACGAGTATATTATATTATTGCGATTGCCATAAGAAAATCTAACATGTGTATAGTAGATAATCTCTTAAATCATTACTTAGAATATGAATATAAACGCCTACCTTAGACAAATATGTAAAACGATTATGTAAACCATATTTTTCAAACGAGTCCTTTATCGTATCATTATTATTATTATTATTGTATAGTGTCTACCGTCAGATATTCCGATTTAACTTTTTTACACGAAATTGAACTTATGCAATACCTATTTTATATTTGTATAGTGCCCGGACAAACGTAATAATGACATTCAACGGTATTCTTATTATTATTGCTTTCAAATCTATGGAACACAGTGCCTATACAATATAAATTTACATAAATAAAATATAAATATAACTCACGTTAAAGTGATTACAGTAATTACAAGTTTGGAAACATATTATTTAAACAATAATGACAATGTTGGTTTTTAACGATTATTGTATCAAATTAACATTAAATACTGGATTAGAAAATATTTTCTTTAGGTACCTATATATTTTGTCCGTTGTATTAACCTACAGTTTTAATCAAGCGTTGTAAATTAATTAAATACTGAAGACTGTTACAAATTATACAATTAAATAATTAAAAAAAAAAAAAGTGAAATTCACGAAGTAATGACTAACGAAGTGTTTCAGTTATTTGATGGTCACAAGGTTGGCGGGTAGGGTATAAAGTCTGTCCTCATTTACAATTTAAATTTGATGTAAGCTATTTGTTTTATTAATTTAAATTTATTTAATGTCACATAACCCTTATAGGTAATGTAAAAATGTATTAATTGTACATGGGACATTCAAAAGAAACAATATGCCAAAAAGTTACTTGTAAGTAGGTAATTTTTTTTATATTATCGTACATTTACTTATAAATTAAAGTACTTAGTACTTATTATACATGTATAAATAATTTAAACAACTGCATAATTTATATTCAAAATATTGTGCCTCATATTTATATACTCTTATAATAATATATTATATACGTAACTTTTAATTTAATTTACAAATATAAAATTACCTACATCATATTATCGTGGTGGACGAACCGAGAGGAATATAATATATGCATATAATATTATATATTGTATAAGATGTCATTTGTTCACTTTTTTTATTATCGGTTATGTCTTTAATATTAACATCAACTAAAGAATTAATAATTACAAATATATTTTTATTAGTCAAAATTCAAATATTGCGCTTGTTTAGACTTAAATTTTCAATTCAAATAAAGGTATTCATTTTTTATTGATATCGAAAACTATTTTATTGTATTGATATCCAATCATAATAAACTTAATTGGCCTATTTTCATAAGTATTTAATGTTGAATATAATTGTTGATGTATTTAATAATTTTCGAGGTCATATTTTATAGTATTAAGTATAAGTGCCTACTCTAATTGTACAATGAGTACATTTGCCAAAATAAAACATATTATAATTAATTAATACCGTTTTCAATGTATTATTTGTTATTATTAACATTTTTGTTTTTTTTTTTTTTACCGTGGTTCAATAAGGATAAAATAATATGATTTGTTTACTCAAAAGTTAAAATATACGTAGACAGTGTTAAACGTATATGTTGTGATGGTGTATATTACTAAAATAGAATATATAATAAATTAGACATTTCAACGTAAAACTAGAAGTTATTTTTAGGTTAATGCATTTTAGCTAGAAAAATATGAAATATTATATTAAACTACCAGCTTTTAAATCCATAGTTTTTATTTTGATAAAATAATTACCGTGTCAGAGCCAGATTAAAAGGGAGGGGACATGGGGTCCACACAAAATCCAATTTATGAGGACCTTCTCTCACGAGATATATACATTCACTATTGATCATTTGAGCGGTACGTTTCCTCGAAAGTTGAAATTAAATTTACTATTCAAATTGTCTACCTAATATGGGTCCTGCTAAGAGTAGTAAACAACTTTGATATTTAAAAATAATATAATTAATACTTAACTATACCTAATAATATAACTTTACTTAATAAAGTGTCCTATTACTGGATGGCCTCCCTTATCACTGTTTTCATGTTTATATTTATGTTATTTTTGCAAATTTGCTTATTGCGCTAATATTATACACATTGTAAATGTTATTTTCCTAATAAAAAATAAAAAAAATAATAGTAGGTACTAGTACAAAATAATAAATATACTTTATCTTATTTCTGTATATCAATCAAATTTGTTCGATTCAAGTGATGGATTGTACAATCATGATCTTCTTGTTCCGAACGGTTTGTAATTGATTGTTCTAACATTTTTTTTTTTTTTTTTTTTTGGTTATATATTGTTAATCGCATAGGTATCTATTTAATGTACAATTTAAGAAAGTGTGGAAGGCCACCTATTTGGAAGGTATTAGGTACATTTTTTTTTTTTAAAAATCATTGAATTATTTTCAACGAGTCAAGGTATCAAGAAGGACGTCGATGAACAGTAAAGTTAAAAAAAAAATAGTTATGTCCTCTACTGCATCGAATCATTATTATTTTAATTCAGGTAGGTATCTATATTACAGCAAATTATCAAGTTTATATTTTGTATGGTTATATTATAATACAATATACTTTTAAATAAATAATTTCTCCGCTACTATATTTATTATATTTTGTAATTTTTTTCATATGGAAATCATTTATAAATGATAAGTATACTATGTCCAGTGGCGCAACCAGGATTTCTTCCAGGGTGAGGGAGAAAGCTTCAAAAAACTTAAAACTAATTATTTCCCGGGTACAATAACGACCAGACGGGCCCCTACTTACGACAGTAGGCATGCTTAAAAACAGGGGCTTTTTAATGGTAAGAGGACTGAGGGAGTATCATTCCCCTCTGTCCTTTTTTACTTTAATTTGTTTTATTAATGTTTCATTAGCATAGCCTTCTATACGGGTGTTTGACCAGTCTTATACTCATACAATCCCCCCCCTTCAAATAGCCGAGCACGCCACTGAGTTCTAAAATATTACCGTTAATGTTATAATATATTAGTAGACATCCAGTTCTTATAATTTTTTATTGATTGTGTTACACAGACATATAGGTGTACCTATACATCTTGATTCGCATCCATATAGATTTATTACCGCAGATGATTGTTTACTACAGAATGGCAGAACTTACCTAAACCCGGTAATAACTTAATAACTCATTGTAAATAACAAACATAGGTATATTCCAATATTGTATAATAAAATCAATTAAAAATCAAACTGCCCGCATGAAATCGATTAACTTTCCAACATTTAAAAAAAAAAAAAATGGTATTTATTCTTTATTTTATTTTATTTTTTTACAAAAAAATTACCCATAAGTAAGGTACTCCACATAACGTTATATTATAAAGGACAAAGGTTTACTTATTAAAATAAAAAAAACATCGTTATTTTCTACGACCTTTCACTAGAAAACGTGCGTGTTGTTGGTATTCATATATAGTTACCATACCTATGTGAAAGTATTTTTTTTTTTTTTTTACATTTAATAGGTAGGGACCTACCGAATAAAAATAAAATTCGCCTTATATCATATTAACCAGCATAATAATATTACAATACAAATATTCGATTCGACAATTGTTCGAATAGAAGAATTATTATCGTGGGTAGGAGGTATTAACTTTTAACTTTTTTGGATAATCGATGAATTGAAAATATAGTTACAGCTGTCCAACTGCATAATAATATTAGAGTTTGATTAAAATTAACTCTGTTCACATACCGGTTTCAATAGTAACCATTAATCGTTATTTACTCGTATATTATTTAAAGTGGTTTTTTTTTTTTTTTTGTTATTCGATCGTATTCAGCTTATATTTTCGTGAACTTCACATTTTAGGGGGAGGGAAACAAGTCTTGCTTATTATTATTATATCGATATAGATAAAAATAATATTAACATATACACACGTATATTATTCGGTCTAAATTATAATTGTTTTGATATTAAACTAATTATAATATAATACATATCATAATCTCGAGTACGCTAAGCATTAAATATATGCCTACGCACCTATATTTAGATATTATTAATATTTATTTATAAATATATCTACAATAGCAAATGTAGAAAAAAAAAAAAAACATTTTTTGTTTTTATCGTTTAAAAATCAAATTTTGATCAAAACCGCGGTATTTTGCTATTTTCCAATTTGTGTGAATACGACTATTTGGGCTCCGTGGAAATACACAACAGTCAGAGACGAAAAAAAACACGGACAACAATTGTAATCTATTTTGTAGTTACAAGTTAATACAATTATCAATCTTTTTTATAAATGACTACTTACATAAAATATATACAGATATATAGATCAAGTACGTACTTTTGTTTCGTTAAACAACGATATCAATACGCCAGAAGTATCAATGACATTACAAATAATTGTTTAACATAATTATGTTAAAAAATCGTACTGTTCCAGTTATAGACAAAGCACTATAATTTTTCAACAAATTATAACAATAATTACATTAACGTAATATTATATACATAATATTTACTTTTATTTTATTCATAAATATATAATATGGTTTGTTATAATAATGCATTTGTAATACAAAAATATGTTTAATAGATCAATTTTTCAATAAAATGAAGGTTATTGTTGTAATCCAGATCTAACGAAATACGGATATAACGATCTGATTCACTAGGTCCCTTAAAAATCATTATAAGCGGATTCTACTGTAAATAAAAAAAAAAAACATTTTCATCGCAATTCGCTCAGAATCGTTTTTCGTTAGTAATGATTTATCGTTTGTGTACAGATATAAATTAAATTCCTCTATGTGTCCTACGTTCCCATTGTTCCCAACACCTCACATAGGCACACGACTTTAAAAAGAAAATTAATTTCTTAAAAAGATACAGTCGTTTAAAAATGTTGTAATAGTCGTTATTTCTAAACCGTTGTACCGTTGACCGTAGTGACGGCGCCGGAGGTGGGCCCGCGGCCTACCCTAAACTCTTCCCGGACCACGGCCGGGGACCACCCTGTATGTAGTTTTCATAGTATTTTTTCTTTTGTATTCTATCACAATTTAAAATGTATAGAAATACGCACAAATGTAGAAATCATAGTTTTAGATTTAATTTACAACTAAGCAGAAATCGTTATCTTCATTTTTTTTCTAAAATTATGAGAATTCTTTTGTGAACTTGTAATTGTGACAATTAGATAGGCGATAGGTAAGGCGATTGTCGTTACGCCACTGGCCCTCCCTATTAATCAGGCCCTGGCTGGCCCACCAATATAAAAATATCCTGACGACACCCCCGGTTGAGCCTGTATATTCGGGAAAATTAAAAATACCATCCGCCTCGCACTCCGGATTGTTGGCCTCTTTTAGTTTTATAATAGGAGTTTTTACTGTTACACTAAAATTAAGCGACTTCTACTAAGTCATTAGGCGTAAACATGTTTTTTGCCATGTTGCCTATTCTCGTAAACTTGTTCCGATTCGATTTAATTTTTGTATTCATAATCGGTAGGTACGATGCTTTTTAGGAAATACATTTTGAGAACCGCTGGCATATAGTGAAACTATAATAATATCCCCCTCCTCCCGCAGGAAAGCAATTATTATTCGCGAATTAATTCTCCAGAGTAGAGAGAGAAATATAAATTTTAAGTTGTCAGCCTGTAATTTATTCTTATCACATAATCGTTGATAGTTTATCATTTATCATGAATTTGACTCGTGTCTTCGCGACACATTCATTTAAAGGTCTTTTTCATCAGCGTTCTCCGTAAATTGTTATAATTTTCATAATTCATCTATTACTTTGAAGTAAGTATTCATTTATTTTTATACATGTCTTTAAAATCAATTAATGTGAATCTGTGTAATAATGTTGTACATGTGTACATATTAATAATTAAATAGGTATGCCTAAAAAAAAGACTGGACAGAGGAAAAAGGCGGAAAAAATGAGACTACGACAAAAAGGAATTAGGTCTGCAAAGGATAATCTGTCTTTGGCCAAACATCCTTGCAACGCATCTATGGTAAATAAAGTACAATTTTTACCTAATACAATTATTATTTGTTATAGGAAAACTAGGCAATTTTTATTTAATCAGGATATCAATTTAATGTATTCTGTTTTGAAATATGTACCATGTTACCTGTATAATTGTGTGTAGGTACATTATTTTATTTTAAAACCAATGTGGTTTGAAATATTTTTCATTTTGTCCACAACTATGTCTTTCCGGTAAAATTCGGTAATATCTGTTTCATAATAATTTATTATAATTATAAATAAATAACTACTATATACTTTCTCGCTAGTCACTTTTATTGTAGTTTTATTAAGGGTTTTTTTTTTTTTTATAACTTTAACCTTATATAAAAACCAAAATGTTTGAACCCGTATTAAAAGTATTTCTATAAAAAAAAAAGTTTTACAATTAATGAGAAAAAACATAAATTAATGCGTAATCATTTTTTTTTTTTACTTTTTAAATGTAAATAATTTTGGTTTACACACAGAAATCACTATGGTAAGACTATTTAAACAATAATTTAGCTATTCAACAAATATAGTGCTTATCTGATACCGGTGAAGCGATTTTAAAAAAATATGTCCTGTGTTACTCTTTCAACATTTATAATTTCTTATTTTTATTGTTAATAAAAAAAAAAAAATTCTAATAAATCAATTCTGTTTTCAGGAGTGTGATAAATGCAAAAAGTAAGTTTTACAACTGTTAAATTAAAATATCTCATTTTGAAATAATAATAGTAATACTAATATTAATTCATTTAGAAATTATTTAATAAACCCATTTTTATTATTAATATTATTTATTATTATATTGTAATTTTAAGTATAGTCATAGTTACAATATTTTGCAAAACTACCTAGTTTATTCTTCTGGTAATTTACTTCTATCTGATTCTGTTATTGGTTCTTTAAAACTAGCTTTCTCATACTAGTATACTCTTATAATTTGTTCAGTATCATGCAAAGATTTCATGTATAAAGTCCTGAAATGTATTAAATACCTATAGAGTATTCAAATTATTTGACTAACGTCATTTATGCAATTTGATAAAAGAAATAAATAATACTGTATAATGCATACAGTTTGTCTACAATAACTGAAGGTGTATTATTCTGTTTATTGCTTTTTTCGTGGAAGGGAAATAACTGGACCGCCAAAAATATTTTGCTAGTTTTCCACTGTTAAAGAAATATGGAATATAGATAGAATATTTATGATGTCTTTGGAAATTACGATAGCGCTAATTATTTATCGCTGTTTATAATAATAGTCACAATAACAGAACACCGTACATTGAACCTAATTTTTGTAACACTTAATAATATTATTTAGTTTGTATTAAATCGTAAACGCATTATATTTGTCATTTGTCGAAATATTAAATTTATAGATCTTATTCGTGTTTGATTAAAATTTCATTGTGTCCGTTATGTTAAAACTTAAAACTTATTAATTTATAAATATTATTTGTGTGCAATCGAATATGTTTTCCAAAAAACAATGAAAACAGAAATTTTTTGACTGAGTCAACCGAACAATAATATTGTTTTACATTGCCAGTAAGGGCTGGTGCTATTCCAGTTTGTCTCAAATGAAACAGTATAGTTGCTGTCATCAAATGTGCTAATTAAAAGTGTCATTATGAAACAAAGCATAATAATTTTGAAAAAAAATGTCCTCTTGACAGTGCAGCGCGTAAAGATAAGCTACAAATGTGTCTCTCGTCTTACAAAAATAGTACGACTATGTTAGTACTATTGTTAGCAGCATTGTGTGTGTGCTGGACATTAAATAAGCACCAAAAGCCATTTACAGACTCAGAAATTGTAAAAGAGTGTATACCAAAAGTGGCCACTGCACTTTTTGAAGAAAAAAGGACATAATTAACGCTATTCAAAGTATTCCTTTATCAGCAAGAAGTTGTACAAGAACAGACATTTTGGCTGATGACAACAAAAATATTTTAATTCACATTTTACAGAAGGCACCTTGCTAAATTATTGCAGTTAATGAGTCATGTGATATTATTGATTCTGAGCAGATGTCAATTTTTGTGCGCATTTTAGAAGTTGAAAGTAGAATATTTAGAGATGACTTGTTGGTATTATTGCCATTGAAATGCAAGACTTGCGGAGAAGATTTGTTTAAAACTTTTGATGACTTCATGACTAAATCAAATATTACTTATGATAAAATTGTATCTATTTCAACCGATGGCGCCCCAGCAATGATTGGTAAAGAAAAGGGAAATCCCTTTTTTGTTAAGAAAATTAAGGATAAGAATGCCGAAATACTTCCATATCAATGTATAATTCATCTAACATCCCTGTGTGGCAAACTTAGTACAACACTGAAAGAAGTAATGGACATAATGATCAAGTTGATTAATTTTATGTGGTCCCGATCTTCTCTTCATCACAGGCAGTTTAATGAGTTTTTATTTGAATGTGATTCGGTGTATTCGGATTTACTTCAACATAACAATGTCCGTTGATTAAGTAAAGGTAAAGTGATCGAACATTTTTGGAGTATAAAAGTAGAAGTCATCACATTCTTGGTTAACTTGGATTCGGAAGAATCAAAGAAGTATCATAAATTCTTAACAAACGAGAACATTATGCTAGCTGTGGCTTTTTTAAAAGACACTTTTGCTTATTTTAATGTACTTAATACTGAGTTACAAGGGAATAAAGAGTTAATTTGCGATCTGATTTCAAGTGTATCTGCTTTCCGACGAAAACTTAAAATATTTAAAGAAGATATTAAAAATCAAAATTTTATTCATTTTCCAACAATCCTTGAATATAAAAAGTATTCAGATATAGAATGCAGTATGTTTTTAAGTTTTTTGTTGGACCTTGGTGAATAATTTGGTAAGAGATTCAAAAACTTTGCAGAAATTGGAAACTGACTCAATTTTTAAAAAATCCCCTTGAAGTTTCCTCGACTGGAGAATGGATTGATGTTGCTACGAAATTATTCAACCTTCCAAAATCTTTACTTCAAATGAAAATTATTTGCAAGAAGACATTAGAAATGAACATTACTTCATCTACTGAAGATTTTTGGACAAACTATGTTTTGGATAAATACATGAACTGTGAAACTTCATCTCCAAAATGACATTTTTAAAAAATAAATACAGTTCAAGATTAACTGATTACCACCTGGAAAACACTGTGCATTAGTTTTTCTCCAAAAGTACCAGATTTTAAAAAATTAGCTCAAGAAAAGAAATGTAATTTCTTTCATTAAACTTAAGTATACAATTTTGTTATTATTAGTATGAATGTATAATTACTTTATAAATAATTAAATATTAAATAATTTGTCTTGAAATGTGTTTTTAATACAAAAAAAAAAAAACCTAACCTAACCTAACCTACATTAATGATAAAATTATATTTAAGTTCTTTTTGGCCCTCAAAAATTTTTTTAAAAATTATCAGGACCGCCATAGAAATTAATTGCCAACCCCTGGAATAGACCATATTAAATTTTATTGTGGTTGATTACATAATTAATTGCTTAATTTTTAGAAAAAGGTGTTTACATTGTTTTATTTTTTACAATACCAACTTTATCAATGTATAGAGTATTTTAGAGTATTTTATAATAATTTGTTACTTACTATAACTAATCACATTTAACAAAAAAATGTAATTTGTATAATTAAATTTATTTTTACTTTAGAAAACAAAAAAACCGGGCTTTTTGTTATTTTTGTCAAAATTTACAACGTTTACCTCAGTGTGCTAACTGTGGTAAAATAAAATGCCTCATGAAATCAGGAGATTGTGTTGTAAAACACCCAGGTGTCTATACGACAGGAATGGCATTAGTTGTATGTAAAATAAAAATATATATATTGTAATTATCCTTAAAATGATTGTAAAAAATTCTAAATTCAGGGTGCCATATGCGATTTTTGTGAAGCATGGGTATGTCATGGTCGAAAATGTTTGACCACTCATGCTTGCGTTTGTCCCTTACAAGATGCGAATTGTGCTGAATGTGAACGTGGTACATGGGATCACGGTGGTAGAATATTTATGTGCTCATATTGCTCGGCGTATCTTTGTGAAGATGATCAATTTGAGCATCAAGCTTCATGCCAAGTTTTAGAATCTGAAAATTATAAATGTAATTTAAATAAGTTAAAGTTATTACCATTAAAAATCATTGTAGTCCGTGTTTATAAAATTGTATTAATTTGTAAAAATCATTACAGGTCAATCATGCAATAAATTAGGACAGTACAGTTGTTTACGGTGTAAGGTGTGTTTTTGTGATGAACACATTAGATGCAAACGTTTCAAGTATTCCGAAAAAGATAGAAATTATCCATGTCCAAAGTGTTCTTATCCAACAGCTGAAGTCAGTGATTTGTCATTATCATGTGAGTTTTATAAATATTAATTAAAAATACATTTTCATTTCACATGTTACAATTCATATATAATACTTGTTAACCACTATACATATTAATTCTGAAATAATTAATATTGATGAGCTATGCGCTAGTTTCAGCCATGGGCCATCATTAGGTAACAGAAATAATATTAAAAAATACTAAAATACTGTAACAATAGTATATCAAAGAATTTTAACATAATAATACGATACCAACACTCAACACAAAATCATAATATTCTTAGAGAATTATTAATTCTTGTAGTTTAATCGTATATTGTCTTTATACATAAATAATAATTTTTATAACTGTGATATTAATAATTTTAATTATTTATGTTTATAGCTCGTAACCATAAATATGGTAGACAAACATATGAAGAAGGTGACGATGATGACGCATATGGTTATGGAGCTGGAAGTTCAGGAACAAATTACGGATATACTTATAATGAAGGTATTACTTATTACTGTTAAATGTACACAAAACAATCAGTTCTGAAATATATTATTTTAATAGCTGAATATAGTAATGACGATGATGATGATGAAGATGATGATGATTACTCGTCAGAAGATGATGATGATGATGATGATGATGAAGATGATAGTGATGAAGAAAAGGACGCAAACACCAAAAAATAAAATATTAAGTAGTTTTTTTCAATAAAAAAAAAAGAACAGCATTTCTTTATTTCATAAACCAATCTTATTTAGTATTCTGTTGCAGTATATTTACTGACAAATAACAAAATACTAATCGTTCTGGCATTCACAAATTATAAGTTCTTGAAATAATTAATATTTATTGACACATATTAAGTGACATTTGTTTTCTTGATGGTCCTGCAAAATTTAAGACTAACATAATACCAGTACTTAGCCCTTGCTCATTAAAATTATAAAAAAAAATGTTGTGCTATTTAAAGTAAGTATGTGTTATGTAAAACCAGAACCTGGACACGGATAAGAATTAATGTAGGCTGTATACATATCAGCCCACATCAAAATATTCATCTCCAAATTACCAAATACAATAGAATTTTGTTGTATGAAGATAACAATTGAGAACTTATTATACAGAAAAGCCATCTTTCCAATTATTAAGTTTTTGTTTATATCAGAAGTACCCTTTCTGTTAATATATTCTATTCTATGGTTAAACTGAGCAAATCAGTTATTATTATTTTACTTGTTATACTGGAAATATTGTCACCAATACTAAATATCTGTATCTTGTATTTAAAATTTTACTTAGTTACCTAAAAACTGTGATTGACCACAACTGACAAATTACATTCAATAACAATAATAGTTAAAATGAATAGTTAATATTTTAATAATAGTTGCATAAAAATGCATTAATGTTTTGTGTATGATTTGTGAGACCATAATAAATTATTTTAGAGCTTTAATAACAATGTATTATATAGTATAAAAATGTTATTTTTTTTTTTTATATATATATATATATAAACTATTCTTAAATAAAATATTATTTTTTTTACACTTTTTTTATTTCAGTAATTTGTTATCTAATTAATAAAAATAATTGTAACCGTTTGAATCTGGAATGGATTTTAAAAAATTATTACATGAATGTGAACAAGTGTATTAAGCAAGATTAAAATAAATGGAAAGATACGAGTGAACAATGATTGGGAGACTACGGAAATTGAGAAAAGAGATTTCGGAACAAATTAAAATTTACCTTCTGATATTGAATAAATTATAATTGAATGCCAAGTCACTTGGTTATGTTTATTTTTGAATTAAAGTGCAAGTGGGAAATCATTACCTAACTTATTAAAGTACCTTTAGGATTTATTTATATCAACTCAACAATCCTGTTAAATATAATATAGCACAGAATAACAGATTTTCAATTTAAGTATTGAAATTCCTAAGAAAATAGATATTAAAAAGTAATAAAAATATTATTATCAGGAAAAGGTTTTCTTAAGAACATATTGAGGTAAACTCTAAAACACAAAATGACTAATAACAAATTGTCATTGATAATAATTATTAATAAAATAACACTATAAAAAATGTGATATTATTTAAAAGTACTCGATGTGATATTAGTTAATTACTATCTTGTGTGTGGCAGTATATATGTATAAATATATTATTTCCTAATCCTTTAAAATTGCATACGAACGCCAAGACAACGTTTTGTTTTTTAAAAGTAGATAACATAAATACAACTTATAGATAATTATTATTCATATGGCACTCTATATTATTAGTATAGAGGGAAAACAAACAATTTGTAATGAACATATTAACCGCGATATAATATTTTGTAGCCTTAGTAATAAGTAAATAGATAGTAAATGCGCATTGTGCGAAAGACGAAAATACATAACACAATTATTATGTTATTAAATCAATATAGTTGATTGTTGATTTTGATAATACAATTCTTATTTTATTGTTCCTAAATGAAAAAAAAAAATTCCATATCCATATAAGAAATATTGTATGTCGGACTTAAAATATAGGATGTTATCTGCATAAAAAAATGTGTTTTCATAAAAACCTCATTTTAAATTCGTTACAACTTGAATCAAATTTCTGTCATGGTTTTGACGATCTTTCCACGTCTGTGTATAAGGTTAATATTGTATTCTGTGAGAATTGGTAGGTTTCTACGCGGTTATTTTTAAATGAATAACAACAAAAAATTGAATCGTAAATAAAAAAACCGATTATTGCCGTATGTTTTTCCGTCTTTTCCAAACATATAAAGAAAACCAAACGATCACTACAAAATTATTGTTTCAGACTCTATGCCTCAAAATCGGAACAAAATTTAGTAAAAAAACCGTTTACAGAAAAAAAAAAACGCACACATAATAAAACCATTGAAAAAATATTACAATGTACTATTGTTAATCCTATTTTATTACCAATACAACGGAAATCAGAGATGGGTAATTATGTCCCAATTCTATAGTAATTGAAAGTCGTTTGCGGCATTATAAAAAAACAATTCGTACCGCGACGATTCCGTACGGTTTACCCGGCCAAATGTACCGAACGTTGTCGTCACAATCCGATCCGAGGAAGTCTGCGTCCCAAGTGTGCACCCAAAACCTAATAATCCGGTCGACGAACCCCCAAAATGTGTTTGAATAAAGCGGAGGGGTTCATTCATATTGCCAACGAACAGTGTGATTCACAAACGAAGCGTCTTAAGAGTCGCCTGCTCGTGACCCGTTTTTTATTGCTCAAAAACACGCTTTACAGGAAAAACTCGCGACTCGTAGGGTGGTCCGATTTCGACGATTTCTTTATTTTTTTTTTTTGGAAAAAGTCCTATTTTCAAAAAACAAAAAAAAATTCTTACAACTTCTCACAGGTCGCATTGGACTCGGATTTTTAGTATTTTATTTCTAAAACACTATAATTCGAGTACACATTTGACCGACTTCATTAATTGTTCGATTAATTTTGTTTTGTAGTTTTTATTTACTTAATCAAAAATCGAAGTTCAATGCGACCTCTAAAAAGTTGTCCTTTCCAAAAAAAAAAAATTATCGTAATCGGACCACTCTACGTGTCGTGAGAGTTTTTTTCTTTATTAAAAAACACACAGTCTGTTCCAAATAGGTACAATAAGAGTATTACCTAAATAATAATAAGACATGAAAAATTTGACAAAAGAATCCACCACCTATTGATGACACTTTCAAGTGATGATTATTTTTTATTTAATTTATTTGACAAGGTTAAGTTAGTAGATCTCTACACGATTTGCGTTTTAAGCGCACCGGACGATTACCAGGAATAAAATTTGTTGGAAAGATCCTCTTTTCTTGGGGGATTGGAGTGGAGACTAGACGTGCGAGTTTTTCGTCTAAAGTATGTTTGGATCGCCTGCCGAAGTAGTGCTTTACGGCGTGTCCGGGAGGCGGGTGTACTGCCGGTTTAACAGAAAAAAAAAAAAAAAAAGGTATGTTTGGATGAAAAAAAAAAATAAAAAAAAAATACGGCTATAACCTAAACTACGTATTATTTTTCTGCTGGACTATAACCGTTGACGTGTTCGCGACCGTAATGCGTGCGTGAATACAGCTACCCCCCGCTATGCCACTCGTACCGGTCACTGACGCGTACTGTAGAACACTTCGCCACAATCGTGTAATTTTACTATAATTGGCACCGTAGGCCGGGATATTTCTAAACTGCATATTATAATACAATTGAACACACGGGATGTTTGAAACTCCCGTGATCCCGTTCATTTGCAATCATTCAAGACATTTACGTTGACCGGTATTGAATAACAACTTGTCTAACATGTTTGCATGGACGCTCGCATAATCCGCACCACGGGTGGCCCACCAATTGTAGTTTGATAGTTGGGAAGGTGGGATATAGATGGGAATCTAATGTGTAACTGTATACGCAACGAGTTATGTTAGGTTACACAAAATTAATATATAACAATTATGATTAATTACCTTTATTCAATAATAAAAAAAACAATTTCCATTGTATAATTTTGAGTTGTATTTAGCTACAGTATTTCCCCTGGCTATGGCTCAATGCAAATAATATAATGTAATATAAAATACTAGCTGACCTGTCGCGCGTTGCCGCTAGCTCAGAACGAAGGAAATTTAATGAAACTCAATCAAATTCAACACATAATGTTGTTTTTTATTGAAACTTTTTTTAAAAAAAAGAAAAAAAATGATTTTAATTAATTTATTCGAGTGCTTGTGGATGCATGATATTTTTTGTTTTTCCTTCTAGTGCGTACACAAATAAATCAGACGAATTTACGACGCGTGAGCTGGCCACATGTGAAAAGCACGAATTCTCAAAATCTCGCCCACACACTTGCAGCGATTGTCCTTGTACTTTATTGATGGTCATTGCAAAAGCGAGTCGTACCGGAAACGACAAACATTTGAATTCCAATGGCATATCTGTTGGGAACATCGAAATACGTAGCATCTTCCCCTTGAATTTTGAATCAACAAACAATAAAATGAGTGCTTCACTGAAAAGCTATCCGTTTCCCCACAAATTTTTCAGTGTACGATCAAGGGCTTCCAATGGTTTTATCGTGAGCCATTGCGCATTCGTCCCATATGATAAGTTTACATGTTTACAGAACTCTGTCCATTCCGAAATTTTAGGTGATATTGCATGTGTCGTCTCAGTGGTTTGCAAATTCAACGGCAATATCAGCGCTGATCCAAAAGTTTTCCAGATGATGCAATTCTGTTGTAGCTAACGGTTCAGCACTTGGTACTGTTGTTTACACTGGTGCTGATACTAGAACTGTAATGAATAATTCACAGCCTCGAAGTAAAGTTGGTCTATTAGATATCGAAATAAATTGCTTAACTAAGGTAAAATAAACTTTCTTTTTGTTTAGGGTATAAGTTTGTATTAATCTTGTTAGTGGTGGCGAGAAAAAATTTAACCGAAGACCCGTACATAGAATTTGAAGTGCGTATTTGTTTACTCATTTATAAAACTAAAGCGTCTTTAATAATATCGCAATATGAAGAATAATGAAATCTCATGAGTGTAAAATATTATTAATTTATCACATGATAAAAAATAATTAAAAATATAGGTTATCAGAAACGCATACAGATTTGGTGCCAAAAACAGTTACCTAGGCCCTAGAGTAAACATACACCATGCAGGTATCATCTTCACCTCTAAACCCTTTTTCCAAATTCTAATTTAATGGGTAACAACATATATACGTTTGTATATATAAAAACTACTTGGATATTTTAATTTTTAAACTGAATAAAAATGCATTACTTATATTACTAAATAACATTATTGTGTGTATTAGTTATTATCATCAAACATAAAATATATACATTTTTTACTGTTGTAAAAATCTTAGTGGGTGGAGTTCAGTAGGATTTTTATTGTACTATTATAAATTTGTACTATTTAAACTTATTTATATTAATATAAATTTAAATTATTATAATATTAAAAATACTTTAAGAAGATCCTTTGTAGTTTATACCTCATACTATTAGTTGAATATCTTAAATTCGAGTTATTACTTTTATTTTTTCAGTCTCGATTGAATTCAGCGCGGTACAATTAAAACAAAAAACACACATAATAAAAGATCTGGTGGCAGCTAGCTGGGAAACCCACGGGCCGTGCCGTGTCGTACATTATGTATATATATATATATATAGGAATACAATTTACACGTTTATTTTAATTTTTTTTTTTTTATTATTATTTTTATTATTATAATTTTCCGCGCAACTCTTACTTAATTTTTTCCTACATAAGGTCCAGCCGTTCATACGCGTGATGCCGTGACCAAGGGAAATAGGGATTCATTTTTATATATTATATACTGTAGAAGCCGCTTATTAGAAACACGGATAATTGATACAATCGCATTATTCAAACAAAATGTCCCGGGACGGACCGGCCGTATATTAGAACATTGAAAATAAATCGGATTATTCGAACATCACATCGGTTATTTGAAACAATTATTTCGGTTATTTATAATGAATTCCGATTATTTGGCGATAACCAATGTACTATAATCTTATCTTTGCTGTCGTTACGATTATTTTTACTGTACTTTATCGTAAGTACAGTACCTATATAAGAATGTTCTTCCCTGTACGTATCGTTTGTAGTTCAGTTTCAGCGTGCCTACGTAAAGGTGATTAGTTTTTCGTTTTTCTATAAATCTAAAAATGTCTAAACGCCAAGATTTAAGTTCGAAACAGAAGTGCGAGTTATTAAAGTCATACGATGTGCTTCCAAAAATTAGTTTACGTGATGCCGCAGCTCGTTTAAACGTTTCTCATTCCACATTAAATAGGATTTTAAAAGATCGTTCGAATATTGAACGCGCAACAATGGAAAATGAAACTAGCAGTCGGAAAAGAAGAAGTTGTAGACAAAGCGTTAAAGGAATGGTTTTTACATGTGAGAAAAAAATATGCCCGTATTAATGATCCACTTTTACGTCAAAAAGCAGAAGACTTGGCAAAGAAAATGGGGAAAGACAAATTTGTTGCGACGGAAGGATGGTTTCAACGTTGGAAGAAAATGGAGAACATCAGCTTCATTAAAACACATGGAGAGCAAGGGGAAGTCCAGTACCGTGCGGATGAAATAGGTTTTGAGCAGCATTACTCGTACGAAAATATGATTATGGAGTTACTCGACGCAAAAAAGTAAAATTCGATACAAACATATTTTAAATCGATTTAATAATATACGTTTGTACATATACTTTTTTAAATACATATACATGTTAACATAAATATATTTTTCACGTATTTTTCATTTTTTTTTTTTTTTTTTTTTTTAGTACAAATCATACCAATCGCTTATTAGAAACAATCGGTTAATTGACACATTTCACCTTGGGCCCAAAGTGTTTCTAATAAGCGGTTTCTACTGTATAAAAAAAAGGTGACCCTTGGAAATTATCGGTTTGGTTTTCGCCTCTGGGTCGGAACGTGAAAACTTATATAAGTACACATTTATGCGTATCAGCAAATATCAGCGATACCCTCCCCGGGCAAAGAACCAAAGCCACTATTGTGCTTATATCGTGTTATAAATAGACCTATTGATAACGGTGATCGACAAACCGAAATATACGCGACCGTTACGGTGATAAGAAGTGTGTTTTTGTCGAACCGACTATAAATAGACGACTTATTATAATTGGGAAAAAAGTTTTATTACAATGGACAATTAATGGAATTTTGAGATACTCTTGAAACGGGAACGTTTAAACACACGGCATTTGGCGCCACATCTGATAATGACAAGAATTGTTCTAACGTTTTCGACAATCCGTGTAAGAAAATAATCGGAACCTCTACCCGACGCATTTGGATACACACGTCAAAATCGTGCCTACTGATTTTAATTCGTATTAAACCCGCATTTATTAATTCACGGCTTGTGCTTATTTGACGCGATCGTACGTCAAACACGTAACGGGTAAGTTCGTTTATACGCTATACGGTTGCAAATATTAAGAGATACCTTCACATTTATTATTTGTGTAAAATAGATTATCTTTATGCGTCTTACGTTCTTACAGGATTATTGCCGCTTTGAGCCGTGATCCGTTTTTGCCTTGCCGCTGCACCCGAGAGAATTTTAACGCCGTCGGTGAGTACACGTTACTTTGTTTAATTTCGTTATAATAATAATAATAATACGAAAACAAATCCTAATTGAAAAAATTTTTTTTTTTTTTTTATTTTAAAACGTTTTGTATTTATTTTGTTCTCGTGTCCCCTCATCAGAGTCTCATCTATCAAGTGAGGGAGGGGGCAATTGTCCCTGGGCTACCAAGTAGACGAATCCGCCAGTCGCAGTCGGCTGCCCGATTATCAATTCCGATCGATTTTCACGTAAAAATGGACAATTTGCACTTAAACTTCCGAATTAAATATTGAAACGTTATTTTGACACTTTCGGCCATACTTCTACCCAAATCTGGTTTATATCTTAGTGACTTATTTTAATTTACTATTAATTAGTTAATTTTAATAACATTGTTACAAAAAATAATCGAATAATCTCAAAACGGGCAACACCCAGCGTTTGAAGAGGGGGGGGGGTACCTCTTCGTTTGTCCAAAATATTTCGGTGTACTTCTAATTTTTCACAATGGACCTCGTGATCGCGTATTGACATAAAGACATTAAAATATCTTTTCTCTACACTTTTGCATCTAATTTTTATTTTCTTCCAATTGTACACTACTATATCGGCTTTTATTTACAGAATAACAACACAAGCATTTAGTTTCACATAAAAATGTAATGTTTTCCAATTAAATAGCAATGATTGTTTAGTAATATTACATTTTGTTACACAGAACAATCAGATTCATATGCCAATATGGGAATTATTGGACTAACGACTTTTATAAATAGAAACGCCAAACTCTTTTATGAAGAATACAAACTTGAAAATACTTTGTTAATAGTTGACGGGTATGCTTTGACCAATTTCCTATACAAATTATATGAGAAAAATACAAGTGCATTTGGTGGTGATTATGACATTATAGCAAAATGCTATGTGGACTTTATTAACTTGCTTCTAAGGTGTAATGTAACACCAGTTTTTGTATTTGATGGTTCTATCGAACAACGTAAATTTCAAACAATTTTAGATCGTAAAGTTGAGAGAATTAAAACTTATGCCCAATCTATTAAAACCAATCAATGCATGCCATGTTTCGGTAGTTTTGTTATTATTCAAATTCTTAACGACATGGATATACCACATATTAATTGTGATTTTGAAGCGGACGCCGAGATAGTAGCTTTGGCCAAAATATTGAATTGCCCCGTGATGAGTCGTGATTCTGACTTCTTTATAAATACAGTACCATATATACACTTGGACATGATTACTTTGAATTACAAATCTACAGACAAGTTTATAAACTGTAAATTGTATAAAGTTGAAAACCTATTAAATAGGTTTGGTGGATTAAATATTAAATATTTACCTTTAATATCCACATTATTAGGAAATGATTACATACCACCAGATACATTTACATTTCTATTCAATTTGAATTCTTTTAATATAGAGTTAAAACTTGAATGTATCACAAAGTGGCTAAGAACTCAACAAAATTTAAATAGTGCAATAAATAATATAATAAAAAACTTGTTTGATAACAAAGCTTACATAAAAAGGCAGATAAAAACCATTATAAAAGAATTTAATAAAAACGACAGTGCATATTTACCATTTCTTCTTCAATACAAAATGATGAGTAAACATCGAGATTCTTTTAAGGCTCATATAAAAGATAAAACATCTATACTCCCAAATTGGTTGGAATGCAATCATCTTAACGGAACCGTTCATTCAGAGATAGTAACTTTATATACATCAAATATCATGTTTCTGATGACTCAAATTGAAGACTTTGAAAAACCCCCTGGTTTTATAGCTGCTTTCAAAATTCTTAAATGCATAAATGGATTACTATTTGGAAAAAATCATTCAGTTCAGTGTTTTGGTAGAAGAAATGGGGTAACTTTAGGTAAATACAATCTTACATCATCCGTGAAAAATCCTATTGTGGCATTAGCTGATTTGAACAAGACTAATTTAGAATATCGCAAAAGTATAATTTTAGATTTAATTGGTATACAATCGTTGAATGACCTACCAAAAAAATGGGAATTATTTATTATCATTTTAATTTACTGGATCAATCATACAACAAATCGTAAATCCGTACAGATTTATGCTTTAGTTGTATGCGCTATCAAATTAAATGTAATACAAAAAATTGTTATGGACTCTCAGAACGAAACATGTGGAAACAATCCTACAGACAAAAGTATTATAGAAGAAAATATTACTAAAGTAAAAAAAGAAGATTGTTTTAAAGCTATGAGTGCTTTGTCAGGTTATTTAAAACTCACATTGTATAAGGACAAGAATACATACAACAAAATTATGCACTCATTTTCCCAATTTCAGTATTGTGCTTACTATTTGATGATGTTAAATTCATTACTTGATTTTCCATTTGAACAATTTCGTTTTGACAATTTTTTTAAAGGATCACTTTTATATAATTTAACTGTAAGAATGAAAATGGAATGGAAACCTCAATTATTTATCACACAACAACTTTTCACAAAATTAGATTCTATAAATATTCTTTATGAATCCATAGTCAGCCATTTAGAGATGTTATTAACAGTTTCAAATCAAAGACTACACAATACTATTATAAATCATAAAGAAAAAAATGACTAAACTAATGGAAAGATGTTTTTTTTAAAATTTTAAATGGTCTTTTAAATTGTATACATTTAATAGAATAGCAATTACCTTACTATATATACGATTTTAGTCAGCAATAAATAATTACTTATTATAAGGCAACTTAACATTGAAAAAACTTTGTAAGATTAAAACTTGTTTTAATTATATATACATAAATTGTACTTCTATAAAATAGTCTCTAGGTTAGGTTAATATTATAATATATATATATTATTATATATTATTATATATTATTATATATATATATATATATATATATATATATATATATATATATATATATATATATATATATGTATATATATAGATTACAATTACTCATATAAAGAATAACTTCAATTAGTACAATTTTAAGGTTTATTATAGTGGACACCATTTTTTCTGTAATAATACTGAATGTGATCATTAAAAAATTGAAGTACATAAATTAATGTATTATTTTATTTATTTATTGAGATGTTTAAAAATAATAATAATATTTTTTTTTTTTTACATGGAAATTAGGAATCCTAGAAGAAAGCAATATGGGTATTTATAATCAAAATTGTACAGTTTGAAATCTTCTATACATTTATTTACATAGCAATTGCCCTATTACCCTTATGTATTGTTATATTACTTTTAACTAAATTACTTAGTTGTTTGTCATAGTAATAAATAATTAATTATTTTAAATCATTTTAGTGTATAAAATAATATGAACGCAGATTTTTGTAATTTTACTAGTAATATGGAATGTTCTAGCATGGCAGCTATTCAGACTACAATTAATTATACTCAAAATAAGACGTAGGACTTGAATTTCATGCTGTCTTGCACATTTCTCCAAAGGTGCTGATGCAATACTGGTTTTGTTGCAACTTATCGTGTATTTTTTAAACTAGAACAAGACAATTTGATTTTTAAGTTGCTTTTAAACACTGAAATTGATTTTTATAACCTAACAAATAATAGATTATATTCATAGTATTTCTTACAAAATAAGGCAATTTATTTTTTCTAGATAATCTGTTGTACAGTTTTATTAGTTAGACATTTTTAACGGATTAAGTCATAGCCTACATCGTAGTTCCCAACCTTTTTGTTATGGCGACCCCCACATTTACTCTTTTTTGGGTATGCGTCCCCCCCATAAAAAAAAAAAAAAATAAATTAAATCAATTATGCCATAATGACTTAATACACAATTAATAATATTAATAATAAAAGTAATATAAATAAATTTGTATTATAAGCAATTTTATAATTTAATTTTAATATAATGAAATATTTATTATTCAATAGCTAAATATAAAGATTATTTTAGGTACATTTCAAAATAAAAATAAAATACAAAAAATTAATTTAATATAGTTGTAAAATAATTTCTATGAGACTTAGTGTAATGGTTGATTCTGAATGTTGTTGTATAATATTTCCCACATCAAATTTCGGATAAGCTGACGCGCATGTCGTGTGGCATTTAATTTGTTTCTTTGTTTTGATATTGGCCATAATTGAAAATCCTTTTTCGCATAAATAAGTAGTAGGAAAAAGTAATAGTTTTTTTTATAGCATTTAATGACAATTCTGGATATTTATTATGTATCTCTCACCAAAAATCTATAATATTTTCATTCTATAATTTATTTTCATAAGTTTTATCACAAGAAAGTTCGATAATCTGAGTTTCAAGCAGCATATTGAAGTTCAACTCTTCAATTGAATGAATTAATGAAAGGATTTTCAATCCATTGAAAATCATGAATGTCTTTAGGGAAATAACTATTTAATGCGATTGATAATTGAATTAAATGTAATCAAATAATTTGTTTAATATCAGTGATATTCACTAAGTACTAAAAACATATCAACATTTCCTTTCTCTACTTTAGTATTGTAAATAATAATATTTTTTTCAACGCCACCCATAGGTTGGGAAACACTGGCCTACATGTTACCTAAAATAAATTGAATAATAGCTATGTGTTACATATTTCTATTGTAGTATAAGAAACTCTGTCATTTATCTTGAACATTTTATTGAGGAAGTGAATTAAGGAGTTAAGAGAAAGTATCTATGTAAAATGTATGTTTTAGCGTCATTTTTGTTCAACATAGATCTAAAGTACACATAATAGTATATAGTTTAATTTTTTACTTTGCTATTAACGGCATACGTCAATGGCATATTTGAGAGAGGTTGAATTGACCGAACCAGTCAATGATTTATTGTTCTCGGGATATTTATATTTTAGATACTGGACCGTTAAAATATTGAGCACGACTGACTGAAATTGCCCCTGTTCTTATCTTTATTCAATACATTTTAAAACGTGGCCGATGTACAAAATGAGTTAGAAATATGTATAATTTGAATTTTTTTTGTTTGTGCCCTTTCCCCCCCTCAGCACTGTTCTGAGACACTTTGAAATTTAACCGGTATTTAGTACTTTAATTTTTTTGAAAAAACAAAGTTATTTTCGGGTTTATTGTTTTGTTTGCAATATAATAATACAGAAGTCACTCTTGGATGAACTCCTTCCCCCCTTCGTTGGCCGCAAGTTAAGAAACTCATACAGTCGTTTTTTTTTGTTTTTTTTTATTTAAGTATTAAATTTAACCGAATCATTTTCCTAATTTATTTATTATTTATTAAACTACTATTATTACACGCCGGGTAATAATAACCATAGATATATTAAAGATAATGGTTCGCGTGTTACTGTTATTTGGTCGCAACTCGAAACGGTACGGAAAATAACCTCGTAGTCGTTTACTGCAATAATATAATAGCCACACCCGAGAAAGAAAAAATGGAAATTAGTCATTTAGATAGTGAAAAAATAAAAATATTACAATATTATTATATTATTTTAAAACCGATGATTCATAAACTAAAAATGTATACGACTAACACAACTACTTGTTTGTTTACCAACAAGCTGTTAGGTTAGGTTAGCAGTCGGTTAAAAGTTATAAATTACGATATAATATAATACGACTACTAGACAATTTGTGCGTAAAACCCTAATTTCGAAGTTTAAGATTTGCGTCTGCGTCTATTTTCCTCGGCTCCTTGGTACTTAACAAACGCCAACCTCCATAAAGACTTAAAAATCGAAACCCTAAATCAAATCTCCAAAACATACTACATCAGATTTCATAACAAACTCCAATCACATACTAATCTACTAATCAAAAAATTATCATCTAAAACACTACTCGATAACCCTCGACGAAGACTTAAAAGAAAATGGTGTAGGGATCTTTTACATTAATATACATTAGTCAATAACCAACGCACGTACTGGGTGTTATTAATGGATAACTTCCCATTCTTAATATTCACCGTCAATTTATATTCTCTTCTTTTTTGTTTTTTTTTTTATCAAATCTAATTATTATTCAAATAATTGTGTAGATTGTAGATGTATTTTTTTTCTTTCTAAATAAATAAAGAAAATCAAAAAAAAAAAAAAAGATTTGTGTTTTTCACGCATACGCACAACTCTATATTTACTGCGCTTTTAGTAAATTTTGATTTGTTGGTGCTTATGTATTTTAACTTATTAAAAATGTGAGTATTTTTTTAAAATTTTTTTTTATTATTAAAATGGGATTTAAAATCTGCACCACTGAGGAACAATTAGCAAATGAAATACAGATAAAACTATAAATAAATAACTAAAACAAGTCTAACTAAATTATATATATATATATATATACAGGATGAATTTGAGGAAAGCAGCCACCCATTAGTAACACTTGTTTGATTTTTTTTCTTTATTTGACTAGGAAGTCACGACACCGTTTACTTTTTAACCGTCTTGGAAAGTTATCAGGAATAGTAGGAGTAGCTAGAGATTTAACAAGTTGATTGGGATGAGAAGATAAACGGAGATGGTAACGATTATAAAATAATTTTGCTTCTTTGTACACATACGGGATATTGATATTATAATGGATAGTGCGATCGGAGACGTAGGGAGAGGCATTTGGTAATTTACGTAGTTTCGTTTATCCATACGTTTCAAAAAGATTGCATTTTATTTACATTAGATTTATTTACATTGCCCCAGAGCTGGAGGCCATATGTCCAGATAGGTTTTAAAAGCGATTTATAAATGAGTAGTTTAGTATCGATATGTTCATATTTATTATTATTGATGAGGCTTTCCAAAAGGCGTAGCCGGAGATTTAAGTTAAGTATTTTGGATTTGATATTCTAGACCCACGTCAGCCTTTTATCGACCAAGGTATTTGGTACTCAGAGCATTTGAAAAATGTCAGTGTAATCGAAATTTGACGATCGAACTAAGTTTGCGGTGTATTTGATTTTTTTTTCACGGCAAATCGAGGATTATTTTCGTTTAGAAATGTCCCAGCGAGCGATGATTTATTTTTTTTTGTCTTCAATCAGAAATAATAGACCAAGTTTTAAATCAAATACCAATTAATTAATCGAGACCACTAAAGTGGTTACGATATGTTATAATATTGTTTCTTATCGTTTTAATGTTATATTATGTACTTCGTATGTTGATAAAAACGGAAAAGTTGTGATTGCATTATTGCAATAATACATGGTGGTAATTAGTAACTAACGAAGTGACACTGACAATATTATCATTAAAGTAACATTCGTTTCATTTTTTTTTTTTTTTTGTCATAATAAGAGGGGCGGACTTTTGCGTTCACGTTACTCGTAGATAGGAATTCTTTCCTATATTTGAAAAGGAACACGTTCTTCCAAACACTACAAAACGCTATAACTCGGAAACTACTATATAGGGAGTTCGTGCAAATTTGTACTCATCTCAGTGGTGATAACGTTTACCTAGCTGGCCGATTAGGTAAACTCACGATCGTAGATAATACTATCAGCTATCCGTAACCGGGTTAGTAACAGCGTAACGCGATAACACTAATCAAATAGTAATAATTCATTGTACACCGTATTGTGGTAAGTTTTTAAAGTTATTACTTTCGGTATCTTCGTCCGGTGTCCCGACGCCTTTTTGTTGTAAAAAGTTAATAATATAAAATACCGAACGATTAATTCCGGTCGTTATTATTAATTATATTCGTATTGTATCACTTATAAAACATCTACACACGGACAAAACATAAAACTTACCGTGACATGGACAACAGATACTACGTTAATTGAAGTGACCGTATTAAAATGTTTATTTCGATTTTTGACGAATTGACAACGTTGTACTTCAATGAAACGAGTGAGTACTGAAGCCGTACACAATACATTATATATAGAAAACTTATTTTGTTGTTCATTTTTATAAACCTTTGTTTGTGCGCGTGTATAGGTGAAAAAAAGTCTGCAGACAGAAAGTATACCGTTATTATTGAGCCAAGCGGAAAGGCAGTTCGATGGAGAGGATTCCGATTGTTTTTTGTCCAGTGATGACATGATTCCGTTCAAGAAGCACAACATCTACTACAAAAGCCGATGGGCAAGGGTTTCTTCACTCCTATTTTGTGGGTAAGGAACAACTGATTACCATTAATATTAATGTTTGCCTTGGACATTTGGTAGATTTCTGGGTTTTATAGTGTTTTATAGTGTTTTTTTTATTCGGCTTGGAAGAATACTAACTTATTATTGCCTATTATATCTATAATAATTACCTTTTATCGAGTATTTTGGTTGTGAAATATTAATAATGAAATAAGGCTCATACAAATACTATTTAAGAAATACAGGTATATTAGGTTAGGTTAACACTAGGCAAGTATTATCGTTGGTTTTAAAATATACTAACATAAGTAATATTCTAAAATCAATGGTATTATAATTTGAAAATCTGAAGTATTATAATATATAACGGTATAAATGTTACTGTTTACCTAATATATTATAACATAACATGATATAAATAATTAACATAATGATGTATTTTGAATTTTGGCACATACAAAATTAAGATTAATAGTTTCAGTAGCAGTAGAATTAGTAGTTGTTAATTAGTTATGTAGTAATGGTAGAAAATTAAAGTTATATTACTAGGTTTAGAGAATGAATAATGACTGATAAAAACTTGATTAAAATAGTCGTTTGTATTTTATGTGAAGACTCTTATTTTTAGTATTGTCCTCTCGAATTACAACAACATTGTAATATTCTATTTTTTAACGAGTAACCCATTGGAATGTTTTCAGAGATCATAAACGCTATTGTAAATAAATAGGTATTCAAATAATAGTCATACTATTTAGGTATTGTTGGGTCAACGTAAAATATTTGAATATGTTTCACTTGAACATAATTTTCTCCTTTTTATTTTTTTGACCTATTTGCTTGGACATAATTTGTTTGAGATTTTAGGAACTGAGTGTAATCCTCTAAAATAATAATTTTCAAATAAAATACTTTCAGAAATATGTTTATCGCTCTGCATATTATTGATCCTCGTGTGGAATTATTGGTAGAAACGTTGGGAACTAAAAACATTTACTGTATGTTTCAATTTCAATTAATTTTACAGAGTTATATAATTTTGTTTTCTGTCTCGAAATTGGATCATCATTTAATTTCCCTCTGTCCATCGGACCCATAGTAGTATTTATGTATTTGTTATCATCACGGTTGTAAAACGGTTATCACGTTTGCGTCGGCGGTCATGGAAGAACCTCGACATGAGCGCCGCGCGTGATAATATCGACTCGTCCGTTATTATTCGCAATACGACGAACGAGAACAACGCAGAGCCGTTTCCGCGAACGCCGCCACATCCACCCGCTCACACCGCCCGGCAATCACCGTCGACCGCCGATCGGGTTCGACTCTCCCGCTGGCCCGCCCGTCCACCTACCGCCACCGCATAAACACACACACACACACAGACACGGTACCCCGTACGTCACGGCGCTCAGTGGCTCTTCGACCCGCGACCGCGAACGTCGTCTGCGCTCTGTTGCTGTTTGTCTACTCTCTTCGGTAATTGGTCCATCTGTGTACCGTACCTTATTATGTAATTAGGTACCGCTACGCGGCTTCGTCTCTTTGTGATCGAAACTACAATAATTGCGCGTGAAACCAACGCACAAAAACAATATACGTACCCACTCGACCACATTTTTGTGCGCACACGCCGACGTTTCTTCTACCGTGCAATAACCGTCCGGTCGTACCTAGTTTTGTTTTGTTTTTTTTTTCCTGTTTTCTGTGCCGTTGCCACCCGGGCGGCTTATTTATTTATCGTCGGCGGTCGTGTCGTTGGCGAATTAAACCCGTTCCCGATCCCGACGGTCGTGTACAGTCGCGTCTGACGTGTGTCCGTGATTGGTTTTTTTTATTTTATTTAATTGTTTTTTTTTTTTCACATCGGGCGCAATCGCCGAATAATGTGATTGATTGATTTTATGGATTCGCCCGCCAGCGCAGGTGTCTGTTTGGTGGAAATGAACTCATCCTCGTCTACGACCACTCTGACCGTCAAAGAGGACATTCCGCTTTTGACCAAGCCTCGGGAAACTAATAACGTCTTCAACAGGTTTGACAACTGTCTCGTTTGTATAATATAATATTAACAATAATAGTAACAACATCGACAACAAAATTAATATACTTACCGATTCCCCTGCGTTATCGTTTCCTACATACTCTAACTGTGTATCACATCTTTATTTATTCTGTGTTTTAAGTATCTTCGTGTATCTTACTACTCGTATCTCAATTCTTAACCATCACTATTTATGTAATATGGGTTTTTCGCTATTGAAAACAACAATAACTCCTCCCACCCACCCACCCACACGGTCATTTTGGCCAACGCATTTGTTGCGATTATTTTTTTTTTTTTTTATCATTTATTCGTCTACTCCATTGCCCGTATTTCCATACGTTTTTATCGCTATTGTGGTTAATAGTTAATAATTGCAATATAACTAATACCCCATTTCATTTTTAATTACTAAAATTATTGTTTTATTATTATTTTTTTAATTTGAATTTATCATATCAAATGTATTGCTTAAAAAAAAAAAAAAAAAACGTCTGTCAAAATTTTGGGTTCTATTATAATATAATATTTCTGATAATATTAGGTCGGGGGAGCCAAGGATAATTTACTCAGGTTTCTGCTCTATATTTTTAAGATACACATTTTTCTATTATTTGTAATATTTAATTATGTTTAAATTATGACGATAGTTTATTGGAAACATGACAAAGACACAATATAAAATAGGTATTTAGGCGAGTATCTAATATTAATATAGTGTTATTTGATTTTAGACTTTGACTGACGGTTGTGTACAAGGTTTTTCTATTATAATGAACACTAAGAAATATTTTTTTATTCTTGTTTACCTACCTCAAAATATTACAAATTCAATATAGTATTGATTTTTTCCTTATAGATATTAATAATTGGGTTTAATAAAGTAATATGATTTTATAAACTTGAGTAGTGTTTGTTTTTAAATTTAAAATCTGGTTAAGATTTTAGTAACCTTGCTTTTTATATATATTTTTTTGTTTGTTCATAATTGGTCGGTGTTTATTGGTCTATATATTTATTTATACATATTTAAATGTGGGTAATGGGCATGAATAATATATTTTTTTTTTTTTCTGTATATATAATTGCATTTTTTTAACGCTATCGTGTTTCTGGGATATAACTTTCCATTGATTCTGTTTTTTTCTGAAAATGATTGGGGTATTCGTGCTTTGTTTGGATTATAACAAATATAAACAATTACCTAATGAAATAAGAATGTATATTATTAATCGGTGAAATCCTCAAACCGGGAAGATAGGCGCTCATTTATTTATTAGGGTTTATACTAAACAATCTTAAACATTTTAGATACATATAGTATGTATATTGATATAAATTGAGTTTTGCTTAAGAAATAATGTCTCTTGCGCCTGCCCATGTATTTTTATAATGTCATTCTTCATAAATTATACATTACCCTAATACTACTATTAAATCATTTATACAAATTTAATAAATTATTGTACATTTATTTATTCTATTTCTATTAAGATGGTATTACACACAAGTTATATAATACTCTGGGCTATGTGGCTTTGTTCTTTTCTCACATATTTTTTACATTTATTTATTTAATTATATTGAATTAAAATTGTTGTTTCAGAATAGTTTAAACAAAATAACTTGTTTATTCTTGTTCAAAATTATTATTTACATTTGTAACAAAATTAATATTGCCATATGTTTAAATAAAAATTAATAATAATAATTATTATATACCGTTTAAAAATTTAAGTCTTTTACACCACAGTTTTTTTCTTCTGATAAATAAAAATAAAAAATACAATTTAACTAAGGACTATGTCAAATTTTAGTATTCAACTCGATATTGTTGGTACTTAAATTGTTTAATTCATTAAAAATATGTTCTTTGAATATTTAGGTAAATTTGTTTATGATTAGGCAATAAAATATCTATTATTTTGCTATAAAAATAAAACATATACTTATTTAATAATATCAGTATCTACAAGACTATTATATTTACTTTGTTACATATTTCTCTATCTATATAATAGTTTTACTTTATTCTAGTTTAACCCACTACCTATTAATTACAACGGTTATAAATTGATATATTACAGTCAAACAGGATTTAATTTGGTATTTTCCTGTTATACGAGACATGGAGGTTTATGCTGTTATAGCGACACCACTATTGAACTATTGCATTATTCTTTATTTATATTTTTTTTGAAACGCCTAACATATTGTGTCCTGCCATAAAGAATGCATACATATATTTGTATGTACAAAGAGTAAATCACTGATGGATATTGTGTATGCCAGCTTTTATATATAATACTATAATTTCCCAATATTTAATAAGATTTCCATACAATTACCAAGATGACTTAAAATATTTTTAATATTAACTATAGCATTTTTGAGATGGCCATATAATTTTTATATGTATTTTTTGAGCAAGATTATAATATAATACTATATTATTTATAGTCTGTAATCAAATCAAATTACATCACATTGTGTATAAATATAATAATAGATTTCATTCGATTAGTTCATATACTAGACATTTACAAGAGATGCTCAATGATTACCAAGAGATTTCCATTTTTTTTTTGTATAAGACTTTATTTGAATATACATTTGTCATATACACATACTAATTACCAGGTAGCTTATGATAATAATAGTAAATTGGTAAATTTTGTTAGTTTCCAAATAACCAGATTTTGACACTGCCCGGCAAGTTGATGACTTACCTAGTCTCCGTTAATAGGAAAATACCCTTTATTTTTATTAAGTTTATTAAGAATAGAATTCTAGTGTTAGAATTTGTATTTATTTTAAGCGTTAGTGCAGTTTTCCTAGGTTATATCTAAATAATTATTAATTTAAAATTATTCATAAATTTATTTAATAATACCTATTATTTGGGTTTTATAGAATAAATATCTATTACCTATAATTTAAGTTTGAACTATTAAGTGTGCCTAGGTTTCATAGCAAAACCATAAAAAAAATATATCATACTTAAGAATATAGACATCTGTCATACCTTTGTCTTATACCTGTGTCTGGCATAAGTTTCAGCGTTCTTAATAAACAATAATTCAAATTTGGTAGTGAATAATTTTGAAAATATTCAATATATTATTACCGTTTTATTTTTCTTATTGTTCCTATTGAATAAGGTGTAAGTGTTGATTAAAATTACTAAATACTTTGTGTAAAATGAAGTAAAAAAAAAAAATATGTTAAATTGGTAATTTTATGTTTAGCTATTAAAATATTAAAATTTGTTTTCCTTGAGTTGACCCTGCAAATGTTGTTGCATGTTACCTTTTACCTACCCGTTGAAATTGTAAAATTTAGTGAACTTGATATTTTATATAAAATTTACCTATACAACAGAGTTATGATGCTGCATGAATTTATATACCATTATGTGTTGTCTCATTTTTACATGAGACCTCACTGAATTACCTAGTATTGAAATGTGGAAAATTTAAAGATATATATTTAAAATTGCAACAACAATATTTTCACATCGATAAAATAAATATACATATATATATATATATATATATATATATATATATATATATATATATATATATATATATTAAATAAAATAAATAAATATGAAGATAAAACTTTATTTGGTGTATTGTGTGTATTTACGATTGCATTTAATAATTTTAAAAATCAGGTAACAGGTAAAGGCAAAATATAAAACGCGATTTTTATTATATAAAAATAATATAATGAATACATAGAAAGTAAACTCATCTGAAAAAAATACTTTGTAAACAGATATGAGATGGCATAGATTTAAGACTATATAATACATTAAAATAAATGGGTATAGAATATTACTTAAAGATCTGTCTGTATATATATATAATATTTTTAAACAAATTTTCTTTAACCTCATTATAAATATACAACTCTTCCAATACAGAACTAATGTAAATGTTGTCTTGGTTATTTAAAATAATTTTTTAAATCTGAATTGGTCGTAAATACTCAACCAATTATAATATTTCCAGTAAAGTCCTTCGTAATTATTTAATTTTATATTTATTTTATTGTTATATTTTTTAGTCATGTTTGTTTTTTTATTTACCATTTTCTTTTTAAGTTGAAAAAATGTCTAGTTGAGTAATAATTGTTGGTTTTGTTACCTTATTATGTTTTGTCCTAGGTATATATTTAAATAATTAACAATTTATAAATAAACTCAAATCCAATGAATCAAGTTTTATTTCCTTGTTTAAGTATAACATAAAGACCAAAGACCGTAATAGTGCTTTGACAATTTTGTCGTATTTCATGGCGTTGGTGTCCTATTATTTCAGATTGTGACACATTCTCCTGCCTGTTTATAATTTTACAGTCATGACAGAAGAGAAAAAAAGTAAATTAAGGTAGGATCCCAATTTGGTATTTAAACTAATATAATATTATAATAGCCTAACTATAAATTTTAAGTTAGGTAAATCAAGATCTAGCTGGGCTAACATATTTCAAAGAGGGTGAGCAAAATTTAATAAAAATAACAATATTTCTTTAATTTTTTTGGCGTTTTAATAGATAAACTATTTATATGAAATCGTCAAGAATTTGTTGTTTTTATTTTGGAGGGAGGGGGATTTACTACATTATATAAAGTTATTTAAATTCTTACAGAAATTTTTTTTTTTTGAAATGGTTTATTACATGATATGTCAATTGAATTATGGATTGATGTATTCAATATATATATTATTATTTTAATAATTTTGTTTGGTATTAAATGTATACATACTTATGTTATGTAAACTATTGGTATTTTTTTTTTTTAGACACTGAACAAATGGCTTTCATCTATTTACATTATTCTTTAGGTTATCTTACATAAAAAGGTTATATTTTGTTATTTATACGGATATGCAATTTTATTAGTATAAAACCTATTTATCTACACTTTATATATTTAAAAATTATAATTAACAATATTTGTTATCATTTAATTGTTTCGACTGCTCTTAATTTATTATTTATACAATTGAATTTGTTACAGTTATTATCAAAAAAATATTTAAAAATAATAAGTTTTAGATTTATTTAACCTATACAATTTTTATTTTTATTAAGTTAAAAAAATTCGGCTCACCCTTTTTACAATTGTTTTGTTTTTGTAGGCTGCTGTTCAAGGTTAGGTGGACCTAACCTAGGCCTGTATTAAACACGACTAACACAAAAACTTAAATAAAACTATTTAAAAGGCAAATTACTACTATTAAATTCATTGAAACTGAGTGTTATATAAATTAAATATTTGAGAAGTGATAGCGTGTTTTTATCTATGACCCAATCAAGCTTAATAGTCAGTTACTGTTTCAATGTAGTGATTTGTTTTAAATATATATTTTTTAAATTGTGCTTATTTTTACTAAACCTCCACTTACGTAGGTGTAGATCATTATATATTATTGCTTAGCTTTTTTTGCAAGATAATTTTGCCTGCGTGTGTGTGTGTGTGTTTTTTTAAAAAAATATATACAAATTGTATTAGTTATTGCTGCTTTATTGCATGATATAAATAGTTACAAAAAAATAAAAATAAAAAAGTATATTTATAATAAAATACTTATAATGTATTATAATGCTAAAAAGGAATCATACTTGATTGTTGTTTAGTTGAATAAATACTAGTTTTTTTTACATTTTAAATGGAAGAAATATTTAATTAAATATAACAAAATTATTTTTGTTAATTTTTATAATTTTAAATTTCCAATTATGGTATAATGATTAAAAAAAAAAAAAAAAAAAAAGGCTACTATCCTGTTATTGGTATTATTCATGTTGTATATAATTTATGCTAATGAAACTAAAGTTTTAAGTGCTTGTTTTACTAAATGGGATTATACATGCAAGTTTTTTACACAATTTTTTTCTACCCAGTTGTACCTCAAATAGATATTATATATGTTCAAGAATATCACTTAATGGATGATAAACAATTTTTTTTTTTTTTTTTTTAAATATCATTAAACCAATGATAATTATTTAAGATTTTAACATGTATTGCCCTTATCTTCGACACTCTTGGCTCTATTAACCCAAAAAATACTATTGTATGTTATGAAAAACTATGTTTTGTAGATTTATAGTACATACTTATCTGGGTATCCCCAGTATATTATATCCAGGTAGTCTCAATATACAGGATAGTGCCTGTAAAAGAATTAGGAAAATTATAACACTAAAAAATTGTAAATTGTATACGTGTGTTACCGTCACTGATAATAATATTTGTCATCAGTGGTGACTCATTAGTATGTTATCATGAATCATTTATGTACGACCACACCTACATAAAAAAACCTATCTAACAGTTGATATTTAAATTTTAAATTGTTTTTAAAAATTATATTCCATCATTTGACAATTTCAAAACTACTGATTTTCTATAAACCTGTGGTAATTAATATCTATTAAAACAAATTTATCAATCTCTAAAGGGAAAATAATTTACATTGTGTTTCTTCAATCACTAATTGTCTAGATGTTTTAAGCTAAAGACTAGAGACAATGATTGCCTAAATTATTATCTTTGACGGTAATATTATATAATATATATATATATATATTAAATAAATAGGCACATAAAGTATATATATTTAAATGTTTGATGAGGAATATTGTTAGATATCTGTACATTTTTTAACAGATTTTGCCAATGGATTTGGCAAAAATGCTTTCGCAAAAAGGAGCTTACTTCCCGTACAATTGTCATTGGGAAACAAAGTACAGAAAAGTATTCCCCAAATGTCATTCGCAATCAGAAGTATACCATAATCACATTCCTCCCAAAGGTTTGGAATATAAAAATTATTTTAATAAATAATATATATAATATAATTGATAATAATTAATAATCTTTAATTTCAGGTGCTTTATCAACAGTTCAAATTTTTTTTAAATCTATATTTTCTCCTCATGGCTATGAGTCAATTTGTACCTGAATTACGACTTGGATATCTTTACACCTATTGGGGACCATTGGTATATTTTATATTCTTAAAATTTGTTTTATCTTTATTTTAATATTTCAATTTAATTTTATAGATATTTGTATTAGCCGTCACATTATTTCGAGAAGGTGTTGATGATATTAGAAGATGGCAACGAGATGAAGAGGTTAATTCACAAAAATATAAACGTCTAATACGCGGTAAAGATCATAACATAGGTACTGAATATGTATCTTCATCAAAACTCAAAGTAGGAGACTTGGTAAGTTTTATAACATTTGTATTTAATTAAAGAATTATATTTTACAACTTCTTTAATTGTGATGATTATTCAGGTGCTGGTAGAAAAAGATCAGAGAGTTCCAGCCGACATGGTGTTACTTAGAACTACTGAAAAGTCTGGTGCTTGTTTTGTACGGACTGATCAAATGGATGGTGAAACTGATTGGAAATTACGTCTTGCAATTGGAGACACTCAAAAATTAGATTGTGACGCACGTTTGTTTGACATTACAGCTACAATTTTTGCAGAAAAACCTCAGAGAGATATTCATAGTTTCATAGGAACATTTAGAAGGGTAAGATACTTTTATTTTATTGAAACTTTATAAAATATTAATAAAACCTTTATGATCCAGCAAGACAATGGCGAAGAAGTTAGTCTTGATGTAGAAAATACATTATGGGCCAATTGTGTTGTAGCTAACGGTTCAGCACTTGGTGCTGTTGTTTACACTGGTGCTGAAACTAGATCTGTAATGAATAATTCACAGCCTCGAAGTAAAGTTGGTCTATTAGATATTGAAATAAATCAGTTGACTAAGGTAAAATAAACTTTCATTTTGTTAAGTGTGTAAATTTGTAATCATTTTATATATCAATAAAAATTTCAGCTTCTCTTTTGTGCCGTGGTTGGTTTAGCCTTTGTAATGATGTGCTTAAAAGGCTTCAGTGGTCCATGGTATCGTTATATGTTTAGATTTGTATTGCTTTTCTCATACATCATACCAATCAGGTAAAGTATCAGTTGTTTATACAAATATGCAATAAATTATCAATTATTTGTCATGTATAAGTACTTGTTATTTAATTTAGTTTGAGAGTAAATTTGGACATGGGTAAAGCATTTTATTCATGGTCAATGCAAAGAGACGAAGAGATGCCAGATACAGTTGTAAGATGTACAACAATACCCGAAGAACTAGGACGGATATCATACTTATTTTCAGATAAAACTGGAACATTAACTCAAAATTCAATGGTTTTTAAAAGACTACATTTAGGAACTGTATCTTATGGTGCTGAGTCGTTTGACCAGGTAAAAATACAATATATATAAATAAACGCTTAGTTTGTAATTAAAATAATTTTATCGAAGGTGGCTGATCAATTAAAAATGACCTTCTGCGGGGCAGTTGAACCCACACACAATCGTAATTTGTCACAGGGATCCACATCATTTAAAATTAGACGCTCTGAGCAAACTCGACTTCACGATGCTGTTAAAGCTATAGCATTGTGCCATAATGTCACTCCTGTGATTGAAAATAATGTGCAAGGAAATATGTTAGTTTTTTATTTCATTATTTATTGTTTAAAATGCTTGTCACATTTGTTAAACTTGTCTAATTATGGTTTTTAGTACTGATAGTCCAGTGGAACTTAGATCCGAAGCCGATCAACATTATATTAGAGAAGGTCTTCTATCTCGCACGCAGTGTACTTATCAAGCATCTAGTCCTGACGAGGTATAATTTCATACTTGTTTTTTGCAGATTTAAAAAGTAATAATTTGAATAAAGAAAAAAAATTATTTTATACTTTTTGCAGATTGCATTAGTAAAATGGACCGAAGATGTGGGTTTAGCTGTGATTAAACGAGACTTGACATCGCTTCAATTGCGGACATCTACTGGAGATTTACTTAATTATACAATATTACAAATGTTTCCATTTACATCAGAAACCAAACGCATGGGAATAATTGTTAAAGATATTGCTACTGGAGATATAACATTCTATTTAAAAGGAGCCGATGTAGTTATGTCATCTATTGTCCAATACACAGATTGGCTAGAAGAAGAATGTGGTAATATGGCACGGGAAGGTTTACGAACATTAGTGGTGGCCAGAAAAAATTTAACCGAAGACCAGTACATAGAATTTGAAGTGCGTATTTGTTTACTAATTTATAAAACTAAAGCGTGTTTATAAGTATCACAATATGAAGAATAATGAAAACTCATGAGTGTAAAATATTATTAATTTATCACATGATAAAAAATAATTAAAAATATAGGTTATCAGAAATGCGTACAGATTTAAAATTTATTTGGTGCCAAAAACAATTACCTTGGCCCTAGAGTAAACATATATCATGCAGGTATCATTTTCACCTCTAAACCCTTTTTCCAAATTCTAATTTAATGGGTAACAACATATAAACGTATATATATAAAAAACCACTTGGATATTTTAATTTTTAAACTGAATAAAAATGTATTACTTATATTACTAAATAACCTTATTATTGTGTGTATTAGTTATTATCATCAAACATAAAATATATACATTTTTTACTGTTGTAAAAATCTTAGTGGGTGGAGTTCAGTAGGATTTTTATTGTACTATTATAAATTTGTACTATTTATACTTATTTATATAAATATAAATTTAAATTATTATAATATTAAAAATACTTTAAGAAGATCCTTTGTAGTTTATACCTCATACTATTAGTTAAATATCTTAAATTCGAGTTATTACTTTTATTTTTTCAGTCTCGATTGAATTCAGCGCGATTAGCTGTAACAGGCCGTGCTCAAAGAGTAGCAACTGTTGTAGATACACTTGAACGTGAAATGGAATTGTTGTGTGTGACAGGGGTTGAAGACAAACTTCAAGTAAATGTTCGCAGAACTTTAGAACTATTAGGCAATGCAGGAATTAAAGTAAAAGTTATATTAAAAGAAGTACAAATAAATGTTAAATATTTATGATATTTATTAGATATGGATGTTAACTGGAGATAAACAAGAAACTGCTACTTGTATTGCTAAAAGTTCTCGTCTTGTTTCACGAACTCAGGAGTTATTCATTTTTAATCCTGTGCATACAAGAACTGAAGCTCATCAGCAATTAAATGCTTTTAGAAAAAAGCAAGATTGTGCACTCGTTATTACTGGTGATTCTTTAGAAGTATGTATTATCATTGTGGTTAGAAAATAAATATATTGGCATGTATTTATATTACCTTGCTATTTGTAAGATATGTCTGCAATATTATCAAACTGAATTGTTGGATGTTGCCTGTCGAAGTCCTGCTGTCATTTGTTGTAGATGTTCTCCAACTCAAAAAGCACAAATTGTCACATTAATTAAAGCACATACTGGGAAAAGAACTGCTGCTGTCGGTGATGGGGGAAATGATGTATCAATGATTCAAGCAGCTGATACTGGTATAAAACAATTTATATTGAAAAAGCAATTATGAATTAGTAAATTATTAAATCAAGATCTTTTATAATATGTTTTGATGACAGGCTATCATTATAAAGAATTGAAAGAGAAAAATCTAATACTTGTAATTTTGCTTCATTTTAAATAGCGTAGTATTTATTTTTATGATAAGTGTGAAATATTGAGTTTTTATTTTTACTTTATATTAAATTTGTTTAATTTTGTGTAGGTATTGGGATTGCTGGTGTAGAAGGTCGGCAAGCATCATTAGCTGCAGACTTTTCAGTGCCTCAATTTTCACACCTTGCTAGACTTCTTATGGTGCACGGCCGATACAGTTATAAAAGATCAGCATCACTTAGTCAATTTGTCATCCACAGAGGTCTTATTATATCCACGATGCAAGCAATATTTTCAGCAGTATTTTACTTCTCATCAGTTACGCTGTACCAAGGGTTTCTTATGATTGGGTAAGTTTATTGTATGTAAATTATGTACATCCATTAGTAGTTATTTAATTACCTGTTTGTTTTTTAGATATGCCACACTGTATACCATGTTTCCTGTATTTTCCTTAGTACTCGACAAAGATGTATTATCCAAAATTGCATTAACTTATCCAGAACTGTACAAAGAACTAAGTAAAGGACGTTCATTATCATATAAAACATTTTTTATTTGGGTTTTAATAAGCATTTATCAAGGTAAACTTAAATGAGAGCTATAATAACCTTATGAATTATTTGTTAAATTATATATTTTTCTAGGTGGTGTAATAATGTATGGAGCGCTATTTCTATTTGAAGACGAATTCATTCATATTGTTGCCATTAGCTTCACTGCTTTAATTCTAACGGAACTGATCATGGTCGCTTTAACAGTACGCACATGGCACTATTTAATGTTATTGGCTGAACTATTCAGTTTGGCTGTTTATATTTTATCATTAATCTTACTCAAAGATTATTTTGGTTAGTACAAATATATATATATATATAATAAAAATGAATTCATTAATTCTATTTTTGTAATTTGTCTATTTGTTTAGATTCTCACTTCATACAAACTGAATCATTCCTATGGAAAGTCACTGTGATAACACTGGTCAGCTGTTTACCGTTATACATTTTAAAATTCTTAAGAAAAAAATTTTCACCTCCCAGTTATTCCAAGTTGTCATGAGCTCTATAGCTGCTTTAAAATGTTGTATTAATGTTGGAATTATAATCGAGGAAAACAAAACCAAAAGGAATATATTTATATGGATTTGTAGTTCTATCATATTCAGTTTCTGCATTATTCTTCCATCAATATCTTTGAAATAAAACGAAGATCGTTTAATATTACCCCCATAAGATTAAATTTCAGTTTATCATACAATTCGGATAAAAGGCACAACTGAAACCGACTAGATTAAGTACAACACAAAAAAATGTATATTTTAATAATATTATATATTTTTTTATTATAAAATTATTGTTTCACAGTCTCTAAGAACTTAAATATTCTAATTATGTTATTTGCATGTAAAGTATCAAGTTAAAAACAATTTAAATTATTTTTATTTATGTTATGTTTTAGTTGTGTTTTTATAGATTGTTTATGTCTATCTATGACCACGATTCATAAGTAAATCAAAAAATGGTTTTTATTCACTTGATAATTAATATGTAAAAAAAAAAAAAAAAAAAAAAGACACCTATAAAAGTTTTTTCTTTACATATTTCACCCTGCAAGCATATTTTAATTACTAATTAAAATAATATAAATCTACTTGTTTGAATTATTATAAATTTGGTGCAGGGTCTGTATACTGCAGTTAATTTGAATGATCTTAAGTTTTACTTATATCAATATTAATGTATGTCACAACTTAATATTGTTCTAATGATTTTTTACATTTTGACAAAATCTTGAAATTAATTTTTCATCATTTTTGGCATTGGCACTTAAATATATATATAAATTATTTTGGGTAAAAATGTGTGCACGTATTACAATAATTGGCTTTGTTTACTTATTATTTGAGAGGTTCAATTTCAGAAAGTAATAATACCCTACTGCTCAAAAGTTTAAAACTAGTTTTTCCCGTTTTAAATTTTAAGAGGTATTTTTACTTTGTACAAATATCTTTTTAACTTTATATAGTTATAGTCAATATTAAAAAAAAAAAAAAAAAAAAAAAAAAAACATTTATTGATCAATATATATATTTTTTTTTTTTTTTTTTTTTTTTTATGTTGAATATATAATTTATTAAAATATTTAAAATAAAATTTCTTTACGATAAATAAATAATATATTCTAATGCGTTTATTAATCAATTTTTTAAAACGCCTAATAATAAATAATAAAATATATATAACTGTTATTATTGAAACATATAGTTTATTAAAAGTTCCTGAGTTGACAATATCGAATTTCTGTAATGCTTAACTTATGTCGATCTATTGTAAGCTTCAATCAATATTTTAAATTAATTTTTTGTTTTCTGAACTTTAATGCAATGGTTTCTAAGACATAATTAAGCATGCTACATCTCAAATAATAAAAAAAAATTCCAAAATTATCATTATAAAAATGCACAGTGCAATATAAAATCCATTTAAAAATATTACCTATTTAGCACTTATAGATCTTGAATTTAGTTAACAAAACATGAATAATGTAATGCTTATATTTAAATATTTTACTATTACCATTTGAATATTTAATTATAATGCGTGAAAGTTTTATGTGTCTGAAGTATTTACATTTTACAATGGTGGTTTTGTTTATACATTTCCCTACCTATTTGTTAAGTATTTACTGGTTGTGTTGGTAAAATGATTTTATTTGTGTTATTATAATTTTTTTTAGCTGTTACTATTATTTTTATAGTTTTAGTTACTGCAGACATTGTTTTATATAAAAAAAACCATTTTGTTACCCACCACAACATTTTGAAATAGCTTATTACACTTATTTGTTGTATTCATGTGATATATCTGTAAATGTATAAAAATATATTTCGACTTACTAATTTATTAAATTATATTTAAACCTACATAATATGATATTATGTTTAAGGATGTATCTATTAGAAATGAATATATTATATTAATGAATAATTTATGGTGATAAATATTTTTATTTCATAGGTTAAATTAAATACATTTAAGAATATCGCATGTAGCATGTTTGATGATAAAAACTAAAAACAAAGCAATAATAACAGAGACTTAAGTGAACTTGAAAATTTTAAATCACTATAATTATAAATTAATCAAAAAAGAGCCAAAATATTTTGTAAATTTTACAAGAAAATTCCTACGAAGTATTTGATCGGTAAAAGTCTTCTGGTCGAAAACAAAAATTTAAAGAGCATATGTCATAGTAAAATCAAAACATTTTTGTTCCGTTCAAAATCTAAAATAAGTTATCATTTCATTTAATTAAAACAAAAAAACTCATTGACCAGTTACATATTTGAACTGTTCAAGGTAATATTGCGCTAAGCTTAAGTCAGTACAGCATTTTTATAATATAATGTAAGTAGTAAACTTCGAGTCAAATGATATATATAATGTGATTTATTTTAATAATATTTGGCGTCTTTACAGAAAAAAATATATACAGGATGATCTTTTTAATATGCGCCCACTGATCGTCCCATAGATTTTGAATAATGATCTTATTATGTATACCATAGTCACAAAGGTATGATTTTCAAATATTAACCCATATTTTTAAACTTGTTCTAAAAGAAAATTCTTTATTTTTTTAATATGGGTTGCTATTTGCAAATGTTAAAATAACTGATGTGTTTAACGTATATAGAACAACGTAAAATAATGTAAATGATTCTATGTCTTGTAAAAATCAAAAAATGTGTGTTAGGTAAACTTTTAACGATATAATAATCTCCCTACATATATATATATATTGCATAATATTTCTCTTTTGCTTCTATTAATACACAAAAATAATATTCACATAGAAACTTAAAATTTACTTAAAAAAATTGGCAAAATATCAAAAAAATGTGTAAATTTTGTAAAGCTAATGGGTGGGTATTGCATATATGTACAAGCTTGAGTGATAAGTTTTAGAATTTAACAGTTGAAATAATATTTTTTACAAAAGTATTTTTAAAAACAATTTTAATATGCATAAAAAATTGTATAAATTTGAATATATAGTTGAATTTGTTCAACTTTCCGTCTTATTTCGCGTTATCATATTAGATATAATAAACGAATCAGGAAATTAAAAATTTCCCCGGTTTTGGTTTTTTTATTATATGAAATTGATGAAATTCTTTTTTGCTGACTATAAAGTTTGAAAAGTGGGCGATCGGAACATTTTAATAAAATTGTTCGGTTAACGTATTACCAAAAGGTTATAATAGAAAATATTGTGGGTATTAAAACTGAAACTTTTACACCGTTATAGTTTTATGCGTTGATGACATCAGTTTATATTTCAATATTGTAACAAAACAGAAAATCTTTTTAATCTGTCCAAACTAAAACGGTTATCGATTAATTTTTAGAATTTATAATAAATAAAAAAAATTATGTTTATAATTATTCGATTTTAAGTAGACGTTTTATATTTACTAACGAAAATTACTATTAAATAAAAACAATTTAATGCGATTTTCGGGGCACACATTTCATTTGCTAACGAAGGTATTCTTCTCGGAGTTATAATCGCTATTGATATACATTCAAATGTTACTATTTTTCAATTTTGCAGGTGTCACTACACCGTTTGACGACCATACGTGCAAGGAAAACGTGATTGTGAAACTCAGCTGCGAAATTTGTTTGAAAATTGGCGGTACAAGCGAGAGAAAAGAGACTAGAATTAGTAGTAGTAGAGGCATTTGAAACGTGGCACTATCGCAAAACGCTCGAGATTCGGAATGGACAGAAAGAAGAATAACAAGCGAGGAAAGATGAGGTATATTGAACGGAATAAAAGAAAAAACGAAAGTTGTTGGCATGTTATCAAAATTGTAAGAAATAAAACGATATGGGGCGCCATATAATATACCTGTTGCGTCGCGATATGTTTTTTTTTTTTTTTACGAATTAACGGTATTGAATGTGACGTAGATGTTATACTGGAAAAAAAGGACAATAATAAATAAATTATAGTACACGGTTATACTACGTATATAGTAAATACGATAATACGGACACTAAAGCGGTGGCGCGACCAAGGGGAGTGTTTTGGGTGCCCGGATACCCCCTTTGAACCATATTTATGGAAATTTCTTTCGACCACCATTGGAAACAAAATTCACATCTTTTTTAAAATGTATAACGTTCAACTGCCGTTATAATATATTCATAAGGTTTGTTAGACCGCGTTGTTTAAAAAAACGCGATTACTAATAATATTATATGTGATTTCTATATCTAAATATATGGTGGTATACGTTTTTCAGTCTATCGGACGCCGGACACCGGTGGTGTATTCAGAAATAATTACGGTGATAGGTATGAATAAGATAATATAATAAATAGGGCAAGGATTTATACGCAATAAAAAAAATGGTATAATATGCATTTGATTGATGATTTATTAAAAATACGCAACAAAACATGTGGAAAAATATGACACGAAATTCTAGACTTTCGTCAAGTGAAAGTGACGTATTTTCTAGTTTTAGAATAGAATGAGTGATAATGCTAAAATTACATATTACTTAGTTTTGCACTGGTGCTTTGAATTTTCGGCATTTTAAAATTTAAAATCATTTAACGATGAGAGTTAAACTTAAGTAGATTCATAAATATCACGTAATGCACTCATAATAAACGATAACGACTATGTGAAAACTAAAATTATGTATTTGTAGAATAATATGTTGCAGTTATACGAGTTTATGACAATTAAGATAAGATATAAATTAAATAACTAAACCTATATAAACACTTGGGTATTTTTTTGGCGATTGATAATATTCTATTTTCTTCTTTTACCAACCACCGCGCCTAAAATATACCATACAACATGCATTTTTTAGCAACGTCTGATTACGTTTGCTTTTGTTTGAAATGTCCACGGGTTACGTCACGATGAAGGAAATGGTAGTTATTTTATTTTATATATTTGTGCATATATTGAATAAAATGCATATTTAGGTGCTTATCGTTGAACTATTCATTAATATGCATTTTATTCAATATATGCACAAATATGTAACGTGACGTAACCCGTGGACATTTCAAACAAAAGCAAACGTAATCAGACGTTGCAAAAAAAAAAAAAAAAACTATGCCACTGCATATGAATCCAAGCCCTAATGATAAATATTAAACAGTAGTCATTTGAAATTCTATAATCATAAACCGTGGCGTTTGGGTTGAACTCCCCGGGGTTCGGACGCGAATGACAAAATGTAAATAGGAGAATATTTCGGAGGGCTGTACTCAGATTTTTCTAAAAAAAAAAAATGTCATCTATTTATAATAATAAAAAAAAAAACTAACCAACACGGTTAAAATGGTTTTTCGTTCAACCTAAACGCCACAATTTACGTTCCGAGTATTTTTTTTTTTTTTATTACTTAGTTTTTATTTCCACAATCTGTTACATAATTTGAACAATAAGTGAAATTGATGAATTTGATATTTATCAAATATTTGATATTTACTTATCCGCGTGAAGGGCGGATTAAAGATACCTTCCAGTAAAGGCACTTTTATACTTTAAAAAAAAAAAAAAATGTTAGGAAGTATTAGAAGAGGAAAGATAAATAAGAATAACAAAAAGTAGATATCGAAAGAAGAACAAAGGGTATTAGATTGGTCTAGACTAGTAGGTCCCTACACCACCGCCTATTCAACCTTTTTTGTGGGTTGCCGGGTATATTTATAGACGCAAGATCTTTGATTAAAGGATTTTTATTGTTATGTAGGTTGAAGTTAAAACGTCTGTAGAAGGTGACGGTTCCGAGTATAACGTCAATATGATATGTTGTACGGTAAACGGACCGAGACGGCAAACGCCGGTGCGACGTCCTCTTAATCCGCGATAAACGGGACACCGGAGCAAGTCATGGATATCCTATATATATATTGCTGTATTCCTTCCTATACTTCTTGTAAATTATAATTTTCAAGTAGAAACTGTGACTGGCGGCAGTGTGTGCGATTATAGCATACGGGCGCGTATGTTAATTATTAATCGATCGACTGCTACTACTCGAAGTACTCGCCACGATGCTCGTTCGTTTTACACCCGCCTATACCACCAACTTTCAGAACGAGCGGATTTGTAAGGTACGTGTATGCCTAATCCCGCGGTATATGGTTAGGTATAACAATGTCCGACGACATTTGTTACATATGCCATAAACGGCAGACGTAGTTATTATCTCTAACTATAGTCTAAATTTAAAACAAAATAATTAAAAACTGCAAACAATTCTATTTTTTTTTTTTTTTTATATAGATAATTTACAACAGTGCGGAATTCGCATACCCGATATACGATAATGTAGGTACTATATAACTCGGGCGATTTAGCCAATAATAGGTATTCGATATTTCGTACGTTGACATTTTTAGAGAAGAAAAATTATATCCTTCGCTGGTTCAGAACATTAAATTGCCACCTTCTACCTACCTACCTTATAAATAAAGTCATAAATTGTTTATATGCTCACTGTTCAGTCGGGCTGTTGAGTATTGCGGACATAAGATATTTATATATTTCGTATCCCTTTTGAGCTACATTTGAGCGACAACATTTATTTTTTTAAACGTAAATCATGTTTTAAGAATATTACCATCATGGAAAGAGATAAAAGAAAAAACCCTACGAAAGTATTAAATAATTAACTATAACAACAATACAATATTGAGAACTAGCGGTGAGATTTTTATGCATGGTAACTATTATAATAATACAGCTATGGAAAAGTATCCAATCTAAACTAGATAAGATGCTAGGACACATCTTAAGATATGATGGTCTGCTAAAGACAATAATTGAAGATGATGTTGAAGGGTGGATTGGAATAAGAAGGACCTAGGGCAGAATATATGACCCAAATAATGAAAGATATGAATAAACAAAATTACAAGGATCTAAATGAATTGAGCTACAATAGAGAGAAGTATGGAACAAACAAATCCCAGGATTAATAACAAAAGAGAAATCTATTACAGCTCGCAACAGTAACGTAACTGTGGGGGCACTCGCCCCCTTTGAAATTTTTGCGGGGGCCAGCAAAGGTATCATTTTGCCACACCCCAGATATGATAACAGTACAAATCTTTGAATCTTCTAAAATAAAGAATGCAATACATTAATTAATTTTTATATTCATAAGATAAAAATATGTTTTCCTCAAATTATATACTAAATGTTTAAATAATATATATTTCACGTTTCTCCGGTTTTATAATATGTCGACGTATTGTCAATGTTATCGCATTATCTGATGGGTTACAAAAATAAGAAAACTAATATGAAAATATAGTGATGAGTATTCTTTCGTTTATTTTTTAAGTTTCGTTTAATTAAATTATTTAGTCTTTGATTGTTTTGTATACATAGAATACAAATATATTTATACTGTCCTTCATGGTTTTTATTTTGGTAAATAAATTATTTTGTCCCCACTCCACTAGTTTTTTACCAAATTTTGTCACCGTGTAGTAGTGATAACTAGGGCTAGGAATTTGTAGTATTTGCATATTTTTTTTTTAGTAAGCAAAAGGGAGGTGCTTCACAGGTTATCAAAAACAAAATTCCATTCATACACTAACCAGTTCGAATGTAAAACAATTTCGTTGCATCTTGTGATTTTTATGGATTAATACATTTTCGGTATTTTAATGTCGATTTATTAGCTTTTTTTTTTTTATTAATTTTTTATTAACTATATGTATATGCATCATTTTAAAATTGCATAAACGAATATTCACACATTTTTTTTCAATGAATTACAACTTGCCCTATTTAATTTTATTAGTAGGTACTTATTAGATTAAAGTAAAATTGTCTTCATAAATGACGTTATTATAGACATAGTTATTTAGTGGAATTTCGAGTACCCGATGAAATATTATCAATTTAATAATACACAGTTTATCGTTTATTGTTTCACATAGATATTAAATTGTAATTTTACGGTGTTCTGAGAGTTAATTTTATTTAAACATTTGTGAAAATGCGTGCGCCGGCAAGTTATTTTTCGGTATTAAAAATAATTGTCAACTATAAATGGTTTACATTATTTAATAGTATTCTCACGGTTGAAAGGCGTATTTTTTTGTACATTGTTTCCCCAGCCGGTAGTGATAACAAACCGTCACGGCTATACGGCCGCGGCGCGGCGGTCACGTGTTAAAACGGTAATCCCACCGCAATAACGATATTTTTAAAAAAAACAAGTGCCTATATTATAAGTGGTAGGCACTCACTACGCCACTGAACCCGCCTCTATATATCGAGTACCCACCCATATATGTTACACATACTCATTACTTATAATAATACGTGATTTCTGGACACGGCGGTCGCGCCGGCGTTAATTGCCGTGAAAACAATCTGTTCGCGTCGCGTGAGTGTCACGTGCGCGCGTGTAAACGAGCGGTTGGATCGGCGGCAACTAACGAGATAAATATCCGACGGGGGTCGTGCGAGAAAACGAATAAATTCTATTTTTTTTTTTTTTTAGTGGAGTACATGACATTTTTTTTTAAATTTTTTCCCCACACTACTATCGTTCAGAGTAAACGGCTTTTTTGCGGTATACGCGGCTTTAAAACGAAATATACGTGCAGGCAGGCCGTGGTCTCGTAAGCGATATCTACCGGTAGTAAACAGGAAAAAAACAACAAAAATACATGTTATAATTATCTAAAAAAATGTTATAAAATATTTACGAAAAGAATGTTACACGTTATTATTCAAAAGTAGACCCGCGGGACTTGTTGTTCGTCAATTAAAATATAGCTTAGCTAAAATTTGTAATTATTAATTTATGTATAAAAAAAAATTCTTTATGATTTCTAAAACAGTGTTTTTTCGTTATTAATAATTTCAAACAAAAACACATGTAGGTACATATTATTTTTTTTTTTTAAATTATTATGTTAAAGACTGGGGAATTAAATTAACGAAACAAAATCCATCCATTGTACGTTCACACTAAGGCAAATAGTCTGCCCACCCATCTACCTCAACAATACACCTCTCCCAACCGCCCAAAATGTCCGATACCTAGGTCTACATCTAGACCGCAGGCTAACTTGGGCAACTCATGCCCATAACAAAAGACTTGCCTTAAATAATTGCTCTCGCCAATTACGTTATCTTCTCACATCACAACACATCAACTTAAAAAACAAGCTACTATTATATAAACTCCTACTCAAGCCGATCTGGACATACGGTATTCAACTCTGGGGCGCAGCCAAAAAATTCAACTTAAACAAAATTCAAATCTTCCAATCAAAGTGTCTCCGCCAAATAACCAAAGCTCCCTACTATGTATCTAACGACACTCTACATAGAGACCTAGCCGTCCCAACAGTCCAAAACGTCGCAAAAAATTTCTACAAACGTACACACTCTAAATTCCACAGTCATCGTAATCCCCTGATCTCTGAGCTATCCTCCAACGCTATTCCGAGTGACCCCAGAAGGCGTCTTAAATGTACCTGGTGTCGTGACCTTCTAGTCTAAAATTGTATATACCTCTACCTCCCCATAATTTGTAATACCACTCTCTCTTGCTAGCACACTAAAACCTTAACCTAAAATCCTGACCTTAAGTGCCTCCAATGGGCGGCTTCTTATCTCCAGCTTTTCAAGCCATGTTTCCTCCATCACATGCACTTATTGTAAAACAATACTTACAGATTGTGTATAATAAAAATAAAAAACAAAAAAAAAAAAATTATTATGTTATGTTACTTTCAAACATAAACTAAGATTATATGGACTGGCAAGGACATGGCAGGCGGGGGCCCTTATGCCCAGTTTTTTTTTTTACAATTATTATTTTGCTGTCACTTTCAAAACGAATTTCCTCGAGGACAAATCTATGCACATTTCTCATAAGCCCCTGAGGTTGCCAGGAAACCTGAGTACATTTTTTTTTCATAAATTATTATTTTTGCTTCAAAACAAAAGTGCGAAGGAATCCTATGCCCATTTATTTATTAAATGATAAGTTTTTGATATTTCGAAACAATGTCCGAGTGCACCGGGGAACCTCTTTACCCATTTTGCTGTTACTTTTAAAACAATTGTTGACGGAATCTCAACATTATTATAGGAAAATAAGAAATAGGATCATCATCCGGATGAATACTATACTCCTGAAAAGTATATCGGTATCGGTATTTTATTGTTCGTGATTTGAGCTTTCCCCAAATACATATTATTCCTAATATTTATTCAAATATTATTCCATTAAATTATCATTTCTTGTTAGTACGTTTACCCGTTGCGAACCCCCCTAGTTCTATGTATATAGCTCTATGGAAAAAACGGCCCGGATCCCCCGTAACACGAAAAGTCAAAATTTAGCCGTCATTGTCTCCCCCTCTGAGTTCACCGGTCGAAATAGCATTCGGTCTTTTATACATTTGTTCCGTTTAAAAAAAAATAATAATTATAATAAGCAGTCGTCGTGAAGTAGAAGAAGAAGTAACTGGGTTTATTTATTTATTTATTTTTTGCCGGAAAGGAACCGCACGCGGGATGCTGCGCGGCAACGTGGTGAGGTGCGGCAACCGTGCCCCTCGCTCAACGGCCGAGCGGTGTCGACAAAGAAAGGAACGCGGTCGGCCGACGAGTGTGACGGAGAGAGACTACTTCGCCGCCGCGTCCAGCGACCTCCACCACTTACCGCCGGTTAACACACGGCACACTACCACAGTTAGCAGCGGTTCGAACGCGGAACAGCTCTCCGAACAGCTGATCCTTCAGCGATTCGCGTACTCGTCCGGCGTCGGCGGACACTTGGCTTTAATTATTTATTATTTTGTTTGTTTGTTGGTTTTTTTTTTTTTCTGCCGTTTATATTATTTTGTAGTCTGCGACCGCCCCCGTGCCCGTTCCATTGTTTTTCTGTAACCACGCCGCCTACCGCGACCGCGGTTCCAACGTGCTGGTGGCGCGCGCCGAACTTTCCCGTCCGCGAACGACACACATATTTCATCGTCTCGTCGCGAAGTTTATTGCGAATCTTTCAATAGTTTAATTCCCACTCGCCCGGCTGTCGGCGGACAGAACTCCGTGGGCACTTGTAGCAGTTTATCGTTGTAGATAATACAAATATAGTGTATCACGCGACTATTGTGTCCGACGGTTTTCTTTCTTCCCGTTCCAAGTTTAACAATTTGCCGCACTGCGATTGTGTGACCCCCAGACGCGGACACCGTCGCTGCTGGTCAGATAATAATATACCCGGAACCGCCGTCGAACAGAGGAGCACGAGCGGCAGCCACAGTACGTTCGTGCGTGCCGCCAGGTGAAATATGAACAGTGAAAATGTGGTGTTTAGTGAGCCAACCGAACGCTGTCGTCATAGAAGTCAGACTCGACCATAAGGCGAAGGGCTTGGAATGCCTGGAAAAGGTAACTGAGCGTTTTTTTTTTCTTTTTTTTTATCAATAGCTATACATACCTATTTATATTAATTCTAACCTATTCGGACGACGCAACCTATTGTTTTGATTTTATTTTTGTACATTTTTCCTGTTCATATATTATATCTATTATTGTATTTCCTATTTGGTCCCTCTCTGCGTTTAAGAAAGAAAAAAAAAAATTTAAAATTGGTACATACCTATTTTCATTGAACATTTTTTTTTCTTTCTGTTTTTAACCAAGGTTTTATCGCAATGTATGTTTTCTACATCAGGAAATTTTTTTTTTATTAAGGACATACTTATAATACCTAATATGTAGTTAATAATGTACAAATTACTATAATTTAAACGTTTACAAATTAGGCATGTGGGTATCTAATAATTTCAAGAGAAAAATGTTTAAATAATATTACGCATGTTCCTACTCATAGTTAATTGCCATTAGTTAATATCAGTATAATATGCTAATTATTGAATTGTTTTTGTGTATAATATATTCAGGTAATATATTTTTGTGTATGTTTTTTAACTCTGGATACCAACGGACCACAGAGCTATTACCCCATTGACTAAGCTATTTGATACAATTTGTTTTTTTTTTTATAATATCTTTAATTGTCATATCAAAAAAATGTATACAATTGTGTCTATACTACCCGAATTTCAATTGAATTCAATAACAATGATTTAGCTAATTATATCACAGTATACCTAATTATCCTGTTTTTTTTTTGTTTTTTGTTTATTGTTCGTGCATTTTTTATGTTTGGGGAATTACACAATCTAATTTAATTTAAAAAAAAAAATCTTACCTAACCTAATTGTGTTTTCATTTAATACCTACAATTTATTAGTCTTTTTCATCTTGGTATCTCTATGCTATTATGATTTTTATATTAAGACTTTCATATTAGTTCGTTGAATTATCACAGTTGAATTTATCGAGGTGTAAATTTGTAATTTTATTAGATAAGTATATTTATTTTAAATAAATATAAAAAAAAAAAAAATTATCAGACCTTGTAAATATACTGATCACGACTATGAATATGTTTGATAGGTATGCGAATGTTTGGGCATCAACAAAGAATGTGATTACTTTGGATTACAGTACAAAACAGTCAAAGGGCAAGATGTATGGTTGAATCTAAGAAACGTCATTGAACATCAAGTGGCTGGAGTTCATCCGTATCGCTTTGCGCTCAGAGTCAAATTCTGGGTACCACCGCATTTATTGTTACAAGAATCTACCCGGTAAGATTAAAGATCAATAATTATTGGAAGTTAGCCATAAAGTATTAGTTTAAAAATTTGAATTTATTTATGACACTGTGACACAGCTTATATAATTATTGGGACATATTTTAAAAGTATTTTATTTAGATAGAACCCTATGTTATATGCAAAATTCCTTAGACGCTAAGCTTGTGTTATTATTCATTAATATATTTTAATTATAAACTAAAAAATGCAAAATCAGATTACCTATTGCTGAATATTATGATATAATAAATATTATAGTCATCATTAAAAATGCATCATTACTTTGAGGCGTTTCATACTTTTCAGTTTTGTTAAATTTCAATAGTTCTATATTTTAAAATGAAGGCATTATTAGATGATTATGAATGCTCAGATCCAAAAAAAAAAAAAAAAAACCTATAGGGCTGTATAAAACTTTGCAACTAAATAGAAATATATGACTTCTCTGTACAGTTTTAGTAGATATGATGAGTAGCGGTTAAAGTTGAAAATATTTAATAATAAAAGACTGTACACTTTCAATATGTTCACTTCTACTATTTGTTTTATCTATCTCATAGATTATTTACATTTAATCATTTTTTTAAACAAATAAGTAATAACCAATTACATCATAAGAAGATTACTAATATTAAAATGGTCAACAAAAATTTTAATTTCATGTTTGAAGTTTATCTATTGGACTTACATTTCATGTTATTTACATTGTCTCTAATAGATAGTCGTTAGTAATTAAAAATTTTTAATATTTAAAGGTTATAGTTAAAATATATTTAATTCACATTAAAAACTGTTTAGTGTTTAACTACTAGGGTACCAATCATACTATAATATATATTATGATGGTTGAATGTAAAATTCTTATTTTTCTTCTTTTACATTTTATGCGTATGCATATTGATAATTTCATAAATTGATACTACTTAAGTATAACATACAACTAGTTTAAAATTAGTACTTAAATCTGCATATATCAATAAGAATATATTTAAAAAAGAAAGCATTTGATATACTTGACCTATCTATATGTTTTATTGAAATTAAAGTGTTATTAGTAACATTTGTGATTACATTATTATTATAATTATTATGAAATCAAATTGTTTTAAATTGGCGATTACAGTTTACAATTTATTTTTTATTTATTCATTTTATAGTTTTTTATTGGTTAAAAAATACGTAATAGTAGAATATATATGATAAAAATTATTTAAAATAAGTATCTAATTTGTTTTAAATACAATTGCTTGTAGAAATTATAATAGACTACTTTTATGTGCACAAAGTGATATGCAATGAAAATTAGTTTTTTTTTAAATTTAGGTGTAGCTAATAATTTTTATAGTCATCACATAATAGTTAGCTATTATAGATGATATTAAGTCGCTAATTAGAGATAATTATAACAATATTCTTATATCATGATTAGAATTTATTATAAACTAATTAAGTACTTTGTTTGTGGAAATGATAGAATTTAATTATAAGGTTAACGAGAATTCATAGTTAAGAAAAATTATTTCTGATTAAATAAATTAATATAGGTACATAATACAAAATGTTTAATATGTTTTATACGTGTACTATTACTTTTTGCTTACTTGATTTTATATATTAAATAAGTTACTATTTTTTAAATATGAATTTAAAATTGTAGTATATACTTTATTATGAAAGTTTGCATGCAAAAAAAATAAATCATTACTTAGATCCCAATCATCTATATACATCATACTCAGGAGTATTATATATATATATATATAGTAATAATGATGAGATGTCTTATATAGATACCTAACTATAGTACACTTTTGTTTATAGGTACTCCTCAAAAGTAAGACTTGAAACTCATAATATTATTTAAATTAAATGTTATACAATATCTTACTTATAGTATAATATAGTGTTTCTGTAAATTTTTTTTATGTTTAAGCTTATCACACAACTGTTATGAGTATACCACCCAAATGCAAGGAATTAATTTACTATTTTAAGACAAGTACCTACCTACCTACATTTGCAAAATCTTTAATCTTTCATAATTAATTTCCAATAAAATTGTTTAGTAATTATATTTTTACACAAATGATCCAAGATCATTACCTAATTTATTTATACTACATTACACATTGATAATTTATTCACAGAATAAAAGATAGAGGTCATATTGATAACGAAAACTCATGTACGATAACCCATACGAAAACTAAAAAAGAATTGTGTACCCAGAAAATTTATAACTTGCCATCTATTCACTATCCAAGGCAAATGCAATAACTGAAATCATATCATTCGATAATCATCATCATTAATTGGAACAGATTGTTATATACATTGAGATATTTGTTGTAATATTTATTAAGTACCTAGTAAAAGGCTCAGGTTTTAGAAGATCAAATAGAGTATTTACATATTATTACTTTGGACAATTTTTTAACAACATTTTCATTAAAACATTAGGTGTCATATTTCTGTTAATAATAAAAGATATTTTTTTTTTTTATAATTACTATGCTTTTTCATAATATTTTTATTATGACGAGAATGAGCTAACTTTGAGAGCTAAACAAAAACTTATTACTCTTTATAAATTAATAAATCGCATAACTTTTTTTCAATTTTAGATTTTGGGCGTAGCAAAGATTGTATTGGTGTTACTATGATGTGTTTTTTTTTCTGTCTGCAAATAACTTTTCTACCAGAGACATTGTTCTGATCATTAACTTTCTGGGTTTCTGGTAGAAAATTTTGTCTATTTGGTGTATTGAGAAAATAATTGTTTAAAATTCCATATAGTTTTTCTAATTGGGAAAAAATTAAGGTTTCAGTAAGTTTTGGTGTGCTACTTATTTGGATTATAAGGGTCAAGAGTTTTTTGACACTTCATTTGGTGGGGGGCACAGGGTGTAGGAGTACTTCTTCTTTTTCATTATACCTCCATTAAAATTTGTATATATTATTATAGAAGTATAGCAGTTTAAGACAATGCCAGTAGTTACTAACCCCACCTCAAAAACAATTTCTAGATGAAAAAAGTTAATTTAGTTTTTATGTAACATTTTTGGTGTTTCCAGACATTGTTTTTTATCATAAATTTAAGTCATTAAATTAATTTTGGAATGTGGTTTAGTCAATAGTATAAATACTAAAAAAAAATGTATTCAGTTGTTCACGTGTTCAGTAAGAGTTGACCTTAGAGATAATTTATTTAATACAAAAACTTACCTACAGGCTACACTGTACACACCTCTGTTGAGTTTACGCCCAATAATAGTTAAGAAATCTCGTTTGTATTCTATTTTAATACAACGACCCTTGTGAATATACTTGTCAGTCTAATTAACTGTACACATTTAGTTTTATTTAATATTATTTTTTTTTTTTTTGTTCATCTACATACAGCATTGTAAGTATATACATTTATTGGTTCTTTAAAAATATAACGTTTAATAAATTAAACCGCCTTAACATAATGCACGTAAATACTCCTTATTTAATAGATTTGTATTAAGTATTGAAATCATTCAAACTGCAGTTGTAGTAAGGGGTTTTTTTTTTTGATTCGAAAAAGCTATTTTTTTAGATATTTAATAGACAAATTAAACACAGAATGTACTTAGAAATGTTATTTTCGATATCCGAATAAGAGTATTGGTTTTAGAGAAAATTTAAAACACGGAAATGATTAAAATACAATTATTTTATTTTTATTTAAAAAAAATATGCAATTGCGAGTAATTGTAAAACCTTCAAATGCAATATAGGCTCATTCATATGTTAATATCATTTAATTTGAAATAAATTCATACTTATATTATTTTTGATGGTTTTAAATTATTTTAATGATATTCGATGGGTATATTTCAAGTGTAACACACACATTAGATTACAAATAGTAAATTAAACATTATTGAACAGGAAATTATAGATACACTAATTTATCAAGTGTATTTAGTTTATTTAGTGTATTTTCTCAACATTCTGGGTTGTTTATTTTGAACGATTGACAACGTGAAAGGTTCTTAGTGTTTATATCTGTTAAAAAATTAAAAATGTTTATTTTTAAAACATTAATATGTAAAAGTATAACTGAACTGTTGTAGGTATAAGGGAACTACTAATTTCGTACGTTAATATTGTACCATGCATTCATGGTACAGTATGAACTGTGACTAAATCTAACGGTTTGTAACTGTACAACATTGTCATTTTGTCTATTATCGTTTAATGTTAAACAAGCAAACAGTGAAATCTATCGAACAGTGGGCAATTTAAAAACAATAATAACAAAGAGAAAGTGTCTCATAAAAAAAAAAAAAATTATCGCCCTATGTCTAATACAGGCAAATGATAAATAATAATTCCATCATATCATTAATTTATACGATGATTTTAAATAAACTCAAGGCCATCTAAATAAGATTTTATTTGTAATTTTTTTTTATTTGCTGTTGTCCTTGTTTTTATCTTACCTTACCCCCAATATATTATTATTAATATTCTTAACAATAATAAATTATTCTTTTAATTTCGTAATTCGAGTTCAATGCTACTTACGAGATTTTCTTAGTTATATTTAACAATCGTGCAATGCGGTTAATGACCTTGTCAGGAATCCATTGATTTTCTTAAAGATCAACCTACAGTCTTTTTCTCTGATTTTGATTCCGACTCGCCGCACGCTATCTGAGTGTAATTAAACATTTTTTGTTCGACGTCGATTACAATACGATAATATTCGTATTACGAGTTATGACTCACGAGTAGGGCTTGGATTTGATGCACTTTGCATTGTTTTCCAAAACGTACTGTGCGATGCTCGTATATTCGTCATAAATTCGTTTCGTGTACTTTTAAACGAGAATAAGAAATATTTTTAAAAATTGCATTTTTTTTTTATTTTAATGTCGGTTTCTTAATTTTTTGTAGTATTTTAGGGTTTTTCGGAGTTTTTGGATTCAAAATCCGAATTCTAAGATTTTTACACTCTAACGTGATTTGAATATATAAATGTAACAAACTTATTATCAATTGGTATTCGTATTATATTATTGGACAGTAATAATACCTAGATAACAAGTGGCAACGTTTACGACATAATTTATGTGGTATAATTAGAATCATGAGGTTTCATGTTTAGTAATTTGTTTTTCATTATTAAAAATAATTCTAAGTCGGGGATATGAAGTCTGTCTGTACAATTTTTTTTATTCAATTTTATCAAATATCATTTCTACCAAAATTATTAAAAAATAAAAACATTTTAGTGCATCATTAAGAAACTCTGGGGTATAAAAGTATTTTTGGAGGTTTAATTGGTTTAATACATTCTCAGCCCTACTTATTATGAGCTATACAATACGATAGTATTTTAATTATTGTATTAAAACGATTGTCGTTTTAACTTTGACTTCGGATTTGGCCTTATACAATATTGTGTAGGTATGTACAAACCTACATCGATAATCCGTAACGGTAGTAAATATTTTTCTTATCAAAAACGATTAGAGGTTCGTAAACCTTTGAGAAAGTGTAGGCATTATTGTATATTGAGTTTTTATTCGAAAGAACAAATATATTAATTTTATTGACGTACTTAAAACGTAAACGGGCATTTTTATGGCCTCCGAAAAATACCTATTTAAGATTTTATACGTTTATACGAACCATAATTATTAGAGTCGTATAGCTATAAAAGTCAAAATCCCGCCAGCCGTTTGTTTAATGTTAGATTTTAACATAAACATATAATAACTGCTTTATAATGTTCGACGTTAAACTTCGTTGAATTACTGTTAACGTTCTTATAAAATCTTTCTACGCTGTCATCGTAGCCATGTGCTGTTTTTACTGTTCGTTTTAAAATATCTGGTTTAAATTTCACGCTCACCGTTATTTCTGTAACTCGTGTTGTGATCTTCAATGAAAATCTAAAATTATCTCATTATTATAAAATATCCAGTGGCCGTAACGTATATTACGGTTTTGTGCGAGATTGTGTTATGGGCCGATTGAGTGCGTAGATGATGAGGATTACGAGAAGACCGAAGAAAGCGGCTAGACGTTATTACGGGAAATATGAGAGCACGCGGAGTAGACGAAGAAACGGTTATGGATATAGAGAAGATGTGCAGAGAGAGAGAATAACTTTGTATGGGAAGAAGTTTTTAATACGATTTAATAATATCGTCCGTGAGACTTATGTTATCTGTGCTATACACGTTTGCCCGTAGTAATATTTTTACGGGATGTATTCGGTTCGAATTAAATCGATAAATTTTAAAATTAGTTTAGATCAAAATAATCATTTATTTAAAAAACCGAGTAGTGTTGGAATTTTTTTTAAACATATTTCTTGCAATAATTTAGCGATAGGATTAAATTCTAGATATCGGAATTTATTCGATTTTATTGGGTTATTTAAAAGTTAATTGTTTTGTGCGCATAACTCCATAATAATTGAACGCACGGATGTGGAGAAACGACGAAACGTATTGGGCCAACAAATTATATTTTAAGCCATCATTAACTCTGTCGAAATTATAATAATATTATTTGAACACAGTACGATTTTTGGATTAAATCCCGTTACACTCTAATAATATGTGCTGTGGTTATCGTTAAAATTTGGTACATTGTGTGTGTTTAACTTTAGAGTAGGTGTGCGTATAGCATCATTATTATTAAATTATGTATTACGCATGCTCACGTCATTATTATCGAGTTATGTGAAATTGTGAACAATTTTTCTGTTCTTCCAATTATTGTATAAATAGACGATAATTTGTTTGGTGAATAAAATGCTGACAATTGGCGAATGGGTGGGGAGAGTACCTACACTCTACAGTCGTCTTTGTCATAAACGTTTACACAATAAAGATAAATTTAATAGAATAATAAAATATAAAAATATATACAGTGTTGTTTTTTTTTTTTTTCAAGTCTGTTGTTTATTACACAACGCCGTGGTCGATTATATACTAAATATTTTCCAAAGGGGTAATAGTTATACAAAAAAAAAAAAAAAAATTAAAATTAAAAAACCAGTCCTCTTTGGCTGTTTCCGAAGCGTCGAGTTGAACAACCTCCTAATAAAAAGGACACGCACAAAAAGCGGCGTGTTAGTTGCTCGACAGTATTAAAACGAATCCCATTAGCCGGCCGTCGTACTCCGTGTATAATATTAAACGTGTCTGAGTAGCAGTAAAATTATATTAAAGGTATTATTTTATTTTGTTTGTATTCCAACGAACGTTTATATGCGCATTGAGTATATAGTTCTTATATTATCGATATTGTCTATAGTTCTATATTTAAATATTATATTATGCAATAGTTATGTAGTTGTTGGGGACGAGTCTTTTTGATATTATTTATAGGCAGATACCTAATAATATGCTTATTTTGTATAACAGACGAAAGCCCCCGGTCTGGTGGCGTATTAATTTCCGACGATCCTTCGGGGTACGTATCGCGCAACTTTTTGTTAATTTTGGTGTATTTTCAATTGTCACTATATACATAATATTGTAATACCGTTGCTGTTTAAAATTTATTATTACCTTTTTTTTATAATATTAATATACTTATTAGGGAGGGATGGTGGGAGGTATGCACCACGGTGCATATTTTTCCGATAAACCGATATCTGATATTTGAAATTGAAAACCACGAAAGTTGATATTGAGAAACCTAACCGATTTATATCGGTATAAAAACTCGATCTTTTTAAACACTTTTTTTCGTGTTCCAGAGACATAGTAGACATTTTTCTCCGAAAATATCAGATCAAGTTCGGTTTTATATAATTTATTTAATACCGATATTGGAAAAAAAAACTACTGATATCGAATATTGATATTTATGTATGGGCCCACCCCTAATAATTATATTATCTAATTCTATAATTTTTTAGAAAAGGAATGTCAAATTATTGCTAAATAGTTGTTGAACCATTGCGAACGAAAAACTATATTTTGAGAGGGACTGTCGGTCGATGAAAACGTTTTGTTAAATTAAAATTGAAAACTGTATCGATTTGTAAATACAACAAAATAAATTCAAATTATCTGTGTGCTGTTCGTCTCGGAATTTATTTGAACATTTTTATTGAACGAAAAATAGTTGTATCCGCTTAAATTGGAAAATAGCCGGTTGTAATTTGCACTCGGGCTAAAGTTTAGTTTTATTTTTATTTTTTAGCACCAAGTTCTACAATTTATTATGGTGAGCATTTGTATTAAATGCATTTTCGCCGGGCTAACGGCGAATTTGTGTTGATTTAAATCGGAAATAATTGGTACGCGATATTCCGTGATTTTCACGGATATCCGTCAAAATCTGAACTTATGTATTCGTATGACGTAGTATATTATGTTATACAACTATTCAACTAACAATAAAAATTAATAATAATCGCGCCGAACAAAAGTCCCGGATAACGCGTGGGCCCGCCGCTACCAGTAGTCGTATTATAATTCAAGGGGCTGCGGCGGCGGCCGGCGTCCTCTCTCTCCTCTCCTCGCGGTTTCCCGTCCGGTTTCTTTATTGCCGTTAATGAACCGTATTCAATTGCGATATACGTGACTAATTCGTGTTTGTCTCGTCAAACAACACGCACACGGCCATTATATTCGCTAATTAATTGTTTTTTATAACCAGCGTGTGCCGCAGCTAAAGTCCCTCCGAAAATATCCACCGTTTGGCGTTTGTTACGCGCATAACGTTGTCCGCGTAGGTTATTAGGAGGTAATACTCGTTATTTCGCGGCTTTTAAAAAATCGTTTATAAAACCGAAGGAAATCAATATTTTTTTTTTTTTTTTTTTTTTTTTTTTTTTTTTTTTTTTATCTCTAGTCAAATACTAAAATAATTGACCTTTGATATTATAATAGATAGTTGAAATAGTAAATAATATATATTATGTATCTATTACTCGCCATCTTATTAAAAAAAAAAATTGTATTCTGATCGTAGTGAAAAATATATAATTGGTTTCACTCTGGTGGTTAGGTTACTATGATGTGTGATTTTTTTCAAAAAAATTTTTTATTTTTATATTGTATCTGCAAACAAATATCAACCGGGGAAACCTCGCTCAGATCAACAACTTCAAGGGTCGTAACGGATTTTGTCCAACTGTCACATTGAGGATGTCATTTTTTTAAAATTATTCTCGTATTTTTCTTTTGAACCGGGAAAAAGGGAATATTTACGAAATATCAGTGCCTGTTATTTTCGATTTTGTTGTAATTTAATTAAAAATAATCGTAAATGAGCATTGTTTTCACATTTCTAAGGTTTTCCGACTTATTTGGATAAAAATTGTTTGGCTCCGTATAAACGTTCAACAATTTGAGACGAACAAACACGGACGTTTGCATTTTTTATTTTGTGGTTATGAGTTATTATAATATTTCCAATTTTAATTTATCATAATCGTTATTCGTTTACAATGTTAATATTCCCTTCAACGGTGGCACACCCGGGGAGCAGTCGTACTTTTTTTTTTTTAAACCTTATTTATTTTGTATTATCTTTCTAAAAATTGTTTAATATCATCGGACTTTGTAATAACTATTACACTTACCTATCTCGGGTTCATTGTTTAGTTTATAGTTATTGTACGAACGTTTAATAATTTTTCACGTCGGCAATGTTCATATTGATATGGCGTGTGTGTGGACGGCTACATTACTTATATAATTATTATTATTAATTTATATTATGACGTGTGAATGTGTGTGATCGAATCGCCGCATAGCAAAACGAGAAAAACACAATATGATGTTGTCCTATAATAATAAACGATTAAATATATAAATATTAAGTAGGGTTAGGAAGATGAACTAAATAAAAACCAACAGAAAAGTCTTTAAAAAGTTACAAATAAAATGCTTTTAATCATGAAAATGTAAAAATTATTTTTAATACCGAAAAATAACTTATTAACGGACACGCTTTCACATATGTTCAAAATATTATTTCTTAGAACGCCTAAAAAATACAATTTAATATCTATGTGAAACAACAAATGAAAAACTGTTTTATTAAAATGATAATATTTCACCATGTACACGAAATGCTACTAAATAACTGTGTTTATAATAATGTCATTTATTGTAAGATAATTTTACTTTAATTTGATAAATATGTAGGTACCTATTAATAAAAGTATATAGGATAAGTTGTAATTCGTCGGAAAAAATGTCAATACAATTATTCGTTTATACAATTTTAAAATGTGGAATATGCGTATAATTATAAAAAAAATAAATTTAAAAAGCTAATCGACTGACACTATAGTACAAAAAATGCATTAATTCATGAAAGTCATAAGAAAATACAACACAAATGTTTTTATTTGTACTCTGTGGTGTATGAACAATCGTATTTTATTTTTAATAAGCAATGTGCTGCTGAAGTACTAAGAAAAAATATGCAAACGCTGAATATTCCCAGCCCTAGTAATATAATAATATATATTTTTTTACTAATCTTTTCCGGTTAAAATTAGAGTGGTGAATAAAAAAATAGTTCGTGGCGCACGTGACGTGCCGCATGAAATCCAGTGTGCGCGAACGTTGTAAAATTATTACACATTTTACCTCGGTGTTGACATCGTAGTCTTCGGAACCTTCAAATGTATAATACAACACACAAGTCCCGAGACTGCCGTGATTTTTTTTCTAGTGTTTTCGTATTTTATATTGCCGGTAAAACACAACGTTTTTTTTACTATACATATACACATAGAGAGGGGAAAAAATAATCAAATGTTGCGCAATTCTATATTGACAATATTACGCGCGTTAACTATATATTATACGTATAAAAAATATTTTTTTATTTTAATAAGAGACAGGCAGACACGTAGTATCGTATAAATTATATTAGCAGATTTCGAAAGTGGGAGTGGTGGACATTATCGATACTAACATACGCAGTGGCGTATTTCGGATGATTTTTCGGGGAGTTTAGGAATCTAACAAACCCGTTTTTAGAATTATTTATTGATAAAAAAATGAAAAAACCATAAACTTACTTTTTTTCAAATTACTATGCTAACACCTGATGGGTAATCTTATATTTGAAATTCTGGTACATATAGTATAATTGATAAGCTGAAGGTTATTACTTAATATTGAATATTCCTGATTTACTGTAAACTAAGTTTAAAAATATACCTCGAAACGTGTCGTCGGATGTAATAAAATTAATATCACTTTTGCAGTTTGAATATAAATATTTTAATGGGCACAAGTAATTAAAATACTAAAACATTGGGCCACTTTTTTTTTTTTTTGGCCTAAGTCGGGGGGTGACATGGATGAAATCCCTCCAAAATACGACATTGAATATACGTATAATATATCAATTAACTCGACGATAATATTATTATCTTTCTCTCTGGATAATAATATTAATCGATTTTGCGAAACATTATTCATTGTAATATAATAAGTAATAGTGTTTTTTTAATTTTTTTAACCATTGCCGAGACATGGAGGGGGGGGCTAAGGTAGCTATTCCTCCAAACAAAAAATTCCTATGATCTCTCTAAAAAATGAACACGTAGGTTTTCTGTTACCCTATTTTTTTGGCAAAAATGTAGAATATATCTAATGCTGGTACTGTTATTTAGTAGTAGTTTGATGAATATGGCGGGGCTCGGTACAGCGCTGTGTTCGGCTCGCCTTGGAGACCGTCTTTTCTCTCCGATTTTTGCGCGTTTCGCCTATTGTTTTGTATTTTTTTTTTTCTTTAATCAGTTATCACAAACGAAATAAAATCCGTATAGTTATTAGTACACGACAGTTTATCAATTGTTCTTTATTAGTCGGCTTAGCCGAGGAATTCGCGCTGTGAGAAACCGGCTTAACACTATTTCCATCGGACTTGAATCGATCCAACGTCGTAAGTTTGAGAGATTGGCGTAGTGACCGCCGCCGTCAGTGTTGCCAATTCAACATTTCTTAATTGTGTTAAAATACCGAGAAAAAAAATACTTTCAAGAATATTCTTGAAATACAAATTCACGGCATATCTGTTAGCTTTATTGCTACAGAGTATTATTAAAACGCATTTTGGTTAAATCGCAATCGCGGTCGTACAATTTATTATTGCGGTCACTGGTCAGTAAGTCGCGGTCGCACATTATTTATGATGTAGATAACTCCCATTATCATTTTTTGAAAAAAAATAAAAAATAAATAAAGCTTCTAAAAATGTTTGCTTTACGTATTGACAAATACAAATATATATATAATATTATAATTGTTGGTATGATTTGTTCAAATTCGTTAATAGGAATGTTTTATTAAACCCATCGTCGTGTTATATAAAAAAAAAGTACGTTCTTCAATGGCGCGGCACGTATATTGATTACGATTGTTATTTATTAACGATAAACGTTAGAGTAGAGTCAATAGTGCAAGACTGTAATTTTTTTTTTACAAATACATTAATTTATTGTTTCAAGTATAGCTCGTTGTATTTTTCAAATACTATTATTATTATTATTATTATTTTTTAAATATAATTAGACAGTCGCAATTGATTTTTGTTTGTGTAACAGAATTTTTCTATTCGTTTTACGTATACAGAGTGGTGACTCCCACGACGGTGTATCTACAGTGCGATATCTCCTGAAATAATGAAAATAATAAACTTCTGTTTTTTTGACTCTAAAATACAATGACGACTACAAATATTCTTATTTTAATTAATTTTTTATGTTTTGATAAAAAATTGTTAAAAAAAACTTTCTATTTAATTATTTTCAACAAATTTGAAAATAGCCTTTATTTTATAAAATGTATTCTTCTGTAATTTTTGACGTTTCAACTTTTTATTTCCATTGACCACTTGTGATTTTTAATATTTTTAGTTTACATAGAAATATAATTTAGTGTTTTGAAATGATTTCATTTCGTTTTCCAATAAGTTTTGTTTACCACTATAATGTTTAATGCATTATGTTTTTTTGTTTACAAAAAAAAATAAAATTAAAATTCACGAGGTCATGAAAATTATAAAAAAGTAATTTGTTTTAAACATTTTTTATCTAACCAATTTATTTAATTCATTAAATAAAAACATGAATATTTATTACTTATTTTCACGAGTTATAAACAAAAAAAAAAAAAAAAACAGTCATTCGATTATCGCCATTGAATTTTTTAGGAGATATAGCAACGGGTAATATCTTCGTGGGATACCCTGTATAATATACTCCAAGTAAATTATGATTATAAAATCATGTTTTTATAATTCTGTATAATCTATGCACATTTGATCAGTTATTCGTTCCTATTATTATTATTATTATTATTATTATTTTTTTTTAATATATAATATGTTAATCGTCTGTTTATTGACGGCAGTTAATAATGTTTCGAATTACGCACGTCGTTGAATCTCACTATTTATTTATGAATTTAGTATTATGTAGTATTTTTATTCTTTATTTACGTATATATATGTATATTGCATATGTATATAGTTGGTCAACAAGTAATAAGTGTATCAAAACAGTATATGTTATTTCTACATTATGTTGCCTATATTTTTTAGATAAGTTTTACAACGATTTATTTAATTGATGAATAAAAATATATATAATAATAATATATTATTGTATATTATACATTAAAAAAAAAAATATATCCGAATGGAATAAGTCCAAGTAAAAAATAAAAAAACCTCTCGATATACGTCTCTATAGGGTTTATTATGTTTTTTAATTTTTTTTTTTTTTTTTTTTTTTGGCAACAATTCAGCATTAACATTATTCAGCGAATTACGAAAATAAAATATTTTTACCGTCCAATATATGGTACTCTCCTCTGACCACGTGCTCTATATTTAAATATATTGTTCGAAATTTCTATACGCCAAATAAAGAATGTCGATCTCGAAAATATAATATACTATTATACTAATTACCATTGTTGTCGTTCTACAAACAATAGCGTTTGGCGGGTTAACGATTATTTGAAAAATATTAGTTTTAAATGGAATTTTAAAATTAGTTTATAATAAAATATCCATTATACGCTAATTTTCATATATTTTGTTTTTTCAACTCTAGGGAAAATAATTTTTGAATTATATTATATCGTACTTATTGTAATTATTTACGGCATTGCTATTAATATCCACGTGTTGTGGTTGTTAAACTAATTAATACGGTTTTTTTTTTCACGGTCAAACTTGTAAATTAAGGTCGTATTGGAATATTCTGTGCTTGAGCGTGTGTGCGTACTCTGAAGACAAGTGTTTACTGTATTTTTATGTACAATTCACTAAAGATCTTTATTAAAATATATTTTTCTAAGGAATAATCTAATTTCCTTCAAAAAAAACAAAAACATAATATATTTGCCTAAATATTATAATAACAGGTTTACGTGCATAAATAAATACCAATACTAGAAAATAATATAGTTTTTTTTGTGTTGGTTCCGAATCGGAAGTTTTGCCGTACTGGTCGGTTTACTGTATGTTAAATTGGCAATGATAAATTGCATACAGAGACGGACACCTTAAAACTGTATATCCGAAATCTTTTAATCGATTCTTAAAAAAAAAAAAAATGGTTTTTGATAATCCAAAACCAAAATGCATTCTTCGAAATGTATAGACAGCTAATAATAACTAATAAAGTGGTACGATAAGATACGATACTAAGTAGTAAGGTTAACGATACTTATATCGTTTATTAATATAATATAATATAATTAATTAACAAAGAATAACGTGAGCGAAGCGTCATTGAATAATTATTATTAATAATAACGAATTAGTCGACCGATTTAATTTTCAAACGAAGAATTATTTTATATAAATTGCCTATAATAATATAATATAGTCGACAGTCGGCAAAACAAATGTATGGACATCATGTATTTTATTGTATCTTGAATAGGTTATATTTTTATTTATTAAAAAGGCGTATATACAACGCACCATGGGTGGGTCACTGTTGTAGGTGGGAAGTGGAGAAGGTAGTATATAAATATGACTTTAATTTATATTTATATGCAACGATAAATTGCAAACGAAAAATGATTATAAGAGAAGTAGTATTAGTAGAGTTTTTTCATTGTTCCCACGGCAACCAAGAAATCGACATAAATAAAAAAAAAGATATAATAAAACTCGAGTTTGACGAAATCGTGTTTTGCCGTTTTTCGATATTTTTTGGTAGTTTTTCTGCCACGTTAAAAAGCTAATAGGTATATCAAAAAATGACCTCTTTAAAATAACCTAACCTAACCAACTAGACAAAATTTGCTACAGGAAACAGTATAAGAGTGTATAGATCGGATGAAGTCTTCTAGTAGAAAAAGTGTTTGCAGAAAAAATAAAAATAAAAATAATCATCATTAATAAACCATAAGACGACCACGCTCGCTCCGCTTATAAATCTAAAAAACGCAAATGTTATTGAGTAACAGTCAACAATTTTGAACAATAACGAATTAACAAGTAAAAATGTATCGGTATTACCGGTACGGACTAAATATATATGGACCGGTCATAACAGGGTGAGGGGTAATTTGTAACAAATTACAAAACTTTTAAAATTAAAAGTACAACAAAATTAATAACAATACCGAATGTATAATACTACCGCAGAAGATATTATTATTATGTAAACGACTAGACCGATAAGCGTGTCTAGAATTTATTCACAGATGTGGCCAACAAAAATTGCATTATAAATAAAGGTTATATAGGGGGGAGTCAGTCCCCGTAAAAAAAAACCAAATATATTTATGTCGAAATTGATGCCTGTACATCGTACATGTATAATAATGCCCCTCTCTCTCAAAAAATCTCTTAAATGCATGCTGATTCGTGGACTCTTTAAGAATAAAATAATTTATACATTTTAAGTTTTGAACATCCCATGCCTCATGGACCATGGCTATATAAATGTTTAATCCGTGATAGCATGTTCTGTAGTGATAGCAGATTAATATTTTGTCAACTGAAATCAACTCAATCAAATGTTATCTATATTATATCAGTTAATCATTATCACACAAAAAATGTACACCAGTGTAAGTGATAGAAAACGTCATACGATAGTATATACTCTGTTCAGGTTAAGAGTGCCCAGTCGCTCGGACGAAAACGAGTTCTGTTCGCGCATGTGTCTTACTTATCTTGCTACGGGGAGCGTTGTGGTAGCCGACGCGCGTTTATACGTAGTGAGGATAGTGTCACAACGTTTTCATGACGCACCGTGGTTTTACTATTTTGAACCTAATCCGGTGTATACACGGCGGCGCGCCGACGACTCCGATAGATAACGGCGGCGGTCATACAATGCCGACCAATCACAGAGCGTTTGATCTCGCCCGGGGGGTCCGACAGTTGTCGGCGGCTCAGTATGCATGCGCGAGTTTGGGCACTCTCAAGTTGAACATAGTATAGTAAATCGTTGCCCAATAACCTATAACCGTCCTCGATCAGATATCTAACGCTCTGTAATCTGAATCCAACAAATTTGACTTGTCGACGCTACATAATAAATAGTTTACCATTTTTACTAGCGAGATATTTATGATATTAACATTTATTAAAAATCTTGCGAGAAGCTGATTTTGCAGGTATGGCCATGTCCGTATTGGCCATACCCGTAAACACGCCTATTGTTGTTAGTGAAAATGTATCGTGTTAAATTAAACGACCCATTATTATTATTTAAAGATGAAAATGTTTCGGTAAAAAAAAAAAAAAATTAATAATGATCATCGTATACGTTTCACTACGCTTGCACACGAACAATTTAAACGAACCGATTTGCCGGCAACTAATGTATACTTATATTTATATATTTTTTTTTTTTTTTTTTTTGAATAATTATTATTATTACTGTTAGGTTTATGCCGAGTTACTCGATTCGACATAATTGTTTTGTTTTTCGTGGCCAGTCGTGCTTACGCGTCAAATGAATTGTTTTCGTTATATGTAATTACACGGGTCAACGCTCGTCGTCGTCGTTATTACTATTATCTAATCTAATATTTAAATTGTAATGTCTGTCTGCTGTACAAAATCGATAAGAGTGTTACTCAGACCCTCGTGACATTCGGCGTACACTCGACCTTCAAAACAAAATCTATAATTCTACTTGTTATGCCGAAATTCATTCCCTGAATGGCGGGTTCTCTATTGCGCGTTGGATTTTTGATATTTTTATTTTCTGAAAAGTGAATTTTTTTTATTATTTTTTTTTTTTTTTTTTGGATTTCCTCGGTTACCTCGATGACACCACGGATATAAATCAGTTATTATTTATTATTTTATTGTATTGTCCGCCGGTACGCTTTTTAAAAGAAAAATTACCGGACAACAACAGTGTTGACAACAGTTAAAATATTTCTGGGAACAATTTATTTGCCTTCATATTTTGATTTTGTCATTTCGTTTCTTTTATGGTTGACGGGACGGGGCTATTTAAAACTATGCCTTCCTCCTAAAAAAACGGACGACAATTGAAAATGAGGTTTACATTGAAACGAAACGAATGCGATTGGCAGGGGAAAAAGTGATTGAGTATTATTAAATTTCGTCGTCTTTTTTATGATTTTATGTTAATTTTGAGAGCGTAGTCATGAGCCTCATCGTTAGCAGTCACTGAAGTCATGCAATTTTGATTGCCTGCTTATCATTTCCCATCATCGTGTAATTGTTCTAGCTCGTACCAATCCAGGATTGTAAGTCGGCCGACCGACCTTGCTGGGAATACCAGCCTTCGTGTATACCGTCCATGGTTTCGAAAATTGGCACGGACATTCGGAATTTGACATTTTAACAAAATTAGTCAATTAATTGGTCAATTATTTCAACAGCATCGTGTCCATAACCCGACAGAGTTCTATAAGTCAAGTTTAAATTCTAGGGAGGCTGTCGCTAATTAATAGTTCATACAGGTATACCTACTCGTACAGCAGCTGTGATTCGGCTTTCTATGAAATAATACCTAACCTCTTTGTTGTTACGTAATATTACATTTTAAATTGTACATTATGAAATGGTTAGACGTAAAAAAAATATATATCGCGCGATGCGTATCACTGTTACTCTAACCTAACCTCCTCCCACTGGTGTTTACTTGTATATTTAAAAAAATAAAAAAATATACTGTTCGTGGATAGGTCACTATTGTAAGTGGAAAAGTTGTGGATAATTTTTATTTTGAACAATAAAAACAATTTATCATCAACCTTGAATCAAATTATCGAGCGTTTTTACTGAATTACAATAAAAATTTGTACCCCAGATTCCAGAATACTACGATTTTACCAAGATTTTCCATAATACTACCAAATATTTTCTATAAGCTTATGAACTACTAAGACTCACATGATTGTCAAACATTTGTACCCCAATTTTCGTTAGTGATTTTTCCCCTCTGACGGTCGAAAACTTGTTCATTAACAGGTGAAACAAGCACACGTCGTGCAGTAAATCCTGCAAAATACGATCGTTCTAATCGCTCTGTTAAAAATCTAAAAACTAGTTATCTGTCCGCGAATCTTTCATCGTTGTTCGGCTGAACAGCGGTATAGTTTTATAGTTGTAAATCATTATTGCTCAACATTACGTCATTTAAAACCTAATCGTTGTCAATGATAATGATAGTTTTTAATTACAAAAAAAAAATCAAAAAAAATCTGGTTTGTGTTTTAATTATCTATACGCCAAATACGTGCATGCATATTTATTATCATCACAATAATAATATTGTCGGTCGGGTTGTTTGTTGTTGCGTCCTTCAGTCGAGAATTCGGTTTTCGCCATCATTTTATTACTCAAAACGGAACGGATAATTTTCGCGGTTAATGTAATAATTACATTTGACCGCCACCTGTAGCTCGCACTTGTCCACGCCGCGGTTATCTCTCTGCGTGCGATTATAATCTCTGGGTTTTACGGTTTTTGAGCACAGCACTTGTCGTAATTAAAATTAAAAAATGTAAGTGTTATCGGTGTCACCGAGAAGAATATGCGAATCGTGCGTGTGTGCCCCTATAATAATTATTGTCGAATAAATGTAAATGTACGAATTATATATATATATATATATATATATATATATATATATATATATATATATATATATATATGTATGTATTATAGAATATATATTGTATTTAAAATACAAATAAATTTAAAATTATGTAGAATTGTAGAACAAAGACGCAGCTCAGAGTATTAAATAAGTCGTGTGTATTTATAACCGGTTTTGATTTAAAAAAAAAATCATCATTGGGCAACCTTACCGAACAGCGGCGAAACAATAATCCGCGACTGAATATAAAATCAAAACGAATTATATTATTATATTTTATAATATAAAATAGTATTATCATTTTTTTTACACAGAGTAAATTAATTGTATTTACTATTTATAGAGTGGTTTAATATTTTAATCTGTATATACATTAATGATGTTTATACAATTATTTTCCTTAAACCTGAATAAGCAACTATAAAATGTACAGAATTAACGTTAGGAAATTTGTTAGTAATATCAGTCCGGGTGGTGTATTTGCACCAAGCTGCAGTATTTACATAATTTATGATTATTATAATGTTCGTATAATTTCCTCGGTACCGTGATATTATGTCACCGTTATAATTATATAACTAATAAGCTATTATTTCTCGTAAAAATACAATAATAATAATTTGCACACAATACGCTATAATAATAATATAATATAATCGGAATATTCGAGAAAAATATATTCGGATAAACTGTATTGTCTTTAATTAGTATATTATAGGGTTGTAACAATTCAGTCTTCTCTTAGAAATATGTTTCTTCAGGTCTAAGAAATATTACCTTAATTTTTGAGTTTGCGATTCATCAAAGTGTTCAAACATTTTACTTTGAAAGGAGGTAAATTAATGATATTAAATGTATTTTATTAATGTATACGAGTTTTTTACTATAATTTTCTGCTGATAATTTCTGATGTATACAACATACCCGTATTAAACATTAAGGCGATATCTTTGTTGGACCCGGAGAAACATATTCCAAGAGAAGACCGAAAAAGAAAATGCTTGTTCCGTCCTAATACTGTATTTACCCGTGGTTTTCAATTTATATATAAAACAAATTAAAAAAAACAATAAATTATTGACATTTATATATATATATATATATTTATATATTAGGGATGGATTAAAATAATTTTTTTTTTTTATAAATTATTTAGCTTACGCCTCCATGTGTTAATTATGTTGGATTGAGCTCAAATTTTACAGACACTATTTATATTGGAATAAATTCCCGGCCTGCACTCCTCAAAATTTGACAAAAAAACGTTTTCCCTATATGAATAAGAGTGGCATCCTAATATATACATACATAATATGTATTATGCATATACATATATATCGTTATCGTATATTTAAGTGTTTTATTTCTTATTCATCGTTTTTTTTTTTTTTTTTTTACAGCCATCAGTTTTATATGCACGGCAAGTTGGAGCTGTCCGAGGGGCGTCTCAGACCGACGGACAGTCAGACCGTATGCAAAACGATTGCGCTGTTGGCACAGGCCGAATTCGGCGATTGCGACAATTTAGTCGCGTTAGTGGAGTTTTATGGCTACTGGTGCGAACACTTGGACGTGCCCGTGGACGACGACGACGAATCTATCGATCGGATCCAAAAATTCCATTCCGAAATGAGGGTGCGTGCGATCGATATTATTTATTATATACCTGGCCGTGCCATAAGTCCTGTCCCTATTTATCAATTGTTCTATAAACATTTCATGGTTACCGATAACGACTATGTTTTTAAATATAATTTTAACTAGAGGTAGTATGTACAATTTCTGATTAGTATGAATACTATTTACTATTTACTTGAATAATGGGATATTTTAAAGAGAATTGTAATGCTATAATCTGTTACTTCGGCGGTACGCGAAAAATGGCCATCGACAAATCCTCTTTTACAGTCGAAAACAATTTGACTGTAGTAGACGAAAAATTACACCATTAAATCGATAGTTTACGCTCATAGCTCTCGTGTAGTTGTTGAAAATATTCAAAGAGTACAGAGAGTACATTGTTCTATTTAAGTGATGGTTTGGTGGATAAGTGTCATTTGAGGGCGCTAGCTACTCAACTGCATTTCTATGAAACTCGTGCGAGATAAACTAAATAAATGATATTTTAGAAAAGGCAGTGAAGCCTTTAAGTGATACCTTGTTTGCAGGAAAGCACCGAATCTTTCAGCAAAATTCGTCGGCAACTGCGCTTGAAGCAAAAGCGACACAACAATGGTTGAAAGACAATTTACCGGCATTTATCACTGCTCGCGGGATTGTCCTTCGGGAAGTCCAGATCTCAATCCTTTAGAGTTACCGATTATGGAGTATTTTAAAGGAAAGGGCTTTCTCCTAAACCCCGTCGAAATATCTATTCGCTTAAAAATGCGATTTGGTCAAATCGGCGGCCTTAATAGCGTTAGATGTGACGGTGTAGTGGCTAGATCGTTCGGAGGAGCGGTAAATGCAAAGGGTGGACACATTTTGATTTGTATGCGAAGTTTTTTTTATTTACCGAGTTGATAAAGAATAAAACTAACGTCAGATTTTTGTTTATAGTTATTTATTTATTTATTTACGTATTTCGTTAATTATATATTACACACACTCCTTTGAATAATTGACAGAACTTATGATACGACTAGGTATAATTTTTCTCGCGTTCGTCCGTTTCCGTTTATTTATTTTTTTCTCTATTTTTTATTATCGTGTTTGTACAGGGCATGAAACAGACGACCGCCGAATACTGGCTGATCAAAGAAATGTCCGATTTGCAAAATTTCGGCGAAGAAGTGTTCGAAGGACGGACGGCCAACGGTATGTCGGTATTAGTGGGCGTCGGCCCGCACGGCGTCAGTCTGGATATATCGGATCAGGAAAAACATACGTACGTACCATTGTCGTCGTTAGTAGAATAAAATTATGATATTTTCGCCTTCCCCCCTCCGGCAGTATAATGTTTTATAACGTCACGAACTACTTAAAAAAAAAAAAGGAATCGAATGAATTATTCACGAAAAGTAAAGTAGAGTCTCCGTTTTCGTGAAACACAAAAATTGTTCACGGGAATTGTGCCCATACTTTTTCACGAAACGAAACACTTGAATTTGATTCATCGTGTAATTTGTTTTGCGATGTGTTCGACGACCATTTTGTGTATCCACTGAAATAAAAAATATTTACCGCACTCCACTATTATTGTATTATACGAATATAGGGCTAGGAATTTGTAGCATTTGCATTTTTTTTCTTAGTACTTCAGCACATAGCTTATCAAATACAAAATTCCATTCATACACTATAGCGTTCAAATGTAAAATAATTTCGTTGCATCTTATGATTTTCACGAATTAATCCATTTTCGGTATTTTAATGTCGATTTATTATCTTTTTTTTTTATAAATTTTTGCTAATTATATGCATATTCGACATTTTAAAATTGTTTAATTTTTTCCGACGAATTACAACTTACCCTATATACTTTTATTAATAGGTACAATAAATATTTTATTAATATTTATCAAATTAAAGTAAAATTATCTTTATAAATGACGTTATTATAAACACAGTTATTTAGTGGAATTTCGTGTACAACCATATACTATTTACATTTTAATAAAACAGTTTTTCATTTGTTGTTTCACATAGATATTAAATTGTATTTTTTAGGTGTTCTAAGAAATAATATTTTGAACATATGTGAAAGTGTGTCCGTTAATAAGTTATTATTCGGTATTAAAAATAATTTTTACATTTTCATGATTAAAAGCATTTTATTTGTTGTATTATTGGTAACTTTTTAATGACTTTTCTGTAGGTTTTTAGTGCATCATTTTTCTAGCTCTATATATCAATGAGTTGTACAGTGTAGGAAATTCGATATAGTTTTATACTCAGGCAATGTGCAATATTGGCTACCATAAATAATTTTATATTGGTTAAACGAGCGAACAAACGAAATTAATGAATTTTGTGCTAAATTGTTCGAGTCGTATGGTGGGGGTATTGGGGGTTCCAGGAGTTGTTCGCATAAAAATGCTTGTTGAACAAAACGGTGTGCATACAAAAGGAAGACGCATGTCGTTTTTTATCGATAAGACCTTGCTTCAATTGTTTACTGTCACTATTTACAACTGTAAAACTTCCAACGGGGTATTGTTGGGTGTAAGTAGTTCGATACTGCTACCAACAACTCATCCGTCATTTCTATTGTTAGTAAAGCATCTGCTTTACTAACATCATCATTTTCTGAAAGTTGTATTTTTTTTAAATTTTTTATTTGTTTATTTACTGAATAATGAACATCGATTCCCAGTGTACTGGATATTATAATAATTGAATTAATTTGGTTCATTCGAAATTTGCCGCCTCTAAACTAGTGCCGCATTAGGCGGCTGCCTACTTTGCTATGGCGTTAGGCCGGCGGTCCTGGCTGGGTACATTTACAAGTGGTCGACCGCATCGCGAAAAAAAAAATGACACGATTTCAAATTTGAGTGACCGTTTCGTGAATAATTGCCCGCTCCCGTATAGTGGAATATTTTTCTATATCACGAAACGGAAAACTTTTCACGATGTGGCTATATAAGTGATTTATTATATGTAAGTTGCGTTTATATAATCGGCGTGACACGATTATTCGCAGGATTCCTTATACGGCGATCCGCAGCGCCGCCAGCCATCGCCGGGTGTTTGAAATGTGGTATTTGGCGGGCGTCGAGCATGCCGAAACGTTAATCGTGTTGAAACTGGAGTCCAGTCTCGGCGCGAACACACTTTACAGAGCGCTGACGGAAAAACACGCGTTCTACAGCTGCGAAACGGTCAGGGGCGCAGTCACGTCGCAATATATCCGGGACTTGAAGGTAAACAAATATTATAATATTAAAAAAATTTAGGGAATTTTCTAAGCATTTTTCTTTTTCCCAATTTTGTAAAATTTGGTTAAGACTTTTCCCGCCACCGTTACTGCTCGATACCCGTTTAAGGGGAAGGAGTACGACGGCCGTTTTTATGTAATTGTTTTCGATAGATTAAAAGATACATTTAAAGAGACATTTATCTATGGTTATTTGGTGGGAAAATAATAAAACTGCTCGATGTCTTTACTAAATAATATAGCTTAGCTATCCATCCCGTTGGTAAAATAATATTTTAATTGAATTCCCCTCGAAATGTGTGTGAGGGGGGTCCTTATTTCGTTTGCAATGATTTACCACTGATCACAGCAATATATTATGTACTTACGGTAAATCACCTATATATCCTATACACGTGGGGCATTCAATGGTGCGTCGATCTAACCTCTTTTTTTTTTTCTTTTTTTTTCTCTCTCTCTTTCAACAGGGTACGATTATATCGATATTCAACGAAGACTCGCCGCTAGGGAAGAAATACGTGTTCGACATACAGAGGACTTGTCGAGAAGTGCACGACAATGCACGCCGCGCGCTCTACGAGAAACAAAACAAAGTCACGCCGGCGCCGGTCAACTGCGTGACGGCACACGGGCCGTCGTCGCCCGAACCCGCCGAGTGCTCCCGGGATAGTTATAAACTGGCCAAGCTCATCGACGCCCTCACGTGCCGGATCTGCATGGACTCCACCATTGATCACGTGTTTTTCCCGTGCGGGCATGTCATCGCCTGCGGCACATGCGCCACCCGATGCGAGACCTGTCCGCTGTGCCGGGGCGCCATCGACGAGTCGAGGCACGTGTTTATACCGACATTGGCCGACCTGCCGGATCTTCACCGTTAACGACCACGGCCGCCGGGCCACCGTCTACAAACAATTTGACCTCGCGGGTCATGTATACGTCTGTGATAATGTTCTCATGTACATCAAACAACTTCCTATTATACTCTCATAATATTATACACTTATTTATTTTTGTTTAATTTCTCTATAGTATTAAAATAATTTGAAAATTGAATTAAGATAACTTCGTTTGTATAATTTTACGTTATAATAATTACTATAAAATATTATTTTATATATAAAAAAAAAAAAAAAAAAATCATTTAACTCGAGACAATATATATATATATATATTTATATACATTTTTAGCATATCTTGCACTACTCGTAATTTTTATGCTATATTTAAGTCATTGTGTTACCATTTAACTATTATTTTGTACGAGTCATACGCGTTTGTTAATATTTAACAGTTAAAACGATTATATGTGAATAAAAATTATGTATTATTAACAATATTATGGAAATTGTAAAATTCTATTCAAATTGCTACGTTGTTGTGGTGTTGCTCAATGTGCAGTTTACCGTTCTGTTCATTAACTGGCGTTGCTATTATAGTAACAATCGAATTAATATGTCAAATTTATACGGACGCAACTGTTTACATAATTAATTAAAATAATATCACTCCGTCTTGTAATTATGTAGAAACTTTTTCTTTCGGACACCTACCTAGTGATTCGTTACTGAAATTATTTTTTCCCTAGTAAAAATGTACCAAAACACTTTAGTTTCTCTTCTTACGGTAATATTTAATCAAAACATTTTTCTGGATTTCCAAAAGTTTGTCTCGGACATTTCAGAAAAAAAAAAAATCCTCGACACCCAATCCTATCGCCCCCCCCCCTCGCGGATACCGCGATAAAACCTTGACACTTGTTGTTTTTGGTTATTTTTTTTTACAGAGTTCACATTGATGTTGTAATGCATTATTCATTATAATGTTATTACTCGTATCGCCCAACCTGAAAAGATACCGGCCGTTAGTAAATGTATTATTAATTATACCTACCTTATTAATTTAAATAAAAGAAAACAAATCTAATGGTGAAACTCGAGGTCGTCGGCAAACGATATATACGCCGCATTCGGGTACACAGCGAATGACAACACGACGCACTCGCCTACCCCGGAACAAAATTATTGAGCTTGACGGTCGTTGAAATGGTTACAGGTACAACCTAAACAAAATAAACAAAAAAAAAAATATCAACAAATGCTTGTTATACTGTAGTTAACGGCAGACTTATAAAAGATGGTTCAATTCTATAAATGCTATTTTTGCCAGCTTTTGATATGCGTTGGTAAAAAGTTGAACAAAAATTACGATCCGCGCACGGCGGGTGATAAAAAGGTCGCCTAACCTTTGTCGGCCCGTCGGGGCTGTACTCTGCTATGGCGGGCCCCGGGCAAAATAAATCTTCCGGACCCCCTTATTTTCCTTACGGTCAGGTTAGGTCCGGCCGGGGTTATTTTGTAGGCCTCTTAAAAATAGGCTTAGAGCTAGGCTCCTGGGAAAATCGGTGGAATTTATCGAGGTTTTTGTTGTTTTCAATACCGCAGACAGAGTAGTCCGCAGGGGTTTTCCGACAGACGCCCGTTTGAAAATATTATTGTTCGCACAATACAACACAATACGATATACGCGTTTATATTATTATAATATTGTTGTATTGTAATTTGTATTCGGTGGGGGGTTTTTTTTTTCGTCTCTCCGTTGTTGTTTTTGTTTTTTTATCATTGTTATAAAAACACAATAAATACAACGCCGTGCGATTTCCTGTACGAGACTCGCGTCAACAATTTCATATTATCGCAGAACGCCGTGAGGTTGCGGATTAATTTTTAATAAAACTCCTTTAATTAATGTATTTGCCCAATCGCTCATAGTGTTTTGGAAGCGAGATGAAACAAGACGGATTCTAACATTCACGGATTTCAGGGCCGGCGGGGACTTCTATCTCAAAGAGGCCGCTAAAACACTAAAAGTCTCCGTTAAAACAAATTTGAAAAATATATTTATTTTATTTCAAAAACTTTATTATGAGAACGTGGACTTTTGTCTACGTTGTCGTCACAGGATAATCGTTTAGTCGTGTCGTGTTCGACAGTGAGCAATGTCAGATTAAGTAAAACTTATGTCGAGTTCAACACGATCTCAAATGAGTTTAATTAATATGTTTGAGCGCCGAGAAAGAACTTTATTCGCTAATACGGTTATCTACAAGGGAGGTTAAATTTCCAGGCGTAAGTGACGTTTTAACAATTGTTCGGGGACATGAAAAAAACGTTTAAAAAATATTATATTTGATGAATTTTAATGATTATTTTTTTTCTTAATTTCCTATATTTTGATCTGAAATAAGTTCAAATAAAAACAAATTTACAACTATTTCCGCTCTAGACTCCGTTGCTTACGTTACTCTGCCATGTCGATTTATGCTGTCAACGAATTTAACTCGTGGCGCTTATGTTGAAATTTTTATAGCAAAACAGCTATTTTCAATGAAGTCGCTGACACATTTTTTTATCGTTGATAAAGCCGATTTTTCCGAATTGTTTGGATACCAAAAGATCATTTTTGCCAAAAGTGTCGCTTACGCCCTTTATCTATTAAGGCACGAAATATTTGTAAAACTGTTGTTTAGACGTCGGGAAACGTTTGTTTTATGTCCACCAATCTCATATAGATATTTAAGTTGATATCGAGGATCACGCATAGTCTCGTCGTTATACATCGACACTTTTAACTCTTGGAATTGCGTTATTTCGTCCACAAAAAAAAAAAAAAGTCTTTTTATACTAGTCTTGGGGGAAAATGCCCAATAAATTTGACGTGTATTCTTGATAATATCTGGGCTTTTTCATATTACTTTCGAATGAAAAACTAAACTTTTTCCGATATAAAATTGGTTGGGTTAGGTTAGATAAAATGTATTCAGTTTATTGTGTATTTATGTAAATTCTTCATAAACACAAAACAAAAAAAAACGGGTAGGTTTGAGGGCTTTAAATCCTCCTAAACCGAATAACTCCCAAGTTTATATAAACACACGAAGTCCCCAGTCTTAGAGGCGGTCAAATTGAAAATAGATTCATACCGTTTTTTATTTTGGGTCTTTTAAAAAAGACATTGTAGGTAACTCTTTAAAAATTCGTTAATTAATAAACTGTCAAATCAATATATAGTATGGCTTTAACTTTTACTCTATTATTTCGTTACTTAACACGGCGGGTGATTTAAACTCGTTCGTATGATAATCGTAAAACATTAGAAACATTGAAACAAAATTCTATTATTTTAAACGTCCCGTCCGTATTTTATTCGGTATCTCGCCGGATCAGTCTGACCCGAGTCTGGTTGCGAGTTATAAGAACATGAATTTTGGTGCCAATTTAGCGTAAATCGCGGTAAATCCATTTTATTCGGATAATCCATACATGTAAATACTAATCGCTTACAAGTATCGTTGACGAACAGTGACCTATACAATATTGACGAAAATATTTCAACAGAAACAAAAGTTTTTTGTTAGAAATAATTTTTTGTGGTAAAATCGCGTGCGTACCCGTGGCTCTATCTAACGGCCACAGGTGTCAGCCAACACCTGCAACGTTTGTTATCTCTCGACGGTCGTGTTATCGGGTGTTCGGGTATCCAGTTGGAACTTGGATGACTCGCGGCTGCCGTTCGGGTAGGTGAATTTCGCGGTGATGCAACAAATAACAACGATATTGTATTGTATCATATTATAATAATCTGTTTGTCGAATCGGTCCCGAAAATATCGTCGCAGTGGCAGGTGGTACGTGCACGTCATCTGGATCCGCTCGATCACCGTCGCCTTCTCCTTCGCGCTTCTTTAGCTCGGGCTGCCGTCACCGACACTGATGGTCGCCTCCGTCCGTGGCCGTGTAACAACGTCATGATCAAGAGGTCCAACGCCAAAGAAATGTTCATCATACGTGCATTGGAGAAGATTCTCGGCGACAAGGACGTCAAAAAGTCGTACCATGCCGAATTGCGAAAAGAATGCGAAGCCGCTTTGCGTGAGGATCACTGTTACATACAAGACATACGATCTTTGTAAACATTTCCCTTTTTTTTTTTTACAGAAAGCATAAAATCGGAATGTCAAGCAGAAGAGAAGACCGACACGTCGTCCGCCTTGCCACTGCCCAAAGACGGTAGTTCGGCGATATCAGCGGAGAAATACTTTAGACCGTTCGAATTGGCCTGCCAGAGCAAATCGCCCAGAATCGTCGTCACTTCATTAGACTGTTTGCAAGTAAGTAAAACTCGTCGTGTCCGCGTACATTAATTGTACTGATTATGACTAATGTTTTCAGAAACTCATTGCGTACGGTCATTTGACAGGTGACTGTACCAACGACACTGGCAAACCACTAATTGATAAAATCGTAGAAACCATCTGTGATTGTTTCACAGGACAACAGACGGATGAAGGAATCTTATTACAAATTATTAAAGTATGAAGAAAATATTCTTTCATCTTTATTATTTTTTCACTAATCAATTCAATTATGATGTTTTTCAATCTAGGCTTTGTTGACAGTAGTAACAAGTCAACATGTTGAAGTGCACGAAGCCACAATCTTAAAAGCTGTAAGAACGTGTTACAATATCTATTTAGCCAGTAGAAACTTAGTGAATCAAACGACAGCGCGAGCAACTCTTACACAGATGTTAAATGTAATTTTCACTCGTATGGAAATGCAAGCAATGAATGTGGAAATAGTGTCCAAAGACGAAACTGAAACAGTCGAATTGTGCGAAGTTGATGAAACAGTTCAAAGTGACGATTCTTGTAATCAAGAAATTATCGATGAAAGTATTATTAATGACATTGTTAATGAGATATGCGATTCTGCTGTAGAAAGTCTCGACTACGATATAAAAACAAAAGAATTAGCACAAGATATCATAAGATCAATGTCCCAGGTAAGTAATCTAATTTTTAATATATAGTTAAATATATTATATGTAAGTCTCGAGAGGATACGATTCTCTCATTAGTTGTCTCAGTCAAACTAACGGGTAACAACAAGCATAGAATTTGCTTAGTTTAAGTTTTAGGCTCTAAAACCAAAACTAAGCAAGACAGCGAATGCGGTGACATATCCTCTTAATATATTATCTGTAGGAAAGTTTGGAAACTCCGAATGAAACCGAATGTAAAACAGTAACGGCTTTTAATCATATATTACAAAAAGACGCTTTCCTAGTTTTCCGATCATTGTGTAAATTGTCAATGAAACCTTTGCCTGACGGAACACCAGATCCTAAGTAAGTATTGTTGAAAGATAATTTATGTGTACATTTTATAATGTGATTAATATTTAGGTCACACGAATTACGTTCAAAAATTCTATCTTTACACCTTTTATTGTCGATTTTACAAAACGCTGGACCTGTGTTTCGCACTAACCCAATGTTTATAACAGCCATCAAACAGTTCTTGTGTGTGGCTTTGTCCAACAATGGCACGTCATCTGTACCCGAAGTATTTGAACTATCATTAGCCATATTCTTATCATTGCTATCGCGATTCAAAACACATTTAAAAATGCAAATTGAGGTAAACATAAAATAAATGAGTAATATTTATTAGTAACACTTTTATACACATTTCTTTGTACTAGGTGTTCTTCAAGGAAATATTTTTGAATATTTTGGAAACTTCTAGTTCAACTTTTGAACATAAATGGATGGTTATTCAAGCGTTAACCCGTATATGCGCAGATGCACAAAGTGTGGTCGATATGTATGTTAACTATGATTGCGATTTGTCCGCAGCGAATCTCTTTCAAAGGTAATTAACAAAACTTTTTTATAGTTTATAGTTCTTATATTTAATATTTTAGGTTAGTCGACGATCTTTCGAAAATAGCACAAGGACGTCAAGCAATAGAATTAGGCGCAACACCGAATCAAGAAAAATCCATGCGTATTCGTGGACTCGAGTGTTTGGTGTCGATATTGAAATGCATGGTGGAATGGAGTAAAGATTTGTATGTCAATCCAAATTTACAGACTAATCTCGGACCAGAAAGAAATGTACGTGAATATGACGCCAACGAGTCAGCTGTTACTCAGGATAGTCTGAACTCATTCGACGGCAGTGAATCGAGTTTAACATCAAATAGTTCCGGTAACAAAGAAGCTCCAGATATGCCCCAACAACTACAAGTTCTGAAACACCAGAAAGAAGTTTGGGAAACGGGTATTCTTATGTGAGTTTAAATTATGATTAAATCAAATTTATGTTTTTTAATTATATTTGTATGTGTTTTTAGGTTTAACCGCAAACCTAAACACGGTATAAATTTTCTCCAAGAACAAAAACTCCTCGGCACTAGCCCATCGGATATTGCAGAATGGTTTCATATCGATGAAAGATTAGATAAGACCGCTATTGGAGATTTCCTTGGAGAAAATGAAGATTTTAATAAAGAGGTATATATAAATAAATATGATTTTTTAGCTAAATATTACAAGTCATTGAGGATTGTCTTTTTGATTCGTATTTTTCATCGTTCCACAATGTAAATAATGAAAAAAAATTTATACGTAGATCACATTATTTCATAAAACAAACTAATATCATTATACATTTTTAGGTAATGTACTACTATGTAGATCAAATGAATTTTGTCGGCAAAGATGTTGTTTCAGCATTGCGATTTTTTCTTGACGGTTTTCGGTTACCAGGTGAAGCTCAAAAAATTGATAGATTATTAGAAAAATTTGCTAGCAGATGGTTTGAATGCAATCCAAAGTAAATTATTTAAATGTTACATTGTTTAGCAATAATTGTAAAATTAAAGAAATCATAGATTATCTAAAAATAAAAAAATATTTTATTTACAGTAATGGGCTTTTTGATAGTGCCGATACATTGTACGTACTTTCCTACTCTATTATAATGTTGACTACAGATTTACATTCGCCGCAAGTTAAAACAAAAATGACCAAAGAACAATATATAAAAATGAATAGAGGTAGTTGTATATCAGACAACAAGGATTTACCTGAGGAATATTTGAGTAAAATATATGATGACATTGCTGGTCATGAAATCAAAATGAAATCTACTGTGAAACCTGGAAAACAATGTGAGTATTATAAAACAATAATCTATATCACCTTTATCACATGCAAGTGGGATCAGTTCTATTTGTCTTTTTTATTTTTATTAAACAAATTGATTATTCATGTTTTAGTGATACCAAATGAAAAGAGACGTAAAGTATTATGGAACATGGAAATGGAAGCTATTGCAGTAGCGGCTAAAAATCTTATGGAATCGGTTAGCCATGTTCGAGCGCCATTTACTGAGGCTAAACATTTAGAACACGTTAAACCCATGTTTAAGGTTTGATTTCTTCAAAGTTTTTTGTGTCTTGTTAAACTTCAATAGTAATAATTTGTTTTCAGATGACATGGACGCCTTTTTTAGCAGCGTTCAGTGTTGGCCTACAAGATTGTGACGATCTTGAAATAGCCATGTTGTGTTTGGATGGTATACGATGTGCCATCAGAATAGCTTGTATTTTTCATATGACTGTGAGTTCTTAACGCTTTTATTAATAAAAAAATAAACACTATGTAATTTGTTTAGTTGGAAAGAGACGCCTATGTGCAAGCATTAGCTCGTTTTACTCTATTGACTGCTAATTCACCAGTAACTGAGATGAAAGCTAAAAATATTGAGACCATAAAAACATTAATAACTGTTGCGTACACTGATGGAAATTATCTTGGTACTTCGTGGCTTGACATTGTTAAGTGCATATCACAATTGGAACTCGCGCAAATGGTGGGCACCGGAGTTAGACCGCAATTTTTATCACAAGTTATAAGCAAAACGTATCCACCTATTGAAGCCCTTAGTCAAAAATTAAACTTCACTACATTAGACAGTATGTTATATATTATTTAATAGTTTTTGTTTATAATATTTTGTCGTTTAATATATTTACTTATACTTTCGGCTTCTTTAGCTGGTGGAAAAGGATCAATAGGGGAAACAAGTAGTCAAAGTGTTGTAGTGGCCGTTGATCGTATATTTACTGGTTCTACTCGACTTGATGGTGATGCCATTGTTGAGTTCGTCAAAGCTTTATGTCAAGTATGTAAATTTTTGTTATCAAAATATAATCAATAACTTTTTAAATATTTTTTTCCTATATAGGTATCTATTAACGAATTAGCAAATTCATCACACCCTCGAATGTTCAGTTTACAAAAAATTGTAGAGATATCCTACTATAATATGGGGCGTATTCGTTTACAATGGTCGCGTATGTGGCAAGTGCTAGGGGAACACTTTAATCGCGTAGGTTGTTATCCAAATGAAGATATTGCGACATTTGCTCTCGACTCACTGCGGCAGTTGTCTATGAAATTCATTGAGAAAGGAGAATTTGCCAACTTTAAATTCCAAAAAGATTTTTTGCGTCCTTTCGAAGTCATCATGAAAAAAAATCATTCACCAACAATAAGAGACATGGTAGCCCGATGTATAACGCAAATGGTTAATTCGCAAGCAGCAAATATTAGATCTGGATGGAAAAATATATTTGGCGTGTTCCATTTAGCAGCTTCTGATCATGATGGTGCTATTGTTGACATGTCATTTCGCACAACGCAACATGTTATCAGTGAGTCGAATTATTAAATTATAAAACTGTAATTTTGTAAAAATTAACAAATGTTTGTTTTTTTTTCTGTGCCTATAGACTTATTTTATAAACAAAACTGCATAATTATGATGGAATCTTTCCAAGATGCTGTGAAATGTCTGTCAGAGTTTGCGTGTAACGTCAGTTTTCCAGAAATCAGTATGGAAGCAATACATTTATTGCGAACATGTGCAGATTGTGTTCATGATAAACCTCAGGTAAGTGTTAACACTATTGAGAAAAAGCCTACATTAAAAATACCTATTTAATTATATATTTATTTTATTTCAGATATTTGCAGAACATTTTTCTGAAGAACCATCTTCTCTGGAGGAAGATGGTGTTTGGGTACGAGGTTGGTTCCCATTGTTATTTGAATTGTCTTGTATTGTCAGTCGGTGTAAATTAGACATTCGAACGCGAGCCCTGACAGTTCTTTTTGAGTTGATTAAAACACATGGAACTGTGTTTAAGTTAAACTGGTGGAAGGACCTTTTTAATGTACTTTTCCGTATATTTGATAATGTAAAACATCAGGAACACAGTGTTGAGGTAATAATCATATTAAAACATCTTTTCAGTTTAATCATTCAATTATGTTACACTTTGTTTAGAGAATTGAGTGGATGACAATCACATGCAATCATGCATTAACATCAATTGTAGATGTGTTTACACAATACTTTGACATGTTGTGTCCCATACTACTACAAGATTTGTATGCTCAATTACAGTGGTGTATTCAACAAGGTACATAATTTGTTTAATGGTTAACACAAGACCTTTCATAATAATTGTACTATAAATGTGTTGCAGATAATGATCAGTTAGCTCAGTCTAGTACGTATTGCTTAGAAAATTTGATTACATCCAATGGATCAAAGTTTGATAAGGTAAACTGGGATTGTACATGCCAGACTATTGTATCTATGTTTGACAGTATGATGCCAAAACCGTTGCAGAAACAAAATTCAAGGTCCGAGGTACGTGTAATGATATTGTACAATAATGAAAATCCACAGGCCATCATTAATTTAAATTTGTGTTTGTGTACATTTTTATGTTGTAATTGTTGTATTCTTTATATGCTGACAGCCTGTTAAACCAGACGTCTTAATAACAGCCAAATGTACGATTCGCCTTGAGCTGATATGTACCGTGGATAATATTGTATTTTTTCCTTCTACATCGCGAAAAGAGGACCAAGAGTACTTAGCTTTGGCTCAAAACACTACAATCAATCAGAACACAGATATATTGGAACAGCAACAAGAAGAGCAAGGAATGTATAGTAATTTGAGTTCTGAACATCTTTTGATGTTATCAGACTGTCTGTTGCGTGTTCACAATTATACTAAACAGTATAACTATGCAGTATTGCAAAACATTCCTCAACGCAGTTATGGTTAGTTAAAATTAATTATTCATGTTAACTACATTTAATAATATTGTAAATATTATTTTTGTAGTTAACGACGACTTATCAAATATGTTAACACAAGAAACCCAAAGTGTAGCTTGTGTGTTGAGAATAACACTGAAAGCTATATGCGATGAGTCACGGCGCGCACACTGGGCACACGCTCAAAATGTCGCCTGTACAGTTATACACGAATCACTAATGTATTATTTATCATTAAAAAATCATTACCACCGGACATCGTGGAATCCTATTTTATTGCTCATATTAACAAAACTGTATAAACTGCCAGAAAGCAAGGTACACTATTATACCAAGTAGTAAACAAAAAAGAATTATTATTATACCTTAACTATAAATTAAAAAAAATAAATTATTAATTCTATTGAATTTATTATAGTTTTCGTGGCAGTCTTCTCGACACTATCCTCTGTTATGTCAAATGATCACTATTGATCTAAAACCAGAACTAAAAATGGTCCTCAGCAGAATATTCTCGCGCATTGGACCTGTATTTAAAATAACACTGTAACACAATGTCTGTACAATTGTTACATATATTTTTATAATCATTAAATTGAGGTTATATAGCTCACTAACATTAAATATTTTTTCATAACATAAAATCACTATTGATTACCAGAGCAACAATGTTGATCGCACTTCAATTATATAACTTTATATTTTATACTATATATAAGAAAAGACCAAATAGTTTTTTCTTTTTAAATCTTTGTTAACTTCACATATTATACTATGTACATAAACAATGTGTCGAAGTATATTGTTATTATTTATTGTGTCACTTGTTTTTTTTTTTCTATTAAATATGATTATATTACTATTAAATGTAGGTATATAGTTTAAATCTATGTGAATTTATTATTTTATTCTAGTGTATTCTAGAGTCCAGACTACTAGGAAGTATTGTTATATAACCGTCCCAAAAAAAAAAATTATATATTTATCATTTATGTTTTATAGGATTTATCGCAATGTGAAAGTCACCAATTGTTTACCAGGTGTCTAATTAAATATTTGTTATTCTATATTTTTTAAATTATTTTGTTTTTAATATATATATAAAATATATAATTGTCAATTTTATTTTGAATTTCATTCTAATTACATGAGATGTTGTAAGTGCATAGATCACAATAATTCAGAATTTATTTATTTGCATACAAACATAAGGTCCGTTATAATAATATATGTATAGTAACGTATCATGACTAAGAGGTTAAGTTGAGGGCTGAACACACTTGAATTTTTGAGCCTTGATTTTGCACTAAATGAAGACAATTCTAAGATAAAAGTTTAAATGCAAACACCTAAGTAAAAATCTGACTCTGAGGTACTGTCCTATATTTATATATGTATGTTTATATTCCTATACAAATATCTTTTCTAATTGACAGGGTTAACACTCAACCTGACCTCAATATGTAGTATATCCCATACCATCCTTAGAAAGTACCCCTCTAAAATTTGGTATTATAGCGATTTGTCTTTGAGTAGGTATATGCAAACTAGTGGGGTTATTTTTAGTAGACATAATAATAAAACAAAATGTATAAGGCAACATGCAAAATCTAAAATTAATAGTTATATATTATACGGATAGTATGTTATAATATCTTTGGGATATGTATCAAAATAATGATTTACCAATGTATTTGAAATTTTAAATTTGTGACAATGAAAAAGTAATTAAATTCAACAAAAATTCTAATTAAGAATAGTTCTTACGCCATGGCTGCCCCTGCCTTGGCTAACTTATCAGCCTCTTCATTACCAGTAATTCCAGCATGACCACGAACATGAGTCTAAAATAATAAAATTGATAATAACCTAAATAGAAAGTATAAAAGTAATAAAAGTATTTTCAAAAATTAATTAATTTTACCCAGCTGACAGAATCCATAGTTTGGATTTTTTTTTGTAATGTCATAAATATTTCTTTATTCTTCACAGCCGCACCTGAAGCGGTTTTCCATCCATTTTTTTCCCAACGAGGCATCCAATTATTAATACTATTCATAACATATTCGGAATCTGTATGTATGTTTACTTTTTTGAGTCCTAAACATACATTAATATTTTGTTGATTATAATTTATAAATGTTATTAATGTGCACAAATATTACCAGTGATTTTAACACGATCAATTGCTCTAACAACAGAAAAAATTTCTGCATTATTATTGGTCTGTGCTCCCAATAATCTTACCGACAAATTCCTAATACAGTTGTTTTTCATAACTATAATAGATAAATCAATTATTTATTTAGAAAAAAAAACACTTACAAGGGATGATGTTGTCCAAACCATACTCCTGCACCAGCAGCAGCTCCTTTATAACCATTTTTAGAACATGCACCATCTGTATACACGATTACTTCATTTTTGTCATTAAATTGAAACAAATTTTCTAAAATTGATAATTAATATTCTTTATTTAGCACACAAAAATAAAATGTTAACTAATGTTTTAGTGTAAATCTATTTGTAATAATTTATATTAATTGTTAGTTTTATAAATAATATTCATTGTTAAAATAAAGTTTATAATGACTTTATTATTACTTATATATGGGGTAATTAATAAATTATAATATTTAATGTTCCATGATTATAATTACTTGCTCTGTCTATTTCAGAAGGTGTCAAGGAAGCATCATCAGGATCATCAATATCAGGGTTAACATTAATTGAAGTAGAAGAACAGTTTTTTCCATCGGCAGAACTTTTTTCAAAAACAATTTGTATTAATAATAAAATTATAATTGTATTATATGTTTGCATTAAAAAAAATTCTAAAATCAGTTAAACCAGAATTCAGTAGTATATCATTTTATATAACAATAAGCTCATGCATGCGCATATATGCATGGTTCATGTCTGTATTTAGACATTTCTAGTATTTCATCCATGATATACTAGAAATGATACCATACTATGATACCACCATCCTTCTTATACTTTGTTCACGGACATTATTGACGGTGAGCGAGAAAAGCGCAGACCATTTATTAAAATGTCAATGATGTATAAAAATTAATAACACCTTTAGGTGTAACTAGTTTAGGCAGAAATAGCATTTCAGAAAATATACAAAAATAAATCTTTAAATTAATTTTTAAGAAACATTAAACATACTCTGTGGTAGTAACAGCTAAAGATTCTGGTTTATCTATATTTAATATAGTATAAATGTTATCGAAAACATCCTCAATAAAAACCTTCAATTTTCCTTTACAGGCTGGTGGTAATCCTGAAAAAGATGCTACCGACAATTGCAAATCATTAAATGCTATTTTTGTCTAAAAGAAAAAAAATAAATGTTAATTTTTAAATAGATAAAACTATGAAAACAAATAAATACTTTTTTGATGTGTTCTTTTATTGAATCAATTGGACTATATGATGGAATTTCAATTCTTTTTCTTTTTACACCTTTTACACCATCATTGTTTCCTGTGATTTTAAAATTCATTTCTTTTATATAATTTTCTGCTTCCGATGTTGTAGGAAATTTTTTCGCGTATGAATTAGGAGTGCCATCTCTCAATGTACGAGCCACATCCCTTATAAACAAATAATAAATCAGATTTACATAGTGTTTTATTATTATGTTTTAAATACATTTGATTATTCTTTTTGGGTAATTTGAATGTAGTTCAAAAAATGAATATCTTGTATGGGTACATATTGTCGGAGAATAATTAATTCTAGAAAAAGTCCTATGTTGAAAACACAAAATTGTAATTGACTATAAAAGGAGAGCACACATTTGCTAGCGATGGTGTATAAGGTATATGAGACATTTTTACGGTTAACATTGAGGAGAAACATGAGGACACGTCAAGTAGATGAATTAGTATCCGGGAAGATGTTAAAGATAGAAATACGAACGGCTGACCTTATTTGCAGGGGTTACAAGCTAAGTTTAAGAAGCACAGTATTCCGGAACTCCGTACGTATATGCAGTACTGTTACAAAGTAAATACACGTGTATAATCATTACCAATTGTCAGCTATTGTGCCGGCTTTCAGTGACTTAAAAATTATAGCGTAAATCGGCATCAGGCAGAAACGACGGAATATCCGTTTGAAATACACTTGGCTAATGTATTTATTCGTCCTGAAATAAATACAAGTAAACAAAAAACACAGACAGAAAATACTAAAAAATGATTTAATAACACATTTACCGGCAACAAAATGACATCAAAGATCAAACCTATTCTGTTTTACTATGACTAAATAACGGTTATGGCTAACCAAACACGTTACGTCCGAATTTATAGCCGTGGATTATCCGAGTGCAATGGAAGAGAATCATCCGAGGTACCGAATCGATAGAATAGATAACGGATACGAACCAGTGCGAATAACAGCCATTAATGATAACGGAATGATAGCGACAACCGGCGAAAATCCCTCCCACACATTAACAAAAAAAAAAACATGACGGAATATATTCGTTTATAGTAAGAAACGATCGTCGTGGCGTTGTGAAAATGAAAACCATACGATTAACAAATGTTTGTTTTCCTCTATTTACAGACGCAAGTATTGTTCAATTTCGACTTTTCCTGATATATATTCGCCCCCCCCCGATTACACATAAACCGATTTACATTTGCCATACTCTACGCCAATATTCTATAACATAATAATATAAATCGTATAGTATTTTTTTTTTTTTAAATGCAATCTACAATCTATACCACTTGGGCACAATAAGAAGATGTGATACAAATTATTTTAAAAAAATACATCATATCCTTAATAACATTTATACATAATAAGTGACATTTTTGAGGAAAGCAGCCACCCATTAGTAACACTTTCATTTGTAATTTTAATTATATATATTATTTCTAATTAATATTAATATTTGGTGCCAACAAGTCACGACACCATTTCCTTTTTAACCGTCTCGGGGAGTTGCCGGGAATTGTAGGATTAGCAAGGTTTTTGACAAGAGGATTGGGATGAGTTAAAGTATAAACATGGAAACGTTTATAATATGTTTTAGCTTCTTCTGAAACTGAAGGCATTTTTAGATCAGTATGTATAGTGAAGTTAGAGACATAGGGAGGAGCATTTAATAATTTGCGAAGTGCGATGTTTTGAAATGTTTGAATTTTTTTAATGTTAGTTTTTTTTTTGCGTTTCCCCAAAGCTGAAGGCCTATGTCCAAGAAGGCTTTAGTAGTGATTTATAAATAAGTAATTTAGTATTGATGTGAGTATATTTATTATTGTTCATGAGGTTTTTTAGTAGGCGTAAGCGGTATAGTATTTAAACAAACAAATAAATATATTATAAATCTTATGTACATTATTATATAGTGGACTGAATTTTCAGTTCCAAATTTATCTTGAGTTTTTTCTATTTGGTCAAATATTGCTGGCGCAGCACCCCAGACCTTAGCCTAAGTCTTTTATACTTGCCTTTAGTAACAAGAAACAAATTAAAATCAATTTGTTTAGACTATTACCTTCTTATAACTGTGCATCACTGTTTAACATACATACATGCCAAATGTAGATTTTGATAAATATTTTATTAAATTTTATTTAAAAAAGTAATTTGCATAACTTTTATTTTTTATTTTTACGTGATATATACAATCTGTGGGGCCTAGGGCACAATAAGAATATGTGATAAACGAATATATAACATGATAAAACTTGCAGGAAGAAGCCACCCCCCCAGTGATGACACTACCTGACGAATGATTTAATTAAAGATTTGGATAATATATTTATTTATTTTTTATTAATTACTACGGAGGTTTCTACACCACTTCCTGTTTAGCCGCCTCGGTGGGTTGCCAGGAATCGATAGTGTGCCTAGATTAGATATAAGAGGATTGGGATGATAAAGGAGTTTTAAACGGTATCTCTAAGGCCTTCTTCACACGAGGCAACTCCCAAGCGACGCGACGGATACTCGAGTATTGTCCGTTTGAGTTGCTTGTAAGTAAGATATCTATAAGCAACCCATCGCCACACACTAAGCTACTCTGAAACTACTGTGAAGCGACGATATCGTTTCAGTCTATCTCTAGCCACCATTTGTTTATAAACCTGTTGCTCAGTTTTCAATATGTCGTCAAATAAAAATTCATCAAGTGTTGTCACCTATTATTATAACTATTATAGACAGAGAAAAATCAAAAGAATGTAGTGCCACCCTTATATTGAAAAGATCTTTCACTGCCTCTTATTTGTTACTGCTAAAGAGCTAGAAAAGTTTGATGCTAAGTTTATAGCATTCTACCGCATGACAAAAGAATCATACCAACTCTTGATCGACATTGTTTCTCCATTTACACGTCAGACGGATACAGTAATGCGGGAATGTGTAGGTGCGGAAGAAAGGATTTTGATTACTTTGAGGTATGTAGCTTTATTTATAATTTTAGCATTATATTTAATAAGTATTTAAAAGTTTAAAAATAATAACAAAAATTTAACATTACATACAAAATAAAACCGTTACGTTGATTTCATCTCTATTTCATTAGAAAAACACTAGAAAACACTTGTAACATTCGGGAGACGCAGGCGACGGGCGACCTTCCTTGCAAGCCGGGCGAGACTGGTAGAATACGCGTCGCTTGGAAGTAGCGTCGTTTGTGCCTTTCCAGTACTTAATATAGGAAGTGATTTACAAGATACTCGAGTATCCGTCGCGTCGCTTGGGAGTTGCCTCGTGTGAAGAAGGCCTTATAGAAGGTGCTAGCTTCTTCAGAAACGGCAATTCACATAAATAAATATTTTTTAAATGTATGTAATACAAATATTAAATGTCGGTCTGTGGGGCAATAAAGACAAAATATATTGTAATAAATTATAATGTACCATAATTTGTATTCTATTAGATTTAGAATACGTACAATACCAAGAACTAATATTCCATTTGGAACATAAATTAATCGCAGTCTATATAGTCTGTTCGCCGAGACACCAGGACTGCGCGGCGGACGAAAACTCGTCGATCCCCATCAATACAACTCGTAACGGCTACGCGCCACCTGGCGACCGCCAGCTGCTCAGAATTCGAGCCATGCATACAGAGTGTCATGTTTTTTTGTAATTGCAATTCATTTGTTCGAGCCCGTTTCGTGTTGCGCTACCATTCTCCCGGCGAACGATATTATGGCAGTCGACATAATTTGTTTTTAAAGTATATTAGTGTGAATAATTTCTGATGAACTACCAGTTACACCTGTTAAAAAAAAATAAAAGAGCGAGGTAAGAATTTTTTTAAACATTTATTGTTCCCATCAACTCTGGCGTTCCTCAAGGAGCCATTTCTTCTCCCTCATTGTTTAACATTTACACCGCTGACCAACCCTCTTCTCCACACACCTATGTTGCGGATTATGCCGATGACAAACTACTTATTTCCATTCACGAAAACCACGATTCCGCTTCTCTACAACTCCAGACACACCTTAACTCTTTGCTTCCTTGGTACAACAAATGGAGGATAAAACTAAATGAATCAAAATCCTGCCACACCACTTTTACCCTCCGTAAAAGAAATCCTCCATCTGTTTTTATAAACCACACAGCTATCCCCACCGATTCTAAATCCAAATATCTCGGCTTAACCCTCGACAGATGTCTCACTTAGTCCCCTCACATTCACACCAAAAAACTAGCCGTAAATCAGCGCCTCAAAGCCCTCCAACCACTGATCAATAAAAATGCAAAGACAAACTTACACTCAAAACTCACAATTTATAAATTTCTTATTAAACCCATGTGGTCCTACGGCATTGAACTGTGGGGAGCCACAAAAATATCAAATATCAATAAATTACATACCCTCCAAACTAAAGCCTTACGTCGAATCCTAAACGCTCCTCCATATGTTTCAAATGAAACAATACATAAAGACCTACACCTCCTCACAGTTAAACAAACAGCTATACAAACAGCTCGTATCTCGATATAAAAACTTCCATAAGCGACTTCTCAACAATTCAAACCCACTCATAACACAACTCTCTTCTCCCACCCTTCCCCAAAATCCCACTAGACGTCTAAAAAGGTCTTGGTGTAGAGACCTTCTCCTCCAACCATAAAGCATAACCCCCATAACACTTAGGCTAATAAGTAACGTTCATACATTATTATTTTAAATAAAGTAAGAGTAAGTAGGAGAACCGGTAATGATCAGTTACTTCTCAAGTCGTTACGTAATATTATATTATTTGTTTTTTTTCCCCACAATTACTAATTGTACTAATATACAGATTGTAATTATATTTTTTTTCTAATAACAAAAAAAAAAAAACAATTGTTGTATACGTAAAACAATATAATATAATATTTTCTGATTTCATACAGGTAAATCGAAGCAAGCAAAAAAAGACTGGATATAAATATGTATAAAATAAAGAAGGTAAACCTAGCATATTATACAAACAGATAATAAAAGAATTAATGAGTGAAACTGGATTAGGCAAAAATGATTTGAGAATATAATTCTCAAAAAACGATATTGTCTCCTAATATGAAAAAAAATCAGATCAAAAATAATAGAACTCATTGACGAGTTTGATAAAAATGCAATCCGACAGAAAGTCCATATGTTTTGGCGAAACCGTGACCCACCAACATTGGATGAATGCTGTTTCTGAAGATGACAGTTTACCCACACTGAAACGGACAACCATGTACGCACTTCTTAAACATCTATATTTTGAATACACAAAAAGAAAACGAAATAGTTATTTAACAGAAAGAGAAGATTTAATAGTATGGCGTCAAAATAATTTGCGAAGTATTAAAGCATACTGAGAAGAAGGACGAACATTGTATTATTTAGATGAGACTTGGTGCAATGCAGGTGACTGTAAGGTATGGGTAGACAATACCATAAAATCAAATAGGGACGCATACCAAAAAGAACTGACAACAGGTGCAAAAAACCCAACTGGCAAAGTCAAACGCCTCATTGTTGTTCATATTGGGTCACGAGGAGGTTTTGTTGATGGTGGTCTACTTTGTTTTGAATCTAAAACTAATAATAGTGACTACCATCATGAAATGAATGGTGAAAATGTTGTAAAATGGTTTAAACATATTTTGCCGTTATTAGATGATAATTCAGTAATAATAATGTATAACAACGCCCCATACCTAAAGGAAGACAAAAATCCTATATTGTCATGGAAAAAGGCTGATATTATGGAATGGCTCAAACAGAAAAAAATACTAGTAGACAATTCATATGTTAAAGCAGAGCTGTTGGGCCTAGTGCAAAAACATAAACCAGCGATTGAAAAATATGTTGTTGATGGAGTAGCCAAGGCAGAAAATAAAATTGTATTACGACTACCGCTTTACCATTGCGAGTTGAATCCGATAGAGAGGAGGTCCAAGGTTAAGGGATATGTGAAAAATAGAAATAACACTTTCAAATTAAACGACGTGAAGCAATTACCGATTGAAGGTGTTGAAACGGTCACAGCGGAAAATTGGCGAATTTTTAAGGCTCACACTATCAAAGAAGGTAAATTTTGGGAAATTGACCATTTGGTTGACGACTTTTTGGAAAATGACTACGTGTACATTTAATATAGGAACTGGTGATACTTCAAGTGACAATGACAGTATGTAATTTTTATTAAACTAATATAATGACAAACATGTAACTTGTATGATTGTTATTATTATTATTATTATTTGAATATGTATATTGTAAATATATTTTTTAAATAATTAAAAATAAAAATGTGTTGTATACACATACTATATTTATTTTATATTATTATAACGACCGACGCAAAATTTTAGTGGAACTCACTACGTATACAAAATAGTTTTAGTCTTAAGGCCCCCATACACGATCAAACAGTTTGCGCAACCACTATGTTTGCGCAAAAACATGGTTGTGCAAACACACGCACATACACGGTCAAGCGGTTTGTGTGAACCTCAGTCCTCAGTACGTTTTTGTATATTACGTAGACATAATGTCCGACACAGAAATTGCTTGCGCCGCGATAATTGTTGCCTGTTTGACCGAAAAGAAAAAAGAAAAAAGAAAAAGAAAGCAGAGAATATGGATGAAGGAATGGTTAAAGAAGAGGGTAGAATTTGGTTCGATTTCCTTCATTTTTTCTACCATTTTATTATATGCTGCATCCTTCTTATTTCTGTTTTTATACACTTCACTTTTTACTTTCCACAATTCTGGTAACTCTTGGTAAAGTAAGAAAAATTCACACCAGAATTCTCTGTCATCATTTTTAGTTCCCATACTAATAACTGTATTATATATTTATATCATTAAAATAAATAATAATAATAAATATTAATATTTTATTTAACACTTAAAAAAGTAAAAATAATAAAAATAAACAAATAAAATTCGGAACTTTAAATTTACTTCGAACAATTTTAAACAACACAATCTGATATTTCCACCACTGACGCTTGTCAAACACTGACATACACGTTCAAACCGCTTATCAATCATCGAGCGTTGCACAAAATATTTCGGACTCGACCGAAAACCTCAAGCTTGGTTTCAAACAGTTGCGCAACTACTCAATCCATTCCATACACGATCAAAATGCTTGCGCAAACATAGAAGTTGCACAAACTGTTTGATCGTGTATGGGGGCCTTTAGAGAGGTGATATTCGACGGAGCGCCTGTGTTTCCGTCAGTCATATGAGCGAAACGGTCCTGGACTCTTGGCGAACAGAGTATAACAGTAATGATACTTATTACCATAATATTATTTTACAGAATTCCATTTTATAGTAGACAAATCAATCTAATAAAAACAAAAATTAGAAGATAGGGCAACAAACGCTCCAAAAATTTTTAATAAATCAAAAATAAAAATACAGTTGAAAGAACATTGATAATATTCAATAATTAATTTACTAATAAAAATAAATAATAAATACACATAATACATGATTTCGGTAATACAAATTAAATACTCATTACACTTAACAGAAAAATATAATTATTTTTATGTTATAAAAAAATAATGTTATTTTTTTTACAGATTTATAGATACCAAGTAAACATACATTAACATAATAATAGTTCATAAATAATACAAAAAAAATTAAAAGATGTAAAAAAAAAAAAACCTAATTGATGAAAGATTATTGCATACATACTATTCTTTTTAAATGTTGTGTCCTGTTTATAAATGGTATAATAACTTTTACTTTCTTGTTTCATATTAAGTACATACCATAGCAAATAAAATTATACATTTAAATATAATTATACATTTTGTATAATCATGGTTGTTATATAGCTGTAGAGATCATAAAATTAATTTTTATACTAAGTTAAGATACACAATTTATGGACTAATACATAAACAAGCAAATAAACAAATACATTGTAAACATACAATTTATAATATTTTTAGGATGAGATTTTCTTGCAATTGTTGTACATGTCCAAAATTATTAATTAAATTTCATACAAAAATGTTTTTATCCAGGTAAGTGACTTTTTAGTTCTTAAACAAATTAAATCTACTAAAATAATATTAAAAACAAATTATAATAATCTATATTTTTAGACAGTATAGAGAATATTATATGGATCCATTTATTATTATTATTTTTAATAGAGTTTTAAGAAATTTAACTTTATAAGAACAAAAAAATATATATATTGTAACAATTACTTTAAATTTATGTCAGAAAATTGTTATGCAAACATTTTTTTAATTTGACCTACAATTATTTTTAGTCCAATTTAATTTCTTATCTTAGTTCAACAGCAATAGCTACTTTGTCACTAAGATGAGAATTAAAATTAAAACAAAAAAAAAATAATAAGTACAATATTATATCAATTGTATCATGTTCCAATATACACTTTAAAAATATTATTATTTTGATGATCATTTACAAAGAACAAACTAATTTAAACAAAATATTATAATACTTATTGAAAAAGTTTTACTTTAAAATATATCTATATTTGTATAGATCGATTGATTTTTAATTGTTAAATATTCATAAAATTTAGAAAAATTGACATCAATTCAAAAATATTTTTCAATTATTCTATATTATATGTGTATTATTGTCTTCTTTAATTTTTCAATATGAACATTTTTATTTGTTATTACTCTTGTTAAATATATATACATAAAAAAAAAAAAAAAAAAAAAAATACTTAATTTTTTTTGTTATTATTCAATTACATAATGATTAATTTGTAATAGTTATTTTTCTCTTTGCCATAATATTAAGTAATTTTAAAATAGTTTATACTTATAGTTATAACAGTACACATAAAAATAATAAACTATTTGGTAATTTATATGCAAGTGATTATTTAAAATTTTTTTAAGACACATGTGATATATTTATAATTCCAATGATAATATTTTATAATAATAATACTAAATAATAGTTAAAATGAATACAAAATTCACGTATACTGAAAAAAAAATTCAACATTCAAATATACAAACAAAAAGGTAATGGACGGATTTTTTTGTTGAAAATTGTAATTACATTCAAATGGATAGATATAAAAATACAATTTAATCAATAATATAATATATATAGAATTTTGTTTTTATCAATAACAACATTTTGGTTATAAAATATACTATAGTTTTTAATGAACTGATGTTATTGAATATATTATGTGAAAATTTCACAAAACTGGTTTTAACATACATACATTGACATAAATAATATTATTATTTATCAAGAAACAATTATTTTATGGTTTAATAGACGACCATGCATCATATTCGTCCAATTATATTTAAAATCACCTTCTCTGAAGGAGAAGTTCACTATTTTCAGTCTACATTTTAAACATATTAATGTATTTTATTTTATAAATTTGGAATGTTTGGGTTATTATTGGATTTTATGAATAGTTATTATTTTATAAAAGTGTTATTTTTCGAGATCAGATGGAAAACAAACAAATTTGTCGAATTCAAGTTTTGCGGCCAATACAAATTTAACTATTTATCTAATAAAATGTCTTCATTCATTATGAAAATAACCGATTAATTTATCATTTCAAAAATAATGCAATAAATTACATGTTATATTGAAGTTAGGATTACGGAACATAATAAATTAATGAATGTAAACATCATTACAGTTATAATATGTTGAGTAATACCCTGTAAAATATTAGTATTAATGATTAGAGTTTAACGTTATTTTTTAATAAAATACACATAATTAACTACAACGATAAACATTTGAAAACATCAAGTGGAAGACAAATGATCTAGTATCAAAAGGAAAACTACCTATTTATTATTATATTTTTTCTTTTTTTTGGAATGCTAATGTGCTTTTACTAATGAAAAACAATAATATCATATAAGCTCATTTCTTTTAAAAACACTTTAAGTTACTTGAGAACATACGACGAGTAGTTTTTTTCTACTGGTCTGTAGTACTTGTAGAATCATTAGTAACCTGTAAAGCTAATCCAGCAGTCAAATCTACTACTTCGTCTTGGTCATCCTCTTCAGACGTATTGACAGTAGTAGCAGCACTATGTGCTGATTGTTGTGATCCACTAGACAGCTGTGACGTTCTCGATAAAGATCCTCGCCATGGTGCTGACATTGTAGCACGCTGATTAGCTGGCTTTACAGTAACAATCAAATTATGACTATTGGCAACCATCATATCAGTTACCTACAACAAATTAAGATAGGTAGATGTTATATCTTAATTTAATCACAACTGAAAAATTATTATTTTATTTTAGACATACTTGGTCTAAAGTTTTACCGGCCACTTCAATACCATTTACTTCTAAAACTTCATCATTGACGGCTAACAGCCCGGTACTTTCTGCCAAGCCACCAGGAACCAATCTGGATATAAAAATACCAGGAACCTTTTCTACACCAGAAGTGCTGACTCTCACACTGGTGCCATCTCTTATGTAAAAACCTAATGGTCGTTCTGAACCATGTTTAAGTAGTCGAACCCTTCGACAGGTCTCTGGAACTACATCTACATCTATAATTGCAGACACCTAAAATTTAAAATAATTAAATTACATTGTTTCAGAATGATAGTAAATATATTTCACTTGTCGAAAATCTTGAGGGTTTGATATCCAAAGATGTTTTGCTTTGCTGGGTGTACCACCCAAAATTGATGAAATAATATTACGAGGTCTGTATGTACCATAACCATTCAATTCTTCAAGACTTTCACCTGAAATTAAAAATAATTTAAGAACTTTAGATTTCGATTGTATTACTAATAAAAAGAAAATTATTTTTTCTTGTAATAAAAACATTATTTGTAAATCAAAATATATTTTAGAATCTAGGCAGAGAGAATAATTATTTTATTGTCTTAATTACAATATGTCGTTTTTTTGTCTCTGAGTACATTTATAGAGATAATAAACGTGTTTAGAAAATGTAATGAAATAACTTTATACATACACAATAGAATTCATATTTTCTTTCTATCCTTATGAATGAAATTAATGTTTACAAACATGTAATAAATTGACCTTACAAAAGATAAAAAAATTGTATTTGTCAAATAGTAGAAAATACATAATAGGACTAAAATTATTTCACGAGCTTCATATAAAGGCAACAAAATCATGATTTTGATTATTGATGTTTAAAATCGAGATTTATTTGAAATCATATTCGGCTCTGAGTATGTCAAGAACATGGAATAAAGATTTTCCTTCATTAAAACTTGAATAATTAACAATAGTAAAAATGTTTGATACAACAAAATAAAAATAGAAAGTTTTTAGTCATTATGTAGATTTTATGCGTAAAAATGCATAAATATACAATACAAATTTAAAAAACAAATTGTATAATATAATATGTATAGTGTATTCGGTATGCATTTTACAACAATTAGCATTAAAGGTTTCAATAAAAAACGAAAAGAAGATTATTAATTAGACGATAAATATGTCCAACATTTTTATAAAAATAATTGTTTTAATTTAGGTAGGAACCATAATTTCTAACAGTAAAAAATGATTTAAACTAAAATTTAAAATTAGTGTTCTTCATTATAAACCAATATTTTATATGAGGAATTTTTGACTATAATAATTTTGTTAAGCTTGAATAAAATATTGACGCCTAATAACACCATTCATGGCCAATATTGAAAAATGCGAAAATAGGTTTATACGGTATCAATAGATTTTTAGTATTGTACAAACATATAATATTTTATCGCGGTATACTTAAATTCTATATCAAATATTTTAGATGATGTCACTCCGTTGAATCATTTCAATTGAACTTGGTAATATATAATTTTCATATGAATCACAAGAAAAATGCATTTTAAAAAAAAAAATTATAATACAAATGGTACGCAATGTACATTTGATAGATTATACGAATTAATACAAATCCTTAATATACCAACCAGAAAGGCAAAACAAAAAATATATAAAACGACAAAATTGCGTCATCTTTCGTTTCCGAAAACTGGTTTTAAAAGTGATTCATACAATCAGGTATTATTGATTATTATAAATAATAGTATTTTGTATAGTATAATCAAATAGCACTAACTATTTATGTGATTAAAGTATAACACGTCTACGATGAAATTATAAACATTTCGACTTGAATAACGCGTGCAGCAATCGTATATGCAGCAGCAATGTCGTCTGCACTATAGTATAGATAAAGATAAGCATACAAACAAAAAAAAAATAAAATAAAAAACCACACGTGATTTATTAAAACTATCGGCGAATACTACTCGAACGGTGTTTGTTAAATCTCGTGACCGAGTCGAATTTTAAAAACGAAATCGTATTATATTAACAACTCGCGCGCGCGTTTATATTAACAACAATAAACGCATATTCTCGCGTATACGTTTTAGATTCAAACATTTTTGTATAACCAATTAAATTTACCTATCGTAGATTGACCGGAACAGTTTCCGCGTTATTCTCAATTGACACATTACGTACAATACGTATAACCCAAAACGACGTTATATTTTAATGGGACTGCGAATAATCGGGGAAGCCTCGGCTAGAGCGCCGTCAATCGATAATAATAAGGACGCTAAAATAGCCTTAATCTAAATGAAAATTTATATATCGGCAACGGGCAAAGAGTAAATAAACCGCCGCCGTAGCGAGGGTACATACTATATAGTGATGTGACATAAATCCGGATTTTGTGTTTCCAATTTTAGAATCCAAAATTTGGATTCGATAGTAGACTTTTCTTTTTTTTTTTTTAAATTTAGAAAAAAAAACTACGTACAGTCCTCAAAAATATTCTCTTCTTTAAATTTTGTTATTTGCGTTCACAGCCCGAGTTCGACCCAAACGCCACAATTTACGTTCTGAGCATAACGTAATTCGCTATATTGTCCGTTAGATTTACAGAGACGGCAAATGCCGGTGTGACGTCCTCTTAACCCATATTGCCGAACACGTGCGAGGACAATAGACGGATGAATAAGGACATCCGCGCGCGTTTTAATATGTCGTTACCCGCGAATTGTACGAAAACACTACCCATTTTTAAAGTACAATGAAAAAAAAAAACGATCTTGAACTTAAATTTCTAATACAGATTCTTCCGGTGTCCTTGTTGCCAGTAGGTATTAGTTTATATGAAGGAAGAAGACGGAATTCGTGATGCAATATAATTCTTGGCGTCAGCGTGTGTGTTGATTCACAGCTTCTATGACTCACAAAACACATGGTTTTATTACCTCCAATACAGAGACCATATTATTATTGTTATTATTATTATTACCCAAAACTTAATGGGCAAATTCGTCTACTTTTTTGACGACCAATATTTTTGATTACAAACGCACAGAAAAAAAAAAAAAAACAACCCATTACCTACACCGAATTTAATGACTCGAGGAAACAACAAAACCCGTTTCCGTGAGAAATGCCCTTGAATCTGAACTGTCAAATGTTTTTTTTTTTTTGTTCTTGTCTTCATCTAACCCGTAGTTTCACATCAATTAAAATTCTTTACTATCAACTAAATAATTACAATGAACTGACGTGTATCTTCGTTTTAGAGACTAAAACGAAGGAAATCACAAATATTATATATATTCGTAACATTATTTAGATTAGAAATAATAATTAAAAATAAAATTATTATTATAAATTAAAGTTCTGTTTTTTCTCAATATTTATTTAATTTAACGTCATAAATTTTGACACATAACATTTCAAGATAACAAACACAATCAAAATAACTGTTCACCATACAAAACATATTACATAGATCTGTAAATAAACAAACCTACGCATAAAAAAAAAACTGCTTGTTTGCACCGAGAAAAAACCGTCTACTATGAAATTTATATAGAATGCTAGGTTTATAAGATTATTCGATATTTACTCCATCAATAAAAATGTGAATTGCACAATTTTTTTTTTTTTTACAACTTTTTCTTTCGAGTGGTTAAAACCATAAAAGGAATATATTACCATATTGACGGTGACAACTAACAAAATAAAATATCACAAATTGAAATATAGAAAGTACAATATTTATTAAGTTTCTCTTATTTAACAATTATTGTTTAATCAATTTGATATATTTTTATTATAATACTCGTTACACTGTTTAATATATAGTAACGCCAAACGTGAATTAATGATTTATTAAAAATTTAGATCTTCCGTCTAAATTCTCTAACAATATATTATATATATAATAAAATTGTATATAGCTAATAAAAATAATAATCAACGATAAATATGAATGTAACTAATGAGTAATGTTATGAGTGTACAACACTTAAAACAATTTTTTAATTTTTTATACTACTTGTATAAAAAATTAATGCCAAGTGTAAACCCAATTTATTCTAATAAAATTTAGCTAAATATGATAGTATAAAAAATACTGTAAGGTACAAAGTTTGTTTTAAAATCGTATATAACCCTTTTTAATTTTCATTATGTTTATGTATCTTAAACAAAACAAGGAACATAAAGTATAATCTACCTACTCAATATATTATTTTCTATAAGAAAAAGTATTGTGTAACAGTTATTGTGTTTGGGTTTTTATGCTGGAAATTTACAGAAACTCCGCCCTAACACCTGCCAGTTTGTTTCAATGGTTCTCAGAACAATGAAATTACTTGCCCATAAATTATTGTTTATCTTAAGACAATGGAGATTGGAGGGCATGAACATATACGGGTAGCATTGAGATGCAATTTCGTGGGTTATTGAAATACAATACTCCTGAGTATAATATATAGACAATAACCATAATATTCATTATCAAATGTGCACTATTATTTTATATTAGTTCAACAAATTAAAAAATAATAATTGACAAATAAAACTAAAAGTTAATGTATTTTAGTTGTTTAATAGAAGTACCTAATTTTTTTATTTTTGAAATGATTCCAAACAAAAAATTTAATTGAACAAACAATACAAAATAATAACTATTAGGTATTCGGAACATAATGGTAATCATATTAAAATTAAAATAACAAAACTAACTATACCGGTAGGTATGTTTATATAAAAATAATTCAAATTTTTTTTTAAGCTTTATTGGTGAAAACAGCCCTTTTCAGGGCTACCCTCCAATAATTATACCCACCATGAGATGCGAAAAAAAAATTATAATAATTTTTAATTTTAAATATTTTTAGTGTTTTCGGAATATGCAATATATAAATATTATTCAATTTTTCCAGACGTTTTAGACATTTTTTTTTGAAAAATAGCTACTTAATAATTTAGATAAGATATTATTAGTTAGGCATTATGTAAAAATAGCACTGAGTGAATTTTATTAAATTTAAAAACTAGTGAAAACATGCACTTTTATGGACATATTTTTTTATTTTCGAGTATAACATTTAATTAATCAATGATATGTTTAAACATATTTTAGGAAAAAAAAATAAAATAAAATACCGAATTTTCCAAAAATGTATTACATTTCTACAACCTGACCATATAAAAGTTATATTTTGGTTGACTGACTTTTGGCTTTTGGGACTGGGAAAAATGTTAATTTAAATTATATACAATATACCTACAAATTAAACTGTTTAATTTAAGCAACCTACTAATTACCACCTTAAAAGGACATACTATGGGTATAGTGGAAGATCACTATTTTATGTGGTAAAATAGGATTCCGGGGGTAATTTATTCAGTTTTTTTCTGTACTGAAAGAAAAGTTGCCATTTTTTACATTTTTTCCCTAAAAACAACGAGACTTTCTGAAAATTGAAAATCTGTCAAAAGGATACAAAGATCAACCCGTATACCTGACATAACCCAAACAGCATAAATCAAGAGTTCACAATATAGTTAAATATATTAACAGGTACATTTGTTATATATTAAAATAAATTTATAGAATTGAAATATTTAAATAAAATAGTGTAGGTTTGTAGTAGGTACACCTATGTGTGTAATATGTAGTTAAAAATTGTATTTTACAAAGTCTTACCTTTACGCTGTATAATTATCCTCAACAATGGTTTGGCTGTTAAAACTGCTCGTCCTAAATTATCGTCGTTATTGATTGGTAACAGATCTCCGTCTTTCGGGTCTGTATACGACAGGACAAATGGTACCTCAATCAATTTATGTAAACGTTCAATCAGAGACCTAAAGTGTTCGTATGTTCCAACATCCGTTTTAGGCAATGATATACGACGGAATTCTGCGTCAAACTGTAAAACAATGTTAAGTTAAAAATATAAAAATAAACCAAAGTATACCAGAGTATTAAAAATTCTCGGTTCTGACGAGCCCATACTTTGCTTTTGATCTCTAATTTAGCCATTATCGGTGACAAGCTCGTGCGTTCCGAGTGTCAACTACTCGGTGAAGATGGCATGTCACTTCCTTGATGATGATTGTATTAGCTGTAAAAACAACTAACTGGCAGTTCAAAAACACATTTCAAACAAAGTTAATACTCAATCCACTTGTAGAAGTTAGCAAAAAAAAAAGAAAAGAAAAAAAGGCGTATCAAATATTCTCTTGCTCACAGGTACACGATTAACCGATCGACTTCGTGAGAAAAATAAAAACACGTAAAACGCTGTCGCTAGCAACTACTAACACGAAAGGATAATGATAACACAATTCAGTGCGGCTACAGCAGAAAACGTGTAACTCTCACGCGAAGAGTAATAAGATAATACTATCTGTAGCTGCCGTGCTCACCAGCTCATAGATACCACGGTTGAGTACCGAGCTATTCGGTACTGGCGGCTTATCAATTGGTTATAAAAAAAAAAAAAAACGCACAGCGTTACGCGAACGCAAAACAACTTGTGCGTATAAAAAGTAGATTAATGTGCTTGTGCGGTTTTATGATTTGTTCTTGATTGTTTTTTCTTTTAGGAGGATTACAATTTTGCCAGAATGTCAGTAAAATACATCGGTAGGACGACAAATTTGTACGGCAAGACACTCTGGGAAATCATAGGCAATCTAAGAGATGCTGGCGTCGGTCGTTTGATAACCAGGAATTCGTATAAAAGATACGAAGAACCGTGTTTTTTTAAAGTTTTGTCTGTCGAACCCACCGCGAAAATAGTGAGATGTTATTTCATAACGAATTCGCCTTAAATTAGTATGTGCAAAACACTATTGTATTAATTCCTATAATTCTAGGAAAACAAACCTAGAAAAATAATTGTTCATGCTGAGAAAATATTCAGAGGTAAAAAGTATAAAGAGCCTGTAGAAATCTATAGAGTGTCTTACAAACCAGACTATCAGTTAATACCAAAAGATGAAGAACAATTGTGGTGGGATCGATTAGCTAATTGTAAATCACGGGAGAAGGTGGTGCCTGGATCGATTGAATTGCCACCACTCATGAGAGTAAGTAAAAGCTTATTTAATAATATTATTTATTATATTTTAATTAAAAATACATATTCTTCTTGGTTTTGGTCTTTAAGACTGTACGTTTAACATATATGTTAACATTCATTTATTTTTTTAGTTGGTATTGGAACGTGACAATAAAGAATTTAATACTACATTGCCATTAGTAATACGAAATGGCCGTGACAATGTTGCCCAGTCAGATGTAACCAAAATTGCGTCTTATAGACCAATTTTTTTCAAAAATCAACAGAGTAGTTAATGTTAATAATGCATTATATTTAATATTATTGTGTATTTGTTTTTTTTCTTGTAAATATAGAAGAATTTGTTTTTATTTCTAATGGCTATTAGTTTAACAATGTGAAATATTTTCTATAAAATTCTATTTTTAAATTTTCAATTCTTGATGTGTGGTACTCTGGGATCATCTGGTCGATATACTGAAAAATAAAAACATTTATAGTTAATGAAAAAAAAAAAAAAATGTATACACTCATATATCTATTACCTTAACACACACACTTAAAAACAGCAAAACACCTGGTATTATTTAATGGATATATATTTTTAAAGTTTTGCAAACATTTTAATGACCTAGCTTTTTTAGATGCATTTTATAAAGTTTCTTGGTGTATCATATTCACAGTGAAAATTGTAATGACAAGTAGTTACAGTGCAATAAAAACACATTATGCTGTATAAAAAGTTATTCAATTTCTTGGTATAACAATTTGTATTATTTATTATTGTCATTAAAATAAAAAATTAAAAAATAAGAAAGATATATTAGTTATATTACAAGAAATTAAAATCTTGAGACATGAAACTTTTTATAGACTATCAGTTAATTGGAATTCAGAATATCATAATATTTTGATTTTTGGATAGGATAACTCAGTGTAACTTATATTGAAGTAAATTTTGCATATTTTTACTTAATTACAAGGTATTGAGTAAGTCACAAAAAAAATACATTAAGAAAGCAAAAATACAAGTTTGTAAGAATATGGTTAACCACAGGTACCCTAATATACAACTAATTACTGGTATTTACCAAGTGGACCTACAAAAATGACAACTATTGCAATTAGATTATACATAATACAAATATGTCATCTAATACTCTACCAGCATAGCTGTTGCTAAGGGGCATCGGTGGATACTTTTGCTGCCCTCCAAAGAATATATGAATTTTAAAAATGTATTAAATTATATTTAATATTTATTACTCAAATTTTAAGTTGTGACTTGTAGTATGAAGAAAATATACCATGGTTAAAACTTAACAAAATACTTGAAACGAGTACTTGTCTTAACGTGCAGTTATACACAAATTATGCAGTTTTTATTTACATTTTAAAATTAAATTATTGTCAATATTGTAATGGCATAAGATTATCAAAATAAAAAATGTTAAACATAGGATTATGGATATTAGCTAACAACAAATGATTTCATTTTCAAAAAAATAAACTGAATGTAAATATTTTTTGCTATCCCAGAATTTTGAAAAGTGACGCCCATGCCTACCAGAAAACTCTCTGTATGAGGGTGTTACTAAAGGATCAGTTCCTTTAACCATGTCATGCATAAGTTTAATCGCATGTACATTGATATGTACCAATATCAAGTATGTTCATCCGTTACAGATTAAATCAGAGGGTAAAATCACTGATGAATATTGTGTGCACCAGATTCCACAATAATCTATAGGTATATCAATGATTTTGTACACTAATTTCGTTTAGTGTACAAAATACTTACGGGTATATCGCAATTTATATTTCCTGTTGTTTCCATCATCTTGTTGGTATCTATAAGTATGGTAAAATATGAGTCCTAAGCCAATAATACAGAATGGCGAACAACATGTAATCAACGGCATTTGATGCATGGATTGCCGGAAAATGCCCACAACTATTGGGGAAAAAAATATTTTGATGATTAACATAGTATAATTGTATTACTTTCCAAATTAAATAACTTACGGCCAGGTCCATATTTTTCAGGTTCTAGAATTTTATCGACTCTCATTATGATACTTTTTTTTCTTCAATTAACAACGAAGTATAGCAAAAGCAAAAAAAAATTTAATATGCAATTTGCAATTTCACTATTATATCAAATATTTTCATATTATCAGAGTTAGCTCGAAGTCATGGCAAGGTGATCACCAGCTGATAAATAATTTTCTTATCACTTATTATCTACGCGAATCACGAATTAAGATCTATATTATCTACTATCTAGTCATGATTCTGTCATGTCTCATGTGTCTAACTTGATTTTGTATGTATTTCAAAGAGTGAGAAAAAATAATAATTCGAGTTAGAACTACATAAACAAAATATTAATTATATTACAAGAACATCGAAATCGAGGCGGGAATATAATGTGAACGGGAGATGACCTAACCAATATCTTCGATAAAGGTATTGTTGTTAGTTTGAAATTGTAGTATTTTAAACCGGATTGAGGAATATATTAGTTTACTGTATGCCTATATTTTGCCTGTCAACGCGATTTCTACCAGACTTACTCCAATAGTATCCGGTAGAAAATGTTGTCTAGTTGATAAGTTCATTTGCCATTTTTTAATCCGTCTCTCTCTAGAACAGGGGTCGGCAATTAGTTTCTACAGGGGTACAGATGATTTTAAAAAAATTACCGAGCTCCACAGAAGTTAAAAAAAAAAAATAACTAAACATTAATAGATTTATTTATTTTTGTATTAAAATGCAGTTAAAGATAAATAATTTAATAAATATAATCAACAAGTATATTGTGAGCTTAATTAGAGAAATGACATCATTTATCTCGAGCCAATTTTTTAAAAATTGGTATTCTCGGTAAACAATTAATGATCAGTTGATTTTGAACAATATTTATTCTTCAAAAGGTCATTTTGGAGAACAGTTTCACATATTATATATGTGGAGTTAAACTTAGTATATCTAATATTTATGGGCAGTTTTTTACAATTTGTATATTTATCCAAAAATCATCTGTTTTGTATATTCTCAATGAAATATCTAAATAAAACAAATTTAAGTAAAATATTTTTGGTAGTCCGGATTCAGATCACCTATTGCCGATCCTGCTCTGAGCCATGGTACTTTTGATAATAATGGAGAAAAACTAAATATAAATCTGGAATATTTCCATTACTCCAGTTTTTGTCAAAATCGACTTGTAACAATTTTATTAAGATGTGCTTTTTTTTTGTCTGTTAATAACTTTTCTACCAATCATAAAGTTTAGGAATGGTAGAATTGCCTAAATTAACCCTATTAATATCTACTTTCAACAGGTCTAAAACATGTAGACTCTGACAAGTACTTAATTTGTAAACATGAGCTACGTACATTGTATAAGAATTCCTTTTATTTTTTTGCGCAAATAACACTTTAGACATTTCCAATAAAATTAAAAAAAAAACTTTGAGGAATAGGGAAAAGGGAAAACTGAACCATTTGAATTTACTGAAAAATTGGCTTAATAAACTTACCCAGTGAATATAATATATATTGTGTGTTTACCATGTGTAAAAAACATTATTTAATATTTACCTTTTTAAAAATAACAAACTACTTAGTTTTAGATATAATCATGTAACATTTCAAAGGTGAATATTGTACAAGGTATACTAATATTAGTTTAATGTTATATTTTATTATTTATGTAAAAAAACAATAATAAATTACCAGTGTATGAAAATAATAACATTTGAGCGTTTAAAAATATGTATAATCACATTATATGAGAAATAATACTAAAAACTGGAAAGGTTTCCGCTCTTTCCCTATAACTCATATTTAACTATTATGTTATGATCTAGAGAAATTAAAAAGTAAAATTAATCAAAGCAATTATGTCTTTTTTTATTGATTTATATTTTACAAATTTATTTTTATAAAATTATCTGTAGTAATGCTATTTTTATAATTTGTTATTATAGATATACAAACATAATTATTTGAATATATTAAAAATATAAAAATTATATATTAAATATATAAAAACTAAAACAAAACATTAACTTGAAAATGTGTAATATTTTATTCTTTGAAGTAAGAAAGCTTGTTTTATATTCCAAGCACTAACTTATTATGAAAAATTCAACATTCAAAAAATAAATTTTATATGAGTAGATGTTTTTTTTTTAATAACTAATTGTTAATAATATACTGAATTTCATTTCATTATGTTTTGTTTGGATTTTTTTATTGTTTTGAACGGAAACCATTAGCTCTTTTTTAACCACTAAAAAAAAAACAACTTGCACATTTGTTTCATACAACACTAAAATAATAATTGGTATAATGCATATGCATCACTCTGAGTAAAAAATAAAATTATATATATATATATATATATATATATATATATAAAAAAAAGACTTAGTTGTTTTTATGCACTAGATATGGTTATTTGATTCCAATTATTTGGAAAATAAGTTACGTAAATAATAATACAATATTATTGACGGGTAAAAATATTTTATGACTAGTAAGACTGGGATCAAAATAATTTTTCACATACGCACCCAAAAATTATAAAAGGAACGAATAATTTCAAATTTTAACAACAATGAAAAGCATTATATAAATTATACATATACATGTATGTGTTAATAAACACATTTACACATATACATAAAATTATTAATGTTGAGTTCTATCTGAAAATTAAAATCACTAGAACTAATACTCCCGTTAATATATTATTTACAAATTGAGTTAAATAAAACAAATTACTAGGCAGTCAATTAATTAATACATTAAAAAAAAATAAAATAAAAAAATGAAAAAAAAAAATAATAAATAATTGGTGTATGATAGATGCGTAATGAATTAGGAATGCATACTATAAATATACTACTATGGACCAGCTACACTAGGTTGCTGTTCTTTAGCTGTTTCAGTTTGCTGGCTTCTGATTATTGTTTCAACTTCAGGATATTGCATGCGCACAGAGTCAACAACATCTAACAGATTTTTGGCATCCATGGCTAATATGTGACCTGAAGACAACATTTCTCTGTGAAAAAAAATTTCATTTAAAAGTTAAATATATATCTATACACTATACAAAAAACATAAGGTTTTATCGCACCGTTGGTAGACGCTGATGAAATGGTAGGATTAAGTATATATTATAAATCATAAATAATTGCAAAAAAAAAAAATCTAACTGATTGGAGATCAGTTATTCTCATTTATAATAATGTTATATATATATTAGGAAAATTTATTTGAACTCGTGTATAATAATTATTATAAATAATACAAGTATTATTGCAGATTCAACTATGGTTAAAACAAATGCTGAAAGTTGTCGTGAGTACAGAGCACGGAAAAAAGCAGAAATGGCTGAGAAAAAAAAATTGGAGCAATTGAACCAAGTTGTTGATGTAAATTCAATTAGTTCAAATGGTAATATGATTTTAATACAACTGAATTATACAAAAATTAATTTCTTGAAATAATATTTACAACTTATTTAAAATTAAATAATTAAAATGTTTCAGATCCAGTTAATGTGATGTCAAATGCTGATTATTGTCGAAAGTACCGTGAGAAAAAAAAGGCAGCTAGAAATTTATCACAAACAATTTCAAATGGTAATTTGATTTTAATACAACTAAATTAAATTAAAATTAATTTTATGAAATAATATCAACAACTGCTTTACAACTAAATAATTTAAACGTTCCAGATCCAGTTAATGTGATGTCAAATGCTGATTATTGTCGAAAGTATCGTGAGAAAAAAAAGGTAGCTAGAAATATATTAACACCAGAACAAAATCTTGAATTTGGCGCAAAAAACAAAAAACCTAAAACGGATGTAGTACGGAATCGAGAATACCGAGCACGAAAAAAAATTGCAGCACTTGTAAATAATTATGATGAAATAACAATAACATTGCTTCCCAAAATACCAACAGAGCGTAATCAAGAATACTGGCCACAAAAATAAGTTACAACACTTAAAAATAGTTATGATGAAATAGCCAAGAATAATGAGCAAGACAAAAAACAAACCAATAACGAGTAGTTTCAAAATACTAATGATAAAGTCAATATTGTCATTCCATCAACTGAAATAACAAGGTGTCAATCTCAGTTATTTAATTCAGGATTGAATCCAGTTGGGTAATATTGAATTGCTGAGTGTTTCAGATAAATTAGACAAATTATTGTGTTTATCATTCTCCAAATCAAAAGTAAGATGATATGATTCATTTTTTGTAAAGATCCTGAGGAAAAGTGGTTTCCAAGCAAAAATACATCTTAGTAAAAATGGCTTCTTTGCTCCACTCAGATTCAAATAAATAAATGGATATTATAGTGTACAATTTTGTTTAACTTACTTGCTGTATAAATAGTCAACAGCTGTATGACAGTAATTTTGAGCAAGTTTCATTGCGTTGACTAATTCTGCCATGTCTTTGCTGAGAACTTTATGTGCCATTTCCACCTGATGTGAAATAAAACAGATTGAAATCCATTTGGTTTTGTTACTATTAATTATTATACTAGTTTTACTTGTTTGTGTGCACTTTGAGGAAAATATGGGACCAGACTATCGACACTTGTCAGTAAAGCTCTGAGTTGGATACCCACCTCCTTGACTAATTCTAAATATCTATCAGTCTGATTTTGTTGTACTCCTATAAGAAAATTAGTATTTATACAAATTTGAAAATATATTTTATTATTGTAAATTTTTAACCTTGTGAAAGAGTCATAACAGCTTTAACAACCAGTGTGGTACATTCGTACACTTTGTCATTAGTTCTGTTTAAATCGGCTGTTGGCGTAGGTTCGAGTTTCTATAGGAAAATATCCAAGTTTTATAAATGTCAAATATATAAAAAAAAAATAAAAATATAATTGTAAAATATGTAAAAAAAGAAATAACCACACATTGTGTATTATATAAGTTGTGTATAAATATAGATAGGTTGTGATTTAATAAAATATCAGGTAAAAATTATATATATATATATATTTTACATTTATTTCTTTATTTTGTGGTTATATTTTTATTATTAATTTAAAAATTTACTTTCACTACAACCACTCGTTCTTCAGTAGGTTTAGTCTTAGTGCTTCTGTCTAGAGATGAAGGAGGAGTTAATGACAATCTTCCATCAATAGATTCATTATCCGATGTACTAGCTACTAATGATAGTCTCTTTTTCTTTAAAAACAAATATACTTAATATTCTAACATTATTAAATGGGGGTTCAAAAAATGACTTCTTACTAAATTTGTTTCTTCTTCAGCCAACCATAAATTGTCTCTCTCAGATTCAATTTGTTGTTGTCTTAGTTTACGTTCCAATTGTTCTACTTCTGATAAGGGTTCATTATTATAGATACCAATAGAGTTGTTCACTAATTGTTTGGCACCCTAAAATTTATAAACAAAAGTTAATTCATTTTCATTGATATATATATATATATAAATTAGTTGAATAATCTACATAAACAACATGGTACTATTTGGAAAATGTGTGAAATATACAAATATTACATAACTTATGTTTTGATATTTATCTAAAAGGGATAAATGAAAAAGTATCTAAATAATATTAAAATGTTTGCAATACTGTAGAAGACTAAGTAACAAAGCTACAACATGCAACCACAGGGTATACCACACGATCATGCAAAAAGCATAAACCTCATTAATTATTCCTCCACCGGTCGCAACAGCAGCAGCGCATGTACCCAGACTTCCGTCTGAACATCGCCTCTTATCTGAAGAGTTAGGTAATGTTAGTGAGGTTGCCCCCGAAGTGAAATTTCTAGGCAATGTCTTGTTAGTGGACGGTTGACCGGCAACACCGCCGTCCATAGGGATTAGTCCCACAGAGTCCATGCTCAATATACTGTTTCCGGCCGAAATGGTTTTGTCATCGTCTATGTCATTAAGAAAATCTACTGTTACCGTGTTGAATCCAGTTGCCGGTGTTGTGTACACAGATGGATTGACACCGCGCTGTTCATTTTCTTTCAAAAGATGAGCTAAAACTTCAGCATTTTGTGCGACTATGTATGTAGAAACAGGTAAATCAGTGTTCTTGTTGTTATGGTCCAAGCTTGGTTGACGGGATGGTTTAGGAGGTGCTGAAGGGTCATCCAGAGAACCGCTTGATCCTATACAAAAATAAAACAAAACTATTAGCACCATGCAGTTCACATGCATTATAATCAAATATAATAGTTTTATTACTCACCCCAAGACAGAGTATGCACTCTACGATTTTCCCGCCTGAGGGTTTCCTTTTGTTGATGCCTTTCTTCAATTAATATCTCACTGAACCAAAAAATAGATGTTAATTATAATGGTTGGAAATGTATTTGGGGTAAACATACTTTAGCACTTCTTTTACATCTTTGAATGTGGGCCTTTTACTTGGTTCGAATGACCAGCATTGCGACATGAGACTGTACAGTCTTGGAGGACATTTTAATGGCAATGCTAAACGTTCGCCATTTTCTATTTTACCAATAACATCATTGTTTTTGATCCCCTGAAAAGGTTTCACACCCATCATCAATATTTCCCACATGCACACGCCAAACATCCAGACATCGCTGGCAGTTGTAAATCGTCTGAAGTTAATAGACTCAGGTGACATCCATTTGATCGGCAGTTTACCCTTGGACGCCTTGTAATAACTCTGATCTTGAACCCATCGCGATAGTCCAAAATCAGCTAATTTTACACAATGATGTGAGGACACTAATACGTTTCTGGCGGCAATATCTCTGTAAATTTAATTTTTATATTTAACTAATTATTTTTAATGAATTTATTTAATTTATTTTGTTTGAACATCTGGAATTACCTATGAACAAATTTCTTAGATTCTAGGTATGATAGAGCAGTGGAAAGTTGATAAGAGTACAAAATAAGGGTAGCCAAGTCCAAGTGTGACTGGTTGTTTTGCAAGTATGCTCGTAGTTCACCAAGCTTTGCCAATTCCATAACTATCCATATAGGTGGAGAACAACAAACCCCAATTAATCGTATGATGTGTGGGTGATCAAATTGTTGCATAATATCTATACATAACAATTAATGGTTATTTAACACACACAAATAATGTATACACTTACACGCTTCTTCTAAAAATTTGTCTGTTGTTGCAATGTCTGCATCAGGTTTACATGTTTTTATGGCTACTGCCACAGCGTTTCCTGGTATGTTTTTAGTTGAGCGCATGTGACACACTCCTTTATGTACATCTCCAAATTGGCCTTCTCCTATGATTTCACCCAATTCTACTTGTTCACGAAATAGCTCATAATTACAATCTGAAAAAATAAAAAGTTTAGAAATATGTATATATGTATATTGATCATTAATTTGTTTATAGTTGTGATCAACAAAATATTAATTTTTTTTGTTAAAAAATAAGTCATCAGTTTTGTTAGGGGGTTCTAACTGGTTACAACAAACACTCGTTTTAACCATATATGACTAGCTACTGGTTACAAGAGAAAAATTTGCTGGCCCTTGAAACTTGTAACCAATGTCTATTGTATTTTGAATTTTTTAAGAAAATGAGCAAACAAATAAATTTTGTTGTAATTTTCTAAAAAATTGTATACAACATGTTTACATAGTATTGAAAGTTGTGTCATGGGAAAAAAAACTATTGAGAATTTCACTACTAAATAATCATAAACAATAGTTGTTTGTCACATTTTGTTAGACAGATAAATAATGAATAATATTCGAACAAATGATTTGAATGAGATTCATATTTCAAAAGTACAAAATATTTGAGTTAAAACACAAAGAGAACTCCAATAGTCTTTCTCCATTAGAGAAAGACTTCATTAAGTAACCTCTTTGTAGTTGTCCTCATTATAAAAACAATTCTATGGAGTCTACATTCATTATAATTATTTAATTCAATGAAATTAATTATTTTCGATAAATCAATAGAAAGGTTTTAAAAATACTTTGTTGAATAAAAATTAATTGTATTGCATAGTGTGGTTTTTAGTGAATGTTCCTGTAAACTTACTATACTACTGATTGGTATAGTTCAAACTTTAGACTAAAATAATAAAAAGGAGTATTTATTTAATATTTTTTTTACAGATAACCATTTGTTTCTTTGCTAATGTATATTTATTGCATGTATTTTCTTAAAAAACTATAAACTATATAACATAAAACCTATGTTATAAATATTCCAATAAGGAATGTACATAAATAAAATTCATACTTGCAAGAGTTGAGTAATCGCCTTCTTCTTCTATAGGACCATCATCAGGATAATCATCGGAAAACCTCGCAGGTACTTTAGATTTAAGTTTCCCAGAGTCTGTGAACAAAAGTAATTAAATTATTAAAGGTAAAAAAAAAATTAAACAGTTGATTTTTCTTATTTTTTTAAATCACCAGTCACCACAAACCTTTAGAACTACATGGACATGGAAAACGGTTCCATATAGCAGCTTGAAAATTAAAACACATACATATAAATGAGATATAAACTGCATTATAATGATTTTCCTTTTTGTATAGATTACCATAATACATTCTTACCTTTTTTGTTCCATAGTGAAATGTTTGTTTTTCTTGCCAGCTGACAGTACCCATCAATTAAATTGGCCAGGCTATACATGTGTTCCAGTGTCGAACAACTGAGCACTAGAGGGTCAGCCGAATCAGTTACTTGGAGTTGGACAAGGGTTTTACGGTGAGTTTCACATTCGGACACGAGCGTCTGAATGTTTTCAATGTGAACAAAATCTGCCATTTTTGTGGGCTATAAAAAAAGGCATGTTGTTGAGATTTCCATGTAGTTATATCAATGACATTATTTTCTCACTGTTGATCCTTGGTTATTGATATAAGATATTCCGTGTCGCGGTCCAATGACCAAATCTACAGGTATTGTCCAACCAGACTGAAACATATGATTCAAATATTTATCTTAAAATGTCAATTTTCTTTTAACATTAAAAACGATTATATCTTACACCAATTGAGCACTTGAATTGCTCCTCGTCATATTTGTAAAACGACCAAACGAGATTCAGAAATTGAATTACACATTCTTTTTCCAGAGTCTGTGAGACTTTTTTATACTGTTGTTGAATCATTTTGCGTAAATTCTTTGGTTTCGTTGATTCCAGTATATAATAAGGTAGGAATTTGTTAAGCCCAATCTAACCAGGGAAATAAAAATATCTCCAATATTACCACCTACTAATTTTGTTAGTATATAGAAAATATGAATTGTCAATGCATACTTCTCGTTCGAGATATTCAAGATTCGATTTCTTTTCCAACGACATTTGGGGTATTTCTCTGAAAAAACATTTTATTTGTAAACAGCATAGTTGTAAAGCCATTTCCGTATCCACCCTAGAGGCCGGGTCGTTTTTCTTCAGATAATCGAATCGCACCTGGAGAAATATATGATGTTATGCGTGTTATAGCTTTTTGTTGAAATTTATTATAAGCCGCTGAAAAAAAAAAAAAAAAAAAAACACCATATCTACTTACTTGATCGTAATAGAAAAAATACGTAAACCGATCTTTATCGTAAAGGTCCTCCAAATCGTCGGGCGAGTACCGTACGCGCAATTCGAATCTCCATTCAGACATCGGATATTGTTCATCGTACTTGTTATAAATCTGTTATATGTAGAAAAAAGAATAATAAAAAAAACCAATGCGTTATTTTTTTAAATTAGCATATTAAACTACTTATTTTAAACGTTAAATGACAATAACCTCGGACATTGAGCTATCCTGATGTAACCAATGGACCTCACCGGACAACGGGTGGTAGAGCTGCAGGCCATAGACCCCTTGGTACTGAGGACAACCGTTAGCCAAACGTCCTGTGACCAGACATATAATACCCTTGGAACACGTAAACAAAATTAAAGTCACAGTCAAAGTGTATGCAAATCAGGTCATTTTATAGAAAAATAACGCAATGGGACAAAATTATAATAAATAAATTACGTACTTTAATATGTACAAATTGACTAGTTATTTTATACGACGATAAAGTGATATATAATTATATTTTATAATATATCACCTCTAGAGGTAGGTTTTACGGATAATTTCAAAATTTTCCCGGGGATCTCCTTTTTTTTTTTTTAGTAACCCCGGGCTATAGCCCTCATAGCTCCCCCTTAATCAGAGGCTCTGGCATTTGATGCTTTGCCTCGGCGGGATAAGCGTTTGTGAGTGCGGAACGATGAAACAGCGTTTGTAACCTTCATAACCCCCGTCGAGGTTCAGTGGTGGTGTAAACTTTTCGAGCCTTTGAAGCAAATTGTATATTTAGTGTATAAATTCTTATCATTTTCTTATTATTGTCATTGGATTAGACACATAACAAAACCTAAATCACTACGACACGCAAACTATGGACACATATATTAATTACAATATTCGTGTTGTGGTCTTACGATAGAAAAACAACCCCATGGGTGCCCATAGGTAAAATTTCAAGGGGGAGGGGAAAATACAAAAAAAAAAAAATCATTCGTTGTAAAATTTGTCAATACATTTTTATAAATTATAAGTTCATATTATTTTTCGGGAGTGAGGAGGGGGCAAGTGCCACCCAGTAGTTTCAGATACGAAGGAATTGCTTCAAATAATAGTCCTATACATCCCGCCACCACTGCCGATGTTAATACTGATATTAATCACTTAAATTCGCTTAAAGCAACACTTTAGGTGCTACACGAACGCGCCCTTCGACTGGTACAATTTTTACAATTCTCAAGTGTAATATTATATATTCAGCATGCGTTAGATTGTTTACCTTAATGTTGATGTTATCGATGAACTTTACGATGTTGAACCCATTGTTGGGTAAATGCACTTTGATCGATCCGGTTTTGGCAACCGGAGCCGCCGCAATGCCGCCACCGCTACCGTCGCCACTTTCCGCCATTTCCGTTGATTTGGCCGGCAATTCCTCCGGTGACGTCTTGCTACCATGACTGCGGGATAATCGAATTTAGAAACACTCGGTTAAAATTTATATAACTATGCAAATTGGCGTTATTGTAAATATAATATTATATATTATTTTCTGTTTGGAAACAATATTAAAATAATGTCTAACGCGGTTTTTTCGAAACTAGAAATATTATCTAGACCCAAATCCGTACAAGTGTAGGTGTAGACATTCAAATCATTTCTATCGTCCATTTTATTAACAAAAGAAATACCTATGCCAACCACCTGCCTACTTAAGTTTTATGATTGTAGTAAATAAACAGATTATTCGAAAACATTTATAAAATAATTACCTAATATCAAAATGATAATAGTTTGAACGGGTTAGTAGTAAATTACGTTATACTTGCATCGTAAATTGTGGCGTTTAGATTGAACACGGGGTTTGGTTTGAACGCAAATAACAAAATTAACACAAATAACAAAAAGGGTCGTACGTAGCTATTTTCCAAAAAAATTGTCATACAAACAAATTACATCTATTTAAAAATAAAAAATAAAAACATTAACTGACATGGTTATAACTTTTTTGTTTGTCATTTTTATTTTAGAAAATAACTATACGTGAAAGCATTCGGAAATATTCTCCTCTTTAAATTTTTGTTATTTGAGTTCAAAACCTCGAGTTCAACCTAAACGCCACAATTTACAGTTCCGAGTATAACGCAATTTGCTAAATTGCCGGTTACAAGACAGAGACGGCAAATGACGGCGGTGTGACGTTTTATTAACCATTAAAATGTCGGGTTGTACGTATTTTATGAAAAAATATTATATTTTATATAAGTGCCGAAATTTTGTTTAGTTTTGTGAAAGACACGCATTATTACTATTGTACACCGGTCAAAGGCGTATTTAGGAATTTGTAATAGGAGTAGGTGAAAGGGAAGTGAGATAACTTTTCCAAGAGGTAGGATTGTCGCACATCTTCAATACGAATACCACCACTACAATAGGAATCCGACGAAAAATATTTTAGGTTCATAATATTACTAATTAGGTATAACGAATAAATAATCTATAAATATAACTTATCTATCACTAAAGACCAGATTTTTAAAAGTTCTAATGAATGTTAAAATAAAGGGAAATCTTTTAACTCTTACATATATAATCTTTTACAAACAAAATTATAAGAAATTAGTAACACAAAACATTAAACATAGCTTGGATATATATTTTTTTTACAAATATTATGTATTTGTACGATTTACAACAATACATTATACTCTTTTGAATCGACATACAAATCTGTAAACATTTTCTGTACATGTTATCTTATATTGATGGGCTTTTTTTTTTAGTCAGTTACGATTGCGATTATTGTCGAACTATATTAATACAGTCGGCTCCGTTTAGTATTGGTCGTTTTTTTTTTTTGCATATTTATGCAATTTTTAAGTGCTATAAAATCCCGACCCTAGACCGACATGACGTCATACATTTTAAACCGTCACGACATACGGAGTTCAAAGGTCAACGTAATTATATTAATTAATTAATTACTAAATTATAGTAGTTAATTAATTACTATATTATACTATTGAGGATTTGTCCCACGCTGTAATTAAAACGCGGGCGCGTGTATACGTACTGTATTTATTTACTCTCGCCCGCAAAAATAAATAATAGCGGACGAGGGCGCTACTATCAATGGGAATAACGTAATCGTGTATACTGTATAACGTGTATTTATATATAGATGTTAAAAAGTCTAACAATTAATATTTGTAATATATTATTTTTTGTATAAATTATTATTATTTTTTGAATTTATATAGACCCATTAATTCAATTCTATTCTATTGAAATGGTTACCTAACTTATCGAATAAAACGCAAGAAAATAATAGTAACACTGGTTTAAATGTAGGTAATGAATGAATAGGGCCGGGATTACAATGAAAAGTACATATTTTTTCCTAATGATCTTAGACAATGCTTTTCCACTTTTCGATACTTCAAAGGTGAAACTTTGATTTTGCATTTTTCGGTAATTTTGATAGTTTTAATGCATATTTTTACATTGTTATACGACTTACATAAATTAAATTTAGCTAATTTAAAACATGATCTAAAGATAAATATTATGTTTTCTTAACGTTTCATACGATTTTTGAGGTTTTCGATACAGATTTGTCAATCGTTCTACGATTTCGATAACGTATTTTTATTGAATGACAATTTTGGCTATTATTTAGTGCGTTTATTGCTAGTTTTTAGGGCGTTTATCGAATCCGGGCCCTAGTAATGAATGAAGACAAACATAAATCTCAACGTTTGTATATATTAATTTTATAGAGATTGTCAATAGATACATTATACGTATATACATTGGCAATCGGTCAAACACTGGTATGAAATATAAAATATTATTTCCTTATTTATTTTTTTTTCATTTTTATATAACGTTAATACGTAATAAATAATGCCAGAAGCGTCTTAATTTATGGCTTGGTATACTTCTACACCTATGCCTAATATATAATATACAAACCGTGTGATAGAATATATTAAAACTAAAAACGACAATGTCCTTAAAATCAATCTTATCGTTATTTCGAAATATACGTTTAAAAGTAGTTAGTGAAACGTTAGCGTTACTCAATCGTAATTTTTGTCCAACTAATGGATTATTTATTTTTATAAAAATTAATTGAAAATTCGAGGAAAACAATTCGTAAATCAGATAGAATATTGTTAGGTATATATAAAAAAAAAATAAATAAAAATGTGTACGAATAAAATCCGATCGAGCTCCTCCTAATAATCATAATTGATACTTTCTTTTTGCTACGGTTTATCGTTGCCCTCAAACTAAATCACAACTATTGTATACCAATAATATCCTAAATCAGTGGCCCGCCCTCAAGGTGCACCACTATGTCAGTGTATGTCCGGGGGCTTTTTTTTTTCACAAATTTGCGTATATCAACGTATACATAATAACTTACGACTTTTACCGAGCATTCGAGTAGAGTAATTGAGTACCGATACTTGTGGAAAGCGTTCAATTTACGATTGCGATATAAAGAGAATACAAATTCTAGGTGGCCATACGAACGGATTAATTCGGAACACAACAAACATGTACCTACATAACAAAATAATAATGACGTAGAAAATAAATCGTTACACGTCTCGAGTAAAAAAAAAAAAAAAAATATTAAATAAAAATTAACGACTAGGATGACACGGATTTTCTACGGAAGCATCATCATGATACGTACGTATGTGCGTGGACACGTTTAAAGGACGTCGCGGACGGACATGATGGGCGACGATAATGGAGCGAACGACGATAAGAAATAAAAAAAAAAAAATATGGGATCCTAAAGTTTTTTTTTTTGCGTGCACCCGAAGGACAATGGACTAACTCCGGCGACTTGTTGGCAACCGAACAAAACCCGTCGTGTAACTCGTTGCGGCAATAATACACACACGCGCACACGCAAGAGCCGCGCGCAGCACACGACTTTGGATCTGGTTTTTACCATAATATTATAACCGCGTGCAGTGTGTGTGTGTGTGTGAACTGTGCACGTCTCGCGACGACCAACATCTGCCGAACCGTAAATACATAATATATTATTTTATATAGTTGGGTACATTATAATATTATACCTATATGCATATATATATATATATATATATATATATATCATATCATCGAGGGAAGGTCTCTTTGATCTTATATATATATATATAAATTATACCGGGTATACGAAAACGAAGAGAATAATAATAAAAAAAAATAAAAAAATGCCGCCCACTCGGGTGTCGCCGACGACCACGAAGACCGTCTAAACACATACACACACACGCGCACGCCTTTTTTGTCTTTCGAGGTCGAACTCGTGCCCGTGTCGTTCGATGACGTAACATATATATAGATATAGATATAAAATAATAATAATAATAATAATATTGTAACAATGCCGCCGGTCGGCCGGACAGCGAAAGAGACGGGAGAACAACAGCGCGTGAGTGAGCCTACCTTAGCCGCTTGAAACGCCAAGTGTGCGAAACGTTGGTGAATCCGCCGTTGGTTGTCGCGGCGCCGGCCGCCCGTCTTCGGGCGGCCGGCCGATCGCGGGTTTCCGTCGCGGTAGCCGCCCGGGACGAACCGCACGCCGACCAAAACTTGGCGACCAACTTTCGTCCGCGGCTCGCCCTCAGAACGACACCGCCGCCGTTGGACGAGTCCGCGGCCGGGACGCTGCTGCCGCCGCCGTGGTAACTGTGAGGCCGCTGATGAGGCGCGGGTGGCCCGGGTTCCACGTTTACCCGGTGCAGATATTGCGACCGTCGTCGACCCGACAGCACGCGGTCAAGTACGCCGGCCAGCATAATAACTGTGGTCAGTCGCAGTACGGTGCGGGCGCGGGCGGTCTGGGAGCACGAAAACGTTCAGCATCAGTGCCGGTGCCGGCGAACGATTGCGGAATCGTCGTATTTTACCGTTGTACATTTTTTTTACGTCGTCGTATAGTCTTCGGTTTTTTTTTTTTAAGAAACGAATCTCGTTTCCCGCTTACATATTATGCGATATTAATAACGCATATGTGTATATGGGCATGCGTATAATGTAATTATATTGAAAATATTATTATTATTATTATTATTATGCGTGTGTAAATGGGCGTCGTTTTTAGGGTACGGTCGCGGTGACCGACGACGCCGCGGGTTCTCAGCTAGGCATAACGACGGCGGCGGGGAGCGTGCAATAACGCGGGACGAAACGACGGCAAACAGGTGTGTCCCCGACACCTTAGTTAACAAAAAAATAAAATACACAAATAAATATTATTTATAATATTATATAAATACCTACCAGACATTTATATGCGCGCGCGTTATAATAATATACCTACGTATACAGGGTGATTAATTTATCAACACACGCGTATGATACTAATACCCGTGACAGTATCAAGAATTTGCCTTAATAAAGATACACATCTTTTTTTTTTTTTTTTGTTATATTTATAATTTATTATAATCCGCATACGTAATATATCTATTTAATCTATTCAATCGTATACGGCGTCCGTTCGGCCGGATCCAAAGTTTTATATCCGAAATGGAATCATTAGCATAAATATATTGTTGTATAAGCCACACGAATATCGGACTAATGTAGCGGTTTAATAGAATTTTATTTTCGTATAGAAAAAAAAAAAAAAAAAATACTGGGAGCGATATAAAAATCAAGTTTAGCTAACGAATTATTCTCAATATTATTTCTTTCGATTAAAATATACTGGGTACATATGGATCACTGTATAATAATCAAAAATCGATTAACTTAGCGTACGCTTTTGAAAAACGAATCGACTGAACGAGAATATAATCGGCCTGTATGTTTATAATTTAGTCATACCACTTTCACCGGAAAACGAAAACTCGATATAATATTTTGTTTAAAACGTATTCGAAAAATTCTCGACCGGCAGAGACACGAGAAATAATGAATTTTTCACAATTACTATCGGTATCGTTATTATTATTGAAATAATTTTCACACGGTCCCGCGATTATCTATCCACCAAACGCATATTTTCTAACAATGTGTACAATATTATCGTTTATACACGCGGTCGATATTATTAATCGGGCAGGTATATACTGAATAAAGCACGTAGGTCGACCGAGGTGCAGACGTTCCTCCGGCGACACACCCCGCCGGCGGGTTTATTTAGACGCCAAGGGGTAATAAAAAACGATATAGTCAGCCGGTCTTATTATTGTCCCTTTCTATAGTACCGCACAATTATTAATGTAAATACATCTCTTTTTTTCTTTCTTTTTCTAAGTGTCATCGCATGTGCGGTAAGATAAATCGGGCTAAATATAGTTTTAACATGATGTCAACCGAGGGACTTATGCCAACAGAAAAAAAAAAAAGAAGAAGCGATTTTTCTATAATAACGTCTTTAAGTGGCGTGTACGAGACAGCGCACCGCCCCGCAGTAGCAGTTCATTTTTTTTTTTTTTTTTGAAGACCGAATAATTAAAACCGTAAAAAGTCTTTTAAAATAACAAAAAAAAAAATAAAAAATAATTACGACAGAGATAGTACAAATACGAATTCCTATACGGTGTCCTTGGTAAACCCAACGAGCAAACCGACAGACAAGGTAAAACGTGGGATCGACTTAATATTATCGGACGTCGATTAAAACTATTGTTTCTTAATAAATCGTTTATATATTATAACCAACTTATCGAATATATATTTTGTTTCTTTTTTTCTATCGGTTCACGGTAAAGCGATAATTTAGAGACATTAAAATTAAATATTAGGTAACCGAGTATGGTGTAATAACGAGTTAGGCGTATTATTAATCGTGAAATAATATGGTCGCGACACGTTCATATTCCCGACGCGGACATTAAAAATCTATTTGATTTTTAAGGAAGGTATATTTTATAATGGCTTTCAACAAATAGATTTATATAACGTACGAACACAGTTTTAATAAACCCGAAGAAACTATTTTCAAAATTGAATTGTATACGAACCGATCGCCCCTGCCTAAAACTAGAGTACCTGTGACTCTCGTGAACCCAGCATGTCATCACGAAATTGTGATCCAATGCGTTTTTTTTTTTTTATGAAATACGCGCGCGTTTTTTTTTTTATTGACGAAAAACTGTCGTTGTACACAATTAAATATTTTAACCGGCGTGATAATTTCATTATAATTCCAAGGTCTACACACGATTAACGGCGATTAACAATTAAACTATAATAATAGTAGTGTACACGATAGAGTACGACAAATACGATTATTACTCGTATTATTATTATTATTTAAATTTTAACTACCCACTCAAAATGTATTAAATAAACTTTAATTTCGATATTTTTTTTACGCTAGAACGATAAATAACGCGATGAGTTTTATATTATATTGGATGTACGCGTTTCTTTAAATAATAGACGGTTAATTTGTGGAAATCTCGACGTTTTAATCCGACCCGCGTTTACGGCGAGAGATTAAATCGGTCTGCACCGGCCAAAAATATAATGAATTAAATAAAATGTTTCGTTAAAAGTAACTATTATGTAATGATTTTTTTGATTTTTTTTTTTTTACAAAAGTCTATACGAGGAGTCTTTACAAGTGGAAATGTTAAATACGAGTTACGTAAAACATTTATATAATTTTTTTGTTTAGATTTAAATCGTAACGCTCGATCGTTTAGAAAAAAAAAAAAAAAGTTCGTCATCGTGTAGAATATATTTTAATGACTCGAATACTCGGCTACGGTTAATAGTCAACGATTAACGCGAAATTAATAATTTCCATAGAAATAACTTTCGTATTTATGAATAAATTAATGTATTATCGATGACGGTCGATGGATGATTCACTGAAACAAGAGAAAAACTTAGAAAACTGTTATTTGACCGATAAACAATATTATAGGTACGTTGGAATTTAGATCTTATTTAAATAATTCGTACTTCCAAACGAACATTTTTTCTTTCTCAACATTTATCGGTACGCATAATCGTGTGTAGCACTATATAAATATATATATAAAAAAAAAAAAATAATATATATAATTTATAATTATTATAATACGCGAATTGTTGTACATTTGTTTTTTTATCCCGTTTATTACATTACCGTTAGGGTAGTAAACGACACTGCGATAACGTGTGAACATTTAACTCGGCACACAAAACTCGACCATCGGACGGGTTATAGAAATTAAATTTAGAAATATAAAAATAAAATTCGATATAAATCGGTTATATTTTTGATTTTAAATTTTACGAGTTAATTTTAAACGTATACGAAAATTACAAATCGTAAAAGAACCGTTTTTTTTTTTATTACTTTGCCGTCGATTATTATTATTAAACACGCACGCCGAAAAATTATCTAGATCATTAATCGCGAACGGAATACGCTCGCGTAACGGCACAATCGCAACCCGGCGCGCAAAAGCAAACTGGCCCGTCGCTAATGCTAATAACCGGTAAATACTGACGCGACTGGAGCCGGATTAAAAATTAATACGAGAAGAGAGCCCCAGCCCCACACGCGCGCGTATGACTTGGACTCCTTCCAGTCCGAATAAACGCGATTCAAGGTTTCCGTGGTGCTATCTGGTATTTAAAGACAAAGACCGTTTGGTCGTCCGGGGTTATTATATACGCACGCGTTATTATAATAGCGATTAAATTCTGTGTTTATAACGAAATCGCTCTATAGTCGTTTTAATTTCAACACGGGAAAAAAAAAATAATAATAAATATAAAAAACGTCCAACCGATACCGAATTATTAAAACGCGGACGACGAAACGTCGATAACGTAATAATAAATAGATCCATTTTTTTCTCTCTCTCACTCTCTCTACTACTAGAAGTTAGCTCTTATCGCTAGCAGAGCATTTATCACATTATTTAACTATTTCAACAACTGTTCGGCTATGCGATTGCGATTTACAAAAAAATAATAGTTTTCCACTAACGCCGAAGCTTATATTTATATATAATAAACAGATAACTTTTGTTTACGTGTACATGCGAGTTTAAATTTGCATAATAAAATCGTTTCGATCAAAATAGTTCACGAATAATCGCGTGTCTTACGGAGTTTAATTTAACACTATTTTACAGAACATAAAATTAAATTAAATATTTTCTTTCCACCCCCACCCCCCGCCGATAGTTATCTATTCAATACAGAAGTGTTTAATTTTAAGTCTAACTGTAAAAAAAAATATAATAATATATAAAATAAATAATTTTACGATTTTCCCGAGAGGATAGATGATAATATACGAGATACAGTCGATAAAATTCGAGTAAATCAATACCGAATACATTCGAAACTTTTACATTCGATTACGTGTATTATAATAATTTAATTTTTCTCAGAAGAGAGTTTTTAATAAAAAAATAAAAAATAAAACCACGTCATACACAGACACGGACGCATTGCGAAGAACTTGGTTTTTTCTATTAGTTTGGTCGAACACCTAAATACGAAAACTAGAGAAACTCAAACGTTGTTATATTACGTTACGGTCGTATTGCATTATGAATGTAATAAGATCGTAGTAATACATTTTTTTTTATCCGTAAACAGATCAAATCGTAAAGACGAGTGCCTCAATTCTCAAAATAGAAACTATTAATATTTTTATGAGGGCGTTGCGGGAGCGATAGCGTAAACCAAGTAGGAGTAGAGGTCTGTTCATATCGGAATACCTAAATTAAGTGTAGGTCAGTTAGGTGCTCAACCTAATTTTCTCAACGAATTGTATTCCGCACGATTTACATATACATACACTCGGGAACGCTAATTTTAATTAGCCTATTGCCATCTGCCGATGTTGTAACGTTTTAAAAAATGAAAATTAATAAAGTAAACTCAATGTAAAAAGAGATTGTGGGGAGGGGCATAATTTGGACAGTGAGTGATTGAGTCATTGTTAGAGATACAAAATCAGGAAGGTAGGATATAGAAGGGAATTGGTTTTACGCAACGATAAACCCGTTGTCGACTCAAAACGATACTGAGGTAGAAACGTTCCGATATATATGAAAATTGAAAATTGCATTAATTACCACTACAAAATAAAAACAAATTGTAAAATTGTCCGTGTTTTTTCGTCTCAAATTGTTGTGGATTTTTATGGAGTCGAAAATGTTTTTGTATACATAATTTGAAAAATAACACAAAACTTATTTTTACGATTTTCATCAAAATTTGCACTTTAACTGCATAGAAAATTAATATATAGATAGTGATTCCCTTGACTTTTTATATTTTTCACCATTAAGTACAACTTATGATAAACTGTATGTCGAATTTTCGGGCATTTTTGGTATGCCAAACCAATTTTCTTGAAATAAAAACAAAACAAAAAATTAAATAAACTTGAAAATTTAAAATGCCTATAAATAGCTCAAAAATCGACTGAATTGTATTCCGGTAGTCTTTACTTTAGGTATATTTACTTTATGAAGCTTTGTAAAGCACCTGGAATTTAAAAATCTCGAAATATTTCTTAAACAATTTAATCTTCTACTTCATATAGAAATAATTTATTTGTATTAAAATAGTAATATATATTATAAGCAGTATATTTAATAATTATGTGACCTATGAACTTAATTGTTGTCAACAAATAATGATAGAAGTAATTAATTTTTACAAATAGCTGTTAGTATATTCATTTTCAATTTTGAATGTAAGAATATATTATGTTTTTTACAATTTGGTGTTTTATTTTTGACCATGTCGGTTTGTAATCTAATAGCCAAGAAGCCTCCTTCTTCTAATAAGTTGGATATTGTCAAAGTAATAATTTTACTCAAAAGATTAATTACTTTGTTCATATTGAACCATGATTTTTTATAGAATATTAATAAAAGAGAGATTGTTAGTACTAAAATAATAGGATGGGCAGATTAATAAAAAAAAAAACTGATTAGGGAAAATCAAGTTTTAGAATAAAATATGGTAATTAGGATAGTGCAACTAAAATATGTATGATATATTTTACTTTGTTATATTAAAACTAATGCACACACCTAATGTATTTAAATTTGTTTATAACTTAATTTTGTTAACCAAAAAGTTATTCGTAAAACATACAGTAGTGATATGAATACAACAATACACAGCTAGTATGTTACAGTCATGATAGAAATCTGTATGATTATGTGTAAAAAATATAATATATATGACATCAGTTGCTAAGAAAATATTGGCTAGCACGACCTAAAATATATCATCAATAATGAATAATAATTTAAATATTAGATAAGATGACAGTATAACACAAATAAATGTATAATAATTGATATTATTATCATAATGATACTTAGAAAGAAATCGATAAAAATATTCACATGTGTTAACAAATTGATAGAACAAGGTATTATTGAAACCAATACTAATACAGGACAAGGTAACGAAGATAGCCCTCCGAATAGTCTACATGTAGAACTTTTTAATAAGGCAAAAATTTGTGATGGTATGAAATAAGTAAAAAAAAACATATAAAACAATTTAATGCCAAAATAAAATTGTTGATAATAAAATTAAAGAGGTGTCAAGCATTCAAAAGAATACTAGAAAAATAATGTGTAGGTACAAAAACAAATAAAAACAAACTAAAATTGCAGGTTTTTTTAGTAAGAATAATGAATAACTATTTAAGTTGACTACATATTTCATATTATTATAATATTCTTAGTATATTACTAACATTTACATTTGTCATTAATGTTGATTTCTAACATTTACAAGGTGGCCATTTTTGATTAGTCATTTCAAAATTATTATAACCGGTTTCTGATATATGTTAAACATATTTGACATAGTCATGAGATCTGAGATACACTTTTAAAAATGTAAATAACATAGATAAAATTATAAACTTTCAATAGCTTGTAGATATTTAAAATATTTATGCACTAATTTGTACGTACATTCAAATTATTTAAATATTAAAATACCCAAGATCAATATAATATTTAACCACTTACTTTATAGGTAAAACCAGGAAAACTGGTTTTGACTAGGGATAGAAAAAAATTATAACTTAAGTAGTTAAACATAATTAATATTGTGTAAAACACAAAGGGTAAATAAAATAATCTAACTTAGTAAATAATTATACTATCATTATAACATCATGGTTGTAAAATAAATCTTACAGTTTAAAATCAAAGAAACAAATGTATTATTAATTAGAAGAGCTTCTGTTTAATTCCTTAATAATACAGTTGTTACATAAGTTGTATAATTTAATTTACAATAAAAAAACATTCAAATACAAATAATGTTTTATCTTTCAATATCATTATTTAATTTAAAAATATTAATATTAATTTATTTTGCGCGTGATACATTTGATTTTGGATTATATTCGTTGTCGACTAAATAATTTATAAGTAAAATGTATATAACTAAGGAAATAATGAGAAACGACCAATATTAAATTAAGTATTATTGTGCTCTAGGTAATCTAATGGTAAAAGTATAATAGGTATATTATAAACTAATAAACACTAAAAAAAACAGGTTTAGTAAGAAATTGGACTGATATTCTAATTGGTGAGGTATTAAATAAAATTATGTTAACGACGAACAAAACAAAATAAAAATTGTATAAAGCTATACGTGTTGTTCGTATGGTAATACATAGAGAATGTTCGAGTAAATTTGAATAATAGTGATTATTGATAATCCGTTTAATATATTCATATTCGTAATAAGTGGACAATTAAAATATCACATATATAATACCTATATACTCTATTATATTTGCATATTTAATAACAAATAAATTATGTTAATAAGAATACTTTATTGAAATAGGGGGGTACTCAATAATATTATCTAACAATATGAGTAATTGTTAAAACTATTAAACGTGCCATGAAAAATATATAATATTACATAATCCATTTAATTTGTACAATTTATGTTCACAAATATCTAACTAGTCTAACCCTAGGTATGGTCAACTTACTTGAAACTCCATGACTTTTTAATTATACGCCTCAACAGGATGTTGTTTTTAGGCAGGATGATCTGCCACCATTTGTTCGTAATTCTTTGGCTACAGATAAATGTAAATAATAATAAAATTAGAAACAATAATGTAGATGGGAAATATTTAGGTACATACTCGTGCACGTTCATATGAATAAAATAAATTGATTTTTATGCACAAAGTAAAACAATTGTAACAACTAAAGTCATAGTGTAGGACGAATCAATATATGGGCATGGGGCCAATGGCTTACCTGAACACACGTCGATATTGTGAATGGGATTTGAATGTCTGTTCCAAAACCGTTTATAAGTGTGTTTGTACGCGAGAAAAATAACAAATGTTTTATAAAATATAATGACTGTATATTATGAAACGGTGAATTATATTATAATCGGTCATGCAGTGACGTTATAGAAATTGGACGTCTGGTACGATTCGAGCAGAGGAGGATGCGACGTCAAAAAAATTTGTCATTTAAAAAAAATTCTCACTTAACACTTTATATTATCACAACAGAAATACAATATTATTATTTTTAATGATTTTTTGTTGTTTTATAATTTTTATTGTTATTTTGTTTTTTATTGTTTTGTAGTATCTGATAAGCAGGTTGTACGCTCGACCAGGAAGAAAAACAACGCCGCCGCTGGAGACGTGAGTCATCGACCCGCCGCCGGCACAGCGCTACCTACCGGCACGGCCCGTAACCGTTAAAATATTTTTACCGCGATCACACTAATTATTAATTAATCAAGTACAACGATGGATTAAGACAATATAATTCAATGATAATCTGACGATCTCTAACAGTATTTTTTTATTATTACGACCGCGTCTGATCAAAACGATCTTTAAAATGTGAATTTTGAATTTCGTTTTTTCGTCTCTGGGTTTTTGCGGACCGGCAGACGGAGCTGGCGGTCACCGCCGGCGACATCGAATCGCGTTTTTCATTATCACGGGCGCATATCCTTATCGTTTCCCGTTCGCGGTGGTCACACTGAACGCGTGCATGAGAATTCGCGTATTATTATTATTTAATTCTTGTAATCATTTTTTTATTTTTTTTTTTTTTTTACCGGTCATGCACCTCTCATCATCGTCTCTCCGCTCGTTAATAATTGTTCCTCCTCTCGTCGATTGATTGTACAGTTTGATTTTTTTTATCACGCCGCGCGACGATATCCATTTCGGTACGCCGTAGCCGCGCCGCCGGTTAGGAGGTATAATACACTTGCGTTTTACCGCCGCCGGTACGCGAACACCACGCCGCTGTCGTGGACATTGATTAGGACGTCGTCGTCGTCGTTCCGTGTCGCGATTTTCAAAACGGAAAATTCGCGTCAGTATCGCGTTTACCCGGGCAGCACTGCCCCGCAGTCGTCGTCGCCGTGTCGTTCCGTTCTGTCACTGCCATCAGGTATATTATTATTATTTATAACGTGTAATTTATATCGTGCGGCACACGCTTGTGCTTAACCGCCCAATTTTTTTTTTTTTTTTAAATTTTTTTTCCTTTTGCAAAATTTATTTAGTGAATAATTTTCGTGTTCCGCGAGTGCTTTGTATGATACGCGACCGCTGATGCCTACTTAAGCGTATCGTATGTTGGCCGTAGACACCGCATACGGCCGATGAGTCGTTCGGAGTCAAACGGTCGTCATAGTCATCATAGCCGTCAAAGTCATGGACTTCGATTCGGACCAGAGCCTGAAGGAATGGGCAAAGGACAAACCTCTCAGCATACTGCAGTTGGATCCGGCCGACCGGGCCGTACTCCGCATAGCTGGTGAGTGTCGAGTGTATTATTATTAAGCAGCGAATTCTCGGTTCGCGACAATATCGAATTATAATATTATTATTATTAGTGGTGTCTGGTGAGTATCGACGTTTTTGGATGCGATATGATTTTATTATTTAGGTTAATCTATTCCCTTTTTTTATTTTTCCAATCTGTTACCGAGAATAGTGGAGGATCCGTGTGAACATTACTACCCCACATGCTGCCATTTAAGTAAACAAAATGACAAAAATACACCGATTGATGGGAATGCACAGGCAAGCTTCCTACTGCATCCCCTTAAATGATCCCCTTAATGATCCGTCATACCGTCGTCACCAGTTCACCACCCCGCTCAACTTTGCAGTATATATCGTTAATTATTAAGCGGGCGAGTAATCCCTCCCTTCGGATACAAACGAACAGACGTTTAGTGCACCCAGAGGAAAATAGCTTTAATTATTCATCATAGTTTTTTTTTTTTTTCTTCTATTAAAGTGCGTCATTCTAATGGATTTAAAATCGCGTTCGTGATCATATAAATTGTAATATATCATACTCTCGTTATCAATTTATACGAAAAATAAAAAAAAATAATTGTTGCCAAACACTCTACTATAAATCATCCGGCTGGGTGACAACGTTACGATTATTTTCGATCGTTTGTTCGTTATACAGAGTGATACCGTTTAGTAGCGAACCTATTGTTTTTGACAAATTCATTTTGACATAATTTCTATATTGCCACCCGTATTCTCGTTAATTAAAAAATTGAATTTTTCATTGTTGCCAGAGTTGCAGAGGTTTTTGTTGTTGTATAGAAGTTAATTGGTCTTTACTATAAATTATAATGGTTCCCTATTATTTTTTTAAACATTTGTTTTTTAAGATTTTTCCTGAAAATAAAAACATTTTTGTAACCTTGGAAGTGATTACCAAACGGCAGTATTATGGATAATAATTATGATGTTATTATTATTATTATGTTATTATTATTATTATGTTGGAACTCGTGTGCGTTTGTGACGACCACTAGTGAAAATTGTCGACGCGACCGAAAGTACCTACCCAACCTACCTGTATTGTAAAAATTAAATGTCCTTTGTAATTTTTTTTTTTTTATTTATTTGGCGGCTATTTTCGTCCAACGACATTTTAATCGTCGACGGGTCGGTTGGGTGGGGAAGTACGAGACATACAGAAAAAAAAAAAAAAATTAGCTTTATTGTTACAATTTTATTATATTTTTTTCCAAAACGAATTCGACCGTTTTCGTACGCGGGCACAAAGCGTTTTATCGTCTCGCGCATACACGTGTGGCCGCATAACAGTAAATAATTGTAATAATAAAAAAAATAATAATAATCATAACAACAATAATAATCGTGCCGGGACGTTCGCGTGCGTTGAAGGGGTCGGGACGCTTTGGCCTAGTGATCGACTATAATAATTTATTATCGATCGATTTTGACGTGTATATTGTGCGCGTGATTTATTATGTTACGCGCTAATTTGCATATCTCCTCGGCGGCGTCTCTAAATAACGGTGCGGCGGCGGGGTACGCGCGTCCGTCGGCGTGCATTAATATTATTATTATTTTTTCTTCTAAAACTACCGGTAACCTCCGTCTCGACCTTGCCCTAAACGACGCCATCGTCGGCGTCCACGGTCGCCGCCGGACACGTGATCTCTCGACATCTCGTGGGCCACCGTTTACCGATCGTGTCTGCGCCGCCGCGAATCTCGTACTCCCTCGGGCGGGTCGTCGTCCGATCGGGTTTTAGTACGGGACGAATATTATTATTATTATTATTATGTCTGGGCGCGACGCATTGCGGTTGACGGCATGACGTTGCGGAACAACAACAACCATTGGGTCCGCGTTATTTACGGGTTACTTCTGTTCGTTATCGTAATTCCGTCCGCAAATCCGACGACAACGACCGTCCGCGCGCCGGCACGCGATTGATCCACCATGGTATTTTATTTATATTTTTATACGCGCACGGATTTCCGGGAATTGTTTCCCATTATTTCAACCCAGTTACCCGGGCCCGTTTTAACGAGCGGCCGGCTTTCTGTCCGTTTAATAAATCCGTTATTCCGACCAAAACCGACGGCGGCGTGGCGTGTGCGTACGCAAAAATTGTGTATATAAATATATATATAAAAAAAAAATAATAATTGACGGGCTTGTTGCTCGCACACACGTGTTTATATTGTACCGTAGTACACGCGAGGCGTACAGAAACACGGGGGCCGTCAATCTCGCTGGCCGACACGATTTTCCGCGACGGTATCCGGGCGGCGCGAATAACGGCCGTTTTCCCAACGTATGCTGCGGCGGTTGATGATTACCACCTTTGTTATTATTATTATTTTTTTTCATTTCATTCCGTAATCGTATTCTCTCTCGTTTGATGTATTTTTGATTGGACGCGATTGCGTTCAGTTATTTTACCGTCCGGTTGGAAGTTGGTAGAAAAAAAAAATAAATTAGATTAGGTTATTAAGCGCATACCGGGCAGCGGCGTGCGTTCCGGATGCAATCGCCGTAACTTCGATTAGAGTTTCATTTTTTAATTCCGGTTTAAAATCGCATCAACAACTACATAATCTATTGATTAGATTGGCGGGGTTGGCCAAGAAAAGCCCTTCTAAAAAAAAAAAACCAATTCCATATTTTTATGGATATTTTTTAATCATTAATATAAACGGTTTTTGAAATTATATAATTCATTATTTTGCTCTAAAATAAATTGTAACAAAATAAAAATTAACGTCTCCTAGTCACCTAGTTAAACAAATATGAAATAACAATCTTTCTTTATTTCTTTTTTTTTTTGTAGTTTTTGTAGAACACAAATAAATAATAAAATAATGATAATATTTAACATACCCCTATCTTATCTAACATCATAACCAAATTTAAATACAGAAAGTAGTATACATTTTTTAAATTTTTCATGGGTTTTATTATGGGTACATACCCACCTTAAAAATATTCCAGGAAAAACTCAGGATGGTTTTGGGTTTTTTCCAACCTTGCGACAGCGTAATTGTATCGAAATTTACCGTCTTTGCCTTCATTATTTATTATAATCCTTCCCGTGTAATGTATTCGATTTATTGTTTTAAAAGTAATATTTAGTGTTTTTATGTACCCATGATTATTATTGTCGAACACTGAATTTTTCTTTAAATTAACGAAACCGGATCGAACTGTTGAAATATTTTATCGAACCAAATTTTAAAAATTGTACAACTGTTCAAAATGCAAAACGCTTTACATTAGGAACATCATTGTAAATCACCCTATCCTGTGTTTTGTCGGCTAAGATTGGGTTTCTGTGTGCGTTTTTATTTATGAAAAATGTTTATTACACCAGAAAATAGTTACAATCATTAATTCTTATTGGTTGTGTTATAATTTTCACAAGAATTATTACTGACATTAATATTATTTTGCCATCGTTCAATTGACTCAATATGGGTTGAAATTTTATATGTACTAATTATACATTGTAACAGCAATTTAATTAGATACATAGAAATTCAAAAGATTAATAAACACAAATTTTCCACTGAACGTGGAGACGGCCTTCTTCGCTTTCTGGTCGTCTCCATTTGTCCAGCTTAAAAAAAATCTTTGTCCACTGGCATGCACATTAATTAATAATCCACTAGAATATTCAAAAATCAAATTTCGAAAAATGATATTCACCGGTTCAAGTCAGTCGCGAACCACAAACCATTTTGGGGGAATTTATTGTGTTCGGTTCAATGATTATTTGCAATTTCTAGTTCGAAAATCGAAACAGTACGTAACACTACTAGTTATTATTATTATTATAGTGGCAGTAAATCAGTTTGGTCGTTTAAGGCAATTCAACCATATACCAACAATAAACTATATGTAGTAATGACGTAAAAAACGTAAAAAAAAAAAACCTTTTACCTTTTAGTTGAGCTATTAGTGGTTGTGTTTGTATTTACGACCGGTTTCGATTTCAAAAATCATCATTGGGTAATATAATACCTACCTAAACAACAGAATCGAAAAAAAAATAACGAACAATAGATTAGATTCATAGAAATAAGTACCATTTTTTTCTACATAGAAAAGTAAATAGAATAGAATAATAATGATAACGTGATAAAATGGGATGACATCATATAAAATTTAAAAAGTTTTTTTGTCGTCAAAAATATATCGGTATAGAATATTATTTTTTAAATCCGTCTTTTAAAATGTTATTTAAATAAGTTTTGCCCTACTTCGTTACAATATATTATATTAATATTGAAATTACCCCAAATAGTATTTAGTAATTTCAATGATTCCAAAATCTTACGCCTCGAGGACGATTCCCCTTCTCACCGGAAACACACTAATCATGATTTAGTGTAATCCGACAATTTGATCGTAATTAACATCGTTTGGATTTCACCATTCTAATCACGATTACATTAACCGCGATCAACCTCGTTAAGTCACGATTAACTTCCGTACCGGTGATACGATGTTGTGATACCAGTGATAAGATTACAATAACCATATCATGACGAATGATCGAACTAATTTCCAATGCGCAGTTGTTCAATTACTATAGTACAATGGATTTCAACAGTCTGTACCAGATAAAAAAAGTCCAGATCGTCTAGATTATCGAAACCCCGTGTTTTTCCCTCGAAAGACTTTCCCGTCTAGGATGACGACAATCGTCATTGTTTCCGTTCTTCTTTAAAGGTTTTCCAAAGCTCTCATTATCGCACGAGTCATATTTTTATATAAATATTATAGGTATAGTCCGGATTTATATGTTTTTACATGTCTTTATTGAGTATATAACAGTTTTACGAGAGTAAAAAACCTACCTAGATGATTTATTTAACACAGAGTTCAGAGGATAAAGGTTTTTTTTGCATGTTTAAGAATATTTCATGGGTTAGGGAATATTTAGCTTATTTAGCATATTTTGAAGTATTTTGTAAATTGAAAATTATTTCTTCTAATTTTGAAATCATTTTATTAATTTTTTTTAAAAAAATTTTTGAATTATGTTTTTGATGAAAAAAAAACACCACACAGTGATAACGCCGTTATAAAACTTTGCCTAACTATAATTAAATTATACCAAAGGAATATTGTTTTTTTTTTTAAATGTTTTTTCATAGGTAATATTGTTGATTTATATTCCTACTGCTACTATAGTACAATTATTCCATTATGCAAGTTTATATTTCACTTAAACCGCTATTAAATAAATTGTACTAAAAAAAAAAAAAAAAAATGCATATTAAAACACGATTATAAAACTGAGCGTGACGAAATCCAACAACCTCGTTAAACGAATAAAATGTTAATCTCGATCAGTCGTGATTAAATCATTGGGAAATCGTACACCTTAAGGGTTATTCACTGACATTTACTTGAAAAACTGTACCTATCCGACTGTTGGGGATTTTCAGTTGGGCTACTGGCCAGCAAGCGCGTCAGGTACGCGTCGCGTCCGCAGCTTCCCGGGCGGCTTGACATTAAACTTTCAACGAGAGTTATCTATTTTCGTCACGAGTTCATTCGATAGTCTTCTTTTTAGACTATCGTATCGTATCGTATCGTCGTCCCTTTATACTCGTTCTCATTGTCATATTATTTTGTAACGATGTGCATGCAATACATAGATAAATTGTATATGCAGATGATGAGACCGATGAAGATTTATCTGATTCTGATAGTGATATGGAATTTGAACAGTTTTGTGTAAAGCAAAAGGCAAAATTGGAAAATAACAACGAACGAAATACACAGATAACTTTAGTCCCAACGGATTTGTTTAATTCACACAGGTTACAGGTGCCTTTGATCGAAATAAAATCTCGAAAAATTTATTTATTTATTTCATAGTACGTTTCAGTAACATGTTTTAATATTCTTATACGTATTTATATATATAAATGGATACATGTCTATATAAGATTAATAGACTCAAAAACTACTGGAGCGATTATTACGCGGTTTTTTGCAAAATATTCCACGTTGCCCGAAGAAGGCTTTTAGCTATTAAAATCCATCCCATATTAAATACCATGCCCTAAAATTTGGATTTTATGTATATTTAGTACAATAATCTAATTATTTTTGTTGGTTTATGGGTGACCTTAGTAACACGGATGAAATAAAAATTGTTATTAATTATTGTTGTGAAATTACTGTGCTGTGCGAGTATCTATTGTAATAAGTGAAAACACGTAAAACCATCAGCTTTGTTTGTATACGCGCCAGACAACAAAACAAAAAATGCTGTATATCATAAAGCATTACAATTAACGAAATGAATATGTCACAGCAAAAAAATATAAATAAATATTTCTTTGACATGAAATTCTGACTTAATCCAATTGTGACATAAATTATTTTTGTTGATTAGCGGTTGAAATGACAAAGTAGAACACATTTAGTCTGCCGAAGGTAGACTACCCACTTTCCACTTATTTTTTTTTTTTTAAATAGTGACATGGGTACGAACATAATACATAATAGTCTAGCAATAGCAAAGTATTGTTGGGTCGGCTGGTATTATATAAAAAATCACGAAATCTAGAAAAAAAGTTAATTCTTGAAAGTCATTGAAAACTGACTTCCAATCAGAATAAAAAGTCAACATTTTCAGGAAATGCTATAGATATGTTTAAAACAAGAAGAGTCTGCCCCGTATTGTCTGCGCCGTTTGCTCCGTCAACTTTTTTTTTTTTTTTACATATAATCGTCAACCACCCTAATACGAGTATGTATATATATATATATATATATATATATATATACCTATGTAAACGAATATTAAACATTAATTTCAGGACGACGGGCTTTGAGATAATGGTGATTTATCACCTATGTGTATATCTACCGTCTACTGTGTAATATTAAATTTAGAGTTTTATTGTATCGTATGTTTTTATTGTATTGCTTATTTGTATAGTGCGCGTTTACATTGCGCATTTGCATAAATGCAAACTCTAAACAATGTCGCGTTTAAAAAAAAGAGATTGCACTCAAGAATAAATCACAGTAAAAATGTCAAATGACCTTGAATATTTTTAACGTCGAACAGAAATTCAAATTTCAAGTGTTGAATAATAAAAACATATTTACTGTTATTGTAATTTATGGACTGTTTTGTTGCTTGCTAATCGGATTACATCACTAGGTGGTAAATTGATTAAATACCGTATTGTGTCTAATTAAATAAAGATTTAATAATAATATATAGGTATATATATATATTTATTATTTTTCTAATAATCAATATTGAAGAAAATAAGAGGCACAAAAAAACATTTGCTACCGAAGTACTTATTTGTGAGCTCTAAAATGGGACTGATAAACTCAGAGATGGCATAGATACCGAATAATATTTAAAAAATAATTCTTCATTGAAATGTTAAAATTTAAAAAACGATGAAAATTTAGCGTTACTTTGTGCCTTGATTTAGTTGTGTAATTTATTTATCTATTTAACGTTTAAAGAATGTTAAGTGTTTTGCTCGTAATTTATTGGTAAAAAAAAAAACTATTAAACTATTTACCTTAGATAGCCGATAAAGATACAAACTGATATAGTTTACTTATTATAAAAATGCAGTGATAATAGATATTTTTTATGATTTCTCTTTATTGACTGATTTTCTTGAAATCTTAGATAGTATGTATTTCAAATTTGGAACGTTAACAAAAAATAAGGCTACGCGATTATTATTATTTAGAAATTTCAATATTTTCACTAATGGTTTTATATTGAAATCAGTAATGTATGCGAACTGCCGATATAGCTAGATATATGAACTTGGATTAGATACTGCATTACGATTTAGTATTGATTTACATAACTTTTTTTTTAATTTGTAACCGACAACAGTGGAAGATCCGTGTAAATATTATTACTCCACCTTTGCCATCGTTTAAGCAAAACAAATTTCAAAAATACATTCGTTAATGGGAATGCGCAAGCAAGCCTTTACTGCACCCCCTTACATCGTGGTCTTAACCTAACTGACGCTGTAGTTCATGATTTCCGCGACCAGATTCACGGAACCAGCCGACCTAATAACTGGTACGATCTACAAAACTCAACCTAATCTAATCTACACGTTCTTATTTTATTAATAATCATAAAAAAAAATTCAAATAATAGAAGAGATAAACAATCGTTTTTTTTTCTGAACTTCTTACAATTATTGGTCACCTTGATATAAAAATGATTATCCTCCAGTAATTTATTATGCAGATTAAAATTACCGTCAGAATTTCCCTCTCGAATCACCTTTATCGGCGAGTTTTTCCATTATATTAAATTTCGAGAACATTTAAAGGCTACATTTTATGATTTGTCATTATTAAAAACGACTTCTATTACGTTATAAGAAACCTTAAATAAACATTTCCCTTTTCCGCTAAATAAAATATAACCAAGTTATACCAAGTTCTTCATCACTTCCTCTCGTCAATCAATTATATATATATAAAAAACCACTTTGGTAAAAAAAAACGATTAAATTTAAAATTATATCGATTTAAAAGAAATCTGGACTAAAGTATTTAAAATAAATTTTACCTGCATAAGAGAATTAAATCTAGCTGGTTGAAAAAAATTAATTTAAACTTCCTTATTTTTTAATATTTTGGTAATATACTGATACTTCAGAATTATTTTAATAATTATTGGTACTCTAATAAACATTTCGTAGTATTGGTATAGTATCTCACATTGATGGTAAACACTTAACTTAAAAATGGTCGATTTATTATACTGATTCGCAGTAGTAGTCTCGGCACCAAAGAGTTTTTAGAAGTCGCCGTCAAAGCATCGCAATTTAATTTTATTACATTCATTATTATACACTATTGCAATATTGATAGTATAAATTGATAATACAAAAAAGTTTTCTTGGATTTTTCGATTGGTGCAAGATTTCTGATAGGAAATTTGTTCACAGATAGGGGCGAAAAAATCACACATTGTAGTAATATTAATACTCGCTCCAAATCTAAAATGTACACACAATGCTAGTAAAACCAATATATATATATATCGCTACATACATAAATTATTTATATGTTCAATTATAAATAAATATATAATCATTAACCTATATTTGTTTATACGCTCACGTCGCTATTAAAACAATTGGCAGACTCGTAGACGTAATTCTCTCTCGTCTGATTATTTAATATCTTCATTAAATATACGATTTAAATAGGAAAACACCAATCAGGAGTTTTTGCTCGGTTACGTATGTTTCTTCTTTATGCCTACCATTAAATAAGAAAAAAAAATATATATATAATATATATATATATTTTTTTTACGTCTCATCTTTGGTTAATAATATTCGGAATATCATTTGTCGGGTGGAATTTTTTAACGATTTATCGAGTTTGTAATACCGTGTACCTGTATAAGTGTGATTAATCATTATTTACCAAGGTCGATACGTACAACGAGTTCTATAAGTGATACATTTGAGTCAATCATTGCGTATAGTTTATAGCTATTGGTTTAGCCGAATATATTTATCTAAATTAAGCGCGCACATTACAAAACATTATCCCCTTAAGAAATAGCTATAGCCGCTGTTCCTTAAAATTGCTCACGGTGTGTATAATATCGCGGCAAATATTATAATCATTAAACGGTTTCGTTTTTCAATTATTACGAGGTACCAATTATAATATTATTTCGGTGTGTTTTGTAACTAATATAGCGTAACTACGCTTCGGGCGTTACCTAATTCAGATGCTGTTTTATACGTATAATATATTTACCGTTTGTGTACAGAAATCAACCGCCTTTGGGCGTATTTCTAAATTTAAACTTTATCTATCAATAATACTGTCTTGTATATATTTCGAAAAAAAATTATTATAAATATTATCGTAGGCGAATAAAACGAAATGTTTGGCGATTAAGAAGACGTCGTACTTACCTCTTTCCTGTGATTCGATTGTAAAATCTTTTTTGCGCGGGACAACAATAATACTCTTTACGTATTTACAGTAGAGTCACTGAAATTTCACAGCAAGTTAAGAAGAACTTTGTTCGTATCGTAGCGTGCCCTATATTTTTTCTGATAGCACTACTCGATAACTTTTTTTATAAATAAATTAAAACACTAAAATAACGAAAAGTTTTCAAACGACACGGATAACATTCTTCTGAATACGAATGCCAAACAAAATTGTGTCGAGTTGTCCGGCGCGAAACTTTTTTCGTATACATTTTATTTTTCTATCATGATTAAACAAAATATATTTGTAATTTGTGTAACATGGCACTACTTTCACTCATAATTTTGATAGTGAATTTGAATATTTGGGAGTCGATAAATTACTAGTAATGTGACAAATCCGGATTTAGGACTTTTTAAAACCGAAAATGTTTGTTTGGAATTCCAAAGCTCAAATTTTTGTATTTTTACGTGTAAAAGAATGTTTGCCGGGTCAGCTAGTAATATATTATATAAATTAGAGTGTAATATGTATGATTTTTTTTTTGTTGTACTTGTTTTTTAAAATTAATTTTTATTTGTGATATTTTTTGAATTATAAAGACGTATTTAATGTTTTACACATTTAATGTTATTAACAATAAGACAATAATAATATTTTTATGAGAAATTAATTAAAGAATATAAAATCACAATTGTTTTAAAAAAAAAAACCGAAATTTGGATTCGGATAAAAATCCGGATTTACGATAAATGTCGGATTCTCGAACTTCGGCAATTCTGAATTTTTCCCATCACTATATATTACCCATTTTTTTACATCCAATTATTTCGTCATAAATACGCAACCCTTTAAATACGGGCGGCGGTAGTAATGACATCCTCTTAGTTAATATTTTCCAAACTAATTTTAAATGAATAATGAAATCCGTCAATTCTAATAAATCGAACGATAATTGCATTATTTTTCCGTCGTACCCGATAAATACAGTATAACTAAATAATAATATAGTGCGATGTAAAATTTTATACGGGTACCACCTCGGTAAACGCTTGGCCGGTAGTGTTTTGTAGTTTTAGCGTTTCTAATAATTTAAATATATTTTCGAAAGTGTGTTATTTTTAATTAAATTAATAATAATATAATTTAAAAAAAAAACGATATAATTAAAACCGTCTACGGACCGTGATTTGTCTATCACAACTTTGCTTTGTCGGTATTCCTCGGGCTATTTGAATTATTCGAATTTTAATTTATCTAATATCTATGTAGGCCATTTTAGGTATACACAAGGATTGCAACTTTATACTGCACGCGTAAATGCATGCAAGCTATTGTTTTGCATTCGATAATTTCGTCTATTGTTCTCATATTATTATAATGATACAGTGCGATGACGACGACGATACAAGCAATAGTAATATTTTCGCCGACATCTTTTTCAGGATCTAATATTCGTATGTTGTTGCAGCTGTTGTTGTTGTACTTATACGTACATACAAAAAGATAAGCGGCTTATGAGTGTTTACAAATTTTTTTTTTGTTCATCAGAAATTCTATTTCAATTGTTTTTCAATATTATATATATATATATAGACTATACGAGTACTCGTAATCTAGATCGTACGGTTTCTCTGTTTGAATTATTATCTTAAATTGAAATATCACAACCAATACATGATTAATGGATATTTAAACGGATACAGTATTGTATTTAAAATTATTTCAACAATTCGTGTGCGTTTCAATGAAAGAATAACTTATATATTAAGCGTACCCGCATGGCCACGCCCGTAACCAATTAGATAAATTCCCGCGGACGTAACCTCCTGTCCCGTCCTCTTTCCCGCGTACCCTACTAAATCCTCTTCTCGCCACCAATAAGCCCCGGAGACTTCATTTTTACATTGTTATTGTACCGTATTAAATTTGGAGTATATAATTTAATTGTGTTTAACTTTGATTAAAGTATCGCCGGTCCGCCGAACGACAGTAATGGTTTTCTTTTTTTTCTTCCTGTGACTTATTGCTGTCAAACACGACAACCGACAAATATAAAACTTATTTAACGGTATTTTATATGAAGATAATTTACAACGCGAGAACTCGTCGATGTATTTTGTTGACAACAATTCGTGATAATCATGAAATTTTTTTTATTATTACACGTGTATGTTTAAACACGTTTGAAAATTGAAATCTTACATAGAGTGTCGTATGTATGTTTAATCTCAACAACACTATACTTGGAAAAATTACTAGTCAACTATATATATTGCGAAATTTTCAAAGTACCCGTTTCGCGATAATATAACCTCGTTGAGTTTGGACGCATTTATTTCTACTTCCTCGCCTCTTTTATTTTGTTAGTCGGCCACCACCTTGGTCCTACAACAGGCGCGTAGGGCCCGCCAAGATATAAGAAACTTCCCTGAGCCTCATCTGCACGGGCCTTAAATTCTGTTTTAAATTAATAATCATATAGTATATAGTCACAGATAGATAAGCACTGTGTTTTATGAATTTAAGCTAAATGGTTCAGTTGTCGATTTCGTGTGTAACAAGAGCATCGAAATGACATTAGGATATTAAAAATATGATTTTACATTCTAAGTAAAGCGGCAAGGAAGGTTTTTTTTTTGTGTGCATACAACTTTTCCAATCATCAACTCCAAAACTTCATGAGTGGTTTTTATTAGTGGGTGTTGTCTAGTTGGTCACTTGGAGAAAGGTTATTTTTTAATTTGCTTTGTTTTTTTGTTTTCTTCCATTAAAATGTAAAATGAAACCGGCAAAAACGGAATATTTACAGAATAATGGTTTCTATGTTGAATATCGATTTGGTATTTTGTTCGGTAAAAAAGTAATCGTAGAGATCTGAAATGTTCAAAGAATTCTTATATTAGTATTTTCTGACGTGGTACGGTTATTAAAATGTGGCATTTTAGATTCTGAGCTAAACGAATAACGTATTGGTTACTATGATGCGTGTGCGCGTGTATGTTTATTTTTCTGTCTGTAAACATATTTCTACCAGAAATCTTGGTCCGATTTTCAAGTATAACACTTTTCCTAAGCAGCATTTAGAGTTGGGAATTTAATTTTTTTAATTTTCGTTACGGTTTCCTTAATAGTTGGGGAAAAACGTAGGAAATATAATTAATAGCCATTGTCACTGTGTTTGACGTAACGGGCCGTGAAAATGATATTTTAAATTTCATTCTTCAGTTGTTCAACTATATATTTTTTTTCTTAACACATGGTTCATCATAAGTTGTACTTAATGGTAAAAAAGAAAAATAGTTGAGTGTAATGCAATTATAATATATTTATTTATTTAATAAACGCGCGCTAATCTTAACGGAAATCGTATAAATTACAGCGATTCGTATCAAACCGCGATTAATTTCGGTCAGATTCGTTAGCAATAATTTATCGTTACGTACAGATATAAATAAAATGGCACTCTATATCCTACCTTTTTACTGGCTTTACTTACTAATACTATGCTGGATTGTTTTTCTCAGTTAGCTATTTGACATTTTTGAGCTTATAGGTTATTGTTTTTTGGTTTTGAATGCTAATGCTTTAATACTCGATAATTTGACACGAGGGTCTCTTGTAGACATCTGTTCATAATTTCTCAATTGGATTACGGGGTGCCCGTGAGTTACAATAAAACTATCGAAAATCTGTAGTTTGGATTTTTTTTTTTAAATCTTTAAAGTTCCAAATCGTGTAAAAATCACGGACATTTTAAGTCATACTACAATACTGATGCGCTCGTACGTTTTCCATTTATGTGGACAAAATTCATCGTTTGGCTGCATACAAATCCTCGAAAATCTGATAGAAATCGCAAGTTTTACTTTGAGATAAATAAAAAAAAATATTTGTAAATATTTCCCGGTTTATAACGAGGGCCTGGTCTTAAATCTCAGCAGCAGTTCTCATAAATTTCCTGTTACATAAAACGCATCGTTTTTTCGGACTTGCTCCCCCCCCCATCTATATAAATTATTTAGATAACTAATAATTGTATATAAAAATAGGGGCGCTTTTTGCTCTGCGTACAAGTTTACATTATAATATGTCTGAAAAAAAAAAACAGCCAAACGAATAAAATCACGTGTACATATCGAATTACTCGGGCAGCGGCGGTGTCTGGTACGGTAAATCAGTCGGATTATCGTAAGCGTCACAATCAAACGAGAGAGAGAGTAGTCGAAAAAACCGGTGCGATCTTTTCGGCGGCGACGTGTCGATGCAGTTGCATACGTTGGACGCCGTTTTATTAACGCGCGCGCGCTCCTCTGAACCGGTGCGATGATTGGAGCCCGTAAAAAAACCGATGCCGACACCACCTCTCCGTGTCGCGCGCGTGGCACTATTTCTTCGACAGATGGCGGCGCGCGTATTGAAAAAATTAAATATATTACATTATCATATTATTATTATTATTATTGTTGTACACGTACCTATTATTTACTATCATGTCGTCGTCGTCGGTTTTTTTTTTTCGTCACGACCACCTCTACCCCGCGGACACACGCCAACGTTCGTTCGCATTCCTTCCATCTGTTCGACACTTGCGTGTCGGCTGTTTCGTGCGCGTATACGTGTATACGTGTGAGTGCGCGCTCGCGTATATTTATTGCCGACAACGGTATTGAACGTGGTGGTGGTTGTGGTGGCGGAGGCGGCGGGGCGGCTGGCGCGAGCGTGTGTGTGTGGCTGTCCGTCTAAAAACCCGTGTAGCTAGGTAACCCGTAACCCGTAAGCGGACACCCGCCGCAGTCGTGTGCCGCGTCGTCGTTTCGGCGTTCGTCGTCGTGCCCGTTGTTGTTTTGTCGTCGTCGTCGTCGTCGTTTCGTTTACAATTTTTATTCGGCGAGCGAGCCCCGTTCGCATTATCGTCCGAACAACAGCGGTAACGAGATATATAATAATTATAATAACAATAATATACGCCGTTTACGAGTATTCGGTTTTTATTATAATATATACTCTCCTATATTTATTATACGCGTGCACATAGGTAATTCGTTCGTTTCCCGCCTCCCCACCGCCTTGCCGGCATATCACGGCAGCGGCGTTCGGTTAACGGTCGACGAATATATTTCGCTCGCTGCCGCCCGGCGTCGTATAAAATACTGCGGCGCACCAGCACCACGATTCGGCGACAGCGGTGCTGCGAAATTTACGGGGGAAAAAAATATTAAAAAAATTATCAATTATATGTAAGTGCCGTTTATTTTTTTTATATATTCTACACAACGTATCGTATTTTCGTACTTGTGTTTTGGATTGTTGTGTATATTATTATTTTCGACGACCGCCAATTTTGAATAACATTGCGACAATATTTGTATTATTGTTAAACACACTCGAGTTATATTGGTTCCGCGCGCCCATACACAATACTATACGCGCGCGCGTGCGATATTTCCACGGTTCCCCGTACAGGGGGCGATCGACCTGGACATTAGGACTTTTTCTCTAATTTGGTGTTAGGTCGTGTTTAGCTATTGAAATAGTAATCTATATTAAAAATTCCATAAATATATTAAGCATTGGTCGAAATAGATGCTGGTGTTATTAAATTTTTAATTTTCGTCGACCTGTTGCCGGGATATTTCACTTTTAAGTTGGTCGTTTTATGTGAGTAAATTAGTGAGTTGTATAAATTCAAACGCTGCGCCGTCACACAAATGACTCTCCCCCTATACATAAACCGGCAAATTAAAAAGTGAAATATCTCGTCAACGTATTATAAAATATTCCGGGTTTATCGCGGTCAGCATACACGGCAGTAGCGTATTTACTGGATGGGGCGGGGGTGTAGGGGATGAATCATCCAATGATTATATTTAATTACTATAAAAACTATTTTGCATAGTTTCACTAACGTACACGAGATTTCATTCGGTAACGTTAATAATGTAATAAGTCATTGCCATTTCACTAAATTTGGAAGGGGTGAGGAGATCATAGCCGGTGACCTCTGAATAAATACATATCTACCCCACCCCAACCCTAGACAAAATCCTAAATACGCCACTGATATGCGGATTAATAAAACGCGTGTTTATGGGCGCGATAATATTTTGAGATTTATCCCTGTGGCGAGAACAGACATTGTCGCCGCCACGATCGGCGGCCGTTGTTTGCGCGTGAAAACCGAAAACAAACAATACGTATGAACAAACGAGTGTTGTTTCGTTTTTTTGTTCAACTACCGGATTAACTATTACAAATATTAGTATAAACGGGTCGTCGTTGTCGCCGTTCTGCCGAAGAAACGGGTTTATCGCGCGAGGGTGTGTCGAATACGTAAAATCGCAAATAACAGACTCGCGCGCATATAATGATGATAATAATATATATACTCTGTACACACGCACCCGGTACTTTCTGACGGCTCCGTGCGATTTCACGCTGGGGAATTCCCTAAAGCGATCGTCGTTGCGGCGATTTTTCACGGACGTGAAAATAAAATATACCGTATATACTCATGCGAAAACAATGCGTCCCGGTTAATGGGTCGGATACCTGGGTGCGCTTGTGCTTGTGCGGCGGCCGGTGGTAAATCCGGTACCGCCCGGAGCGGAATCCGCGTGCGCTCGCGTATACGACGAGCACCGGTTGTATTCTAACGGCGGGCCGGTAACGAGCGTATATATATTTCGGAGTCACGTCTCCGCGGCGGAGAATCGCAGAGAAGAAACCAACCAATCCCGGACGGTGTACGAATAATAATTTCGTCGTTTTTTTTTACTTTAGTAGTGTTATGAATTTTTGTTGCTGGCCGGGCGCGCGTCATCGCGGTGTTTGTCGTGCCGCCGCCGCGCCTCGCACCCCGGGAACCCGCACGCCCGGGCCCCTAAATCTCCGCCCTCCGGGGACGGCACGAAATCGGCCGACGATAACGCCGCGACCGTCGTGTTTTCTTTGGTCCGTAACGCTTACGTGTATTTCGGTCGTCGTAAATTATCGGAGGGGTGCGACAGACGACCGCGGCGCGGTATGCGGTGTCTGTTGTCGGGGCGATTCACGGCCGGCCGTAGATAATAATATACTGCAGGGCGATTATCTGGAAGAGTATTAACTTTTTTCCCATTCCCCCCTCGATTGTTTTTTTTATAGAAATCGATATTTTTATCACCTTAATTTTTGAGGGCGGAACCCCACCGCCCCCTTTTGATTTATCAAATTAACAGATAAAGTATTAGTTGAAATATAATTTGGTGTTAACATTTTTTATTTCCGTCAACCCGCTGACGAGATATTCCACTTTCAAGAATTTTGTCGTATTTGTCATGTATAGTTGTTTATTATTTACAATAATAATAATAATATTCACACAAAAACGTAGTGTATGAAATAACAATGTTACTTTTTAACTAAACGTAATAATGTACATTAAATTTAAAAATTAGTCCTCATCTGAATTAAAAAAAATAATAATCAGCAAATCGCGTAAATAGCGGATTGATAATAACATGTGTTTATGTGTGTATCTATATTCTTCTAAAACACTTTACTTATGATGTATATTAAGTATATGGATTTATTATATCTTTTATCATTGTTTGTTACGGAATCAACACTTAATAAAAGTAGGCATAGGAAGTTGGAGAAGAAATTCTGGGAATTATAATATCCCCTGACCCCCTCCCCGCATGGTAAAAAATTATTCATCCCGTTAGGTTTTCCCACGGCCATCGTTGCAGTGCGTGAGTCTATATTAGCTTATAATATACGGACGACGATATGCGTGTGAGTTTAGAAATCGTAATTATTCGACGTGATTATTGAAAAAAAAAAAAAAAAAACTATTGGTGGAATATAATAATCATTTTTCATTTTCGCTCACGCTACAGTGTGGTGTTAGGTTTGTTATGGAAAATATATATATAAAAAAACATGACGACGACGTAAGCATACATTTTTCGGTTACGATTTCGTCAAACTATATTATATTATAATAGCGGTGTACGATGATGCCACGTAATCGGAAAATATTATTGAACGTAATATATTCGTCGGACGCCTATAAATGTTTCGAGCCATGTTGTCTAAGCGTATTTGTCTATAGTCGTTTTATTATATTGTACACATAATAATATCACTTTGTGTACTTAATTTTTCCCATTCTTTGGTTTCGGTCTTAAGAGGACGTCACACCGACATTTACCGTCTCTGTCTGTCTAACAGGCTATAGAAATAGCGGCGTTTAGGTTGAACTCGGGGTTTGGACGCAATAACGAAATTCAAAGAAGAGAATATTTCCGAGGGATGTACGTAGTTTTTTTTTTTAAGAAGTGTCATACAAAAAAATTACATCTATTTTAAAAAAAAAATAACATTATTCGACATATAGGCTATAACGTTTTTGTTTGTCATTTTTTTTTTTTTAAAAGCTACGTACAGACCCTCGAAAATAAATATTCTCTTTACAATATAGACGTGTATACCGAACGATTACTTATTATTTAACAAACTATTGTTTTTATTTTTATATGTTTATAATACATAAAACAAATACAAATATTATTAAACTAATAATAACTAAACATTAATAAACAAATATTTAATAATTAATCGTTCGGCATAAAATACAATTTTTGTCAATAAATGCACGCATGAATATATATTATATATAGGCGTATGTTATACAGAAATTACAAAATATTGGTTAAATTAATATTAATATAATATACTCATACTATCTATATAAAAGAAGGTCTCTCTCGTATACCTAAATAAATAATATATAATTTTGTTACATTCGACCTTGATAAATTCAAGACATTTTTCTTGTGATTCACGAATTTTGATGAAGTCTGCTGTCTCGAAAGCAAAAAAAAAAAAAATTAGGAATATTTGGATTATACCTACATTAAAACCTTGACAATGTTTCATGTAATATCCATTTTAATGGTTATCGAATCGAGGACAGCTAGGTCTAGTAAGTGACTTAATGACAGATTATTATTTGATTACTGTAGCCGACGACATTTTATAGGTTAACTCGTATAAAACTTTATAAAAAAAATCATGTCATAATAAAATAAAAAATATATATATATATATATCATATTAATTACAGTTACTATAATTATCTAGCATACGTTTAGAATATTACTAGAACGCGTAGAAATTTAATTAAATAATTTTGTGTTATTTATGGGTACATGACATTATGTTTTTTTTTATATTCGACAAATCGCCAATTTGATTGTATTTTTAAAATTTGTAAATATATATAAGTAGAGTACGTATGTAAAACCTAATAAATTTTACAAAAAAAAACCCATTGATCGTTTGTAATTAATTCATAATTGAATGAGTTTTTAAATTATTATTTTTTTTTATCTGTTGATCCGTCAATAACACCAACAAAATACATCGAGTTCACGTGGTGAATATTTATTTAAAATATAAAACGTCTGATCGATTTTTTAAAAATATTTTATTATTTTACACTTTTTTCATATTTTTTTTTAGGAGACACGAATATCCAAAAAAAAACCTATAATAAATAGTCAGTACATAATTTTCAATAATTCTACTTGGATATGTGTACTTTTCGAATAGTTGTAGTTATACTTGTTGATTTTAAACGTAACATTTTACGACTTATTGTCACCTCCTGTCAAGATTAAATACAATATATCATATAACGATATTTATTTCATCATCGTAAATTCTTTTAAGTCATACTGCCAGAGACTCCAAATTGTTTGTACTAATATATAACACGATTCCGATGACAAATGACAATAATATATTATATCTAATAGATTCTTTATTATTTTCATATTTCGTCTTGAAAACTCGTATAGAGCTTTAATTTTAAATTCGACTTTCAGTTTTTTTACAATATTGTTATAGAACGCGATAAATTACTCACCTATATGGATAGACTTATCGCACGACGTCTTGGTGTCGGCAAAATTTGGAATAATAAACGCGTCCGTCGATATTATAACGACACACTTGATCAAAATTAATGAATTTCAAATCGCCTACTAGTAGTTATTATTTTATTGCAGTACTTCCTCGGAAAGTTGTATTATACGCTAAAATGATTACTTACTTATAATTATACATGATTTTAAAAATAAATGTAGAGATAACTCTATTAGGATTTTAAATCGATTTAAATATTACAAATAGTTGTTATTTACAGTTTTTTATAATAGGTATTGCACTCAGTTTTATTTCTTTCAAAAAAAAAACAGTGCAGTACCTATTTACCCCGCCCAAAATATTTAGAGGCCTACACAAGGACACGCAAACAATGAAATCTTTATAGGTAAATATCTTGTTAATTTACATTTTGAAGTTTAATCATAATATATTAAAAAAAAAAAAAAAAAAAATATGATTTTTTAAAATGTCTTTTGAACGAATTCAAATCCGTTTATATTTTTCCAGTATTACTGTTTTTCCAAAGATTTTAACGCTCGATGACTTATGTGCATACCGAAACTAGAAATAATTTTTTTTTTTTTTTATATAAAAGTATAGAACAAAAATTACGATTTATAAATTATGACTTGATTTATGAAAATGCACGGCATAATATTTAAAATAATATTTTGAATTTTATACGAAAAAAAAAAATTATTTAATCATTTGGACTAGTCTATACATATTTTATATCATTTATAGTTTTTGAAATGCAGTCAAACTGAAGACTGACTTTCTGTTAGTTACAGAACTGTAAACTATTAACTGTATATTGAGTAAAACATGCAACAGCTATAAGCTAATAATTATTCAAATACAAATGGAATATAATAATTATAATTTGCAATTTTTGTAATTACATGTTATTATAATATGTACAAACATATTACATTATAGAATTCATTTCCGTAAATAGAGATTATTATCATATTTTGATGTTGTTTTCTTTTGAATTTTTTATCACTTTACGCTATAGTTAAATAAACTGTGCACGATTAGTTGCATTTAATTTAATTGTCTTATAATATTAATTCCTTTTTTTTTTTAGATTCTGAGCGAATGAAGAAGAATGGTTTTACTATATGATATGCGAGTGTGTTTTTTTCTCCCGTCTGTGAACAACTTTTCTACTAGAAATCTCGCTCTTTTCAATTTAGCTTGTGGTTTGAGGTTGAAGGGAGGAGGGTAATTTTCGATATTCGTCGTAAATTTCTTAATCGGGAAAATTTACGTTAAAAACGGTTTCATTATTTTCGATTATATTTTTTTTCTGTTTTAATCCGGTTAGATCACGAGCGGGATTGCTTGAACACTTTACATGGAGTAAAATCACATGTTGAACTACGTAGTCATCGAAAAACCGAATTTCGCTCAGAATCGTTGCGTAAAGATATAAATTAAATCCTACTTTCTTAACAACTTCCCACCTACTACCGATTTTTTTATTTTTATTAATATTATCTTCTGTCGTACCGTTTGTATTAATGCCAATATTTAACAATAATATTTTACACGGTTTATTGTTTGTATAATACGTATTTAACGTGCCACCACTCTTTCCAATGTGAATATTAACAATTTTTTTTCACCACGTGGTACGAATTTGTGTATTTGTACTTATTTATATTTGCATGCATTGTACGTATTATATTACGAAAAAGAGCCTACGAAATATTTCAATATAATACTTTGTCAAATAATATTTTATTGGATAAAGGAATAATAATATTATGAACATTCAGACGAATATCGAAGAATTTGGCCAAAGTTTATCTCGTATTGATTTACTTGGTTATTCACAGAATTATTTCAATGCGTTCATTTATTATAAATAGTTTCGTTATTACATAATAATAAAATTAAATTATAGAAAATATAAGGAAGTTGATAATCCGTATATATGATGTCTGTATGAAATCACTCACATCGGTCTACTATTTATAGTCGTTTCATATTATGACCTTTAGGAAAACGCTGTACTTACCTATTCTTCGATTAATAGGTATAATATAATTACAAATAAGATCATGTAGTTATTGTTACGTAAAACGTTTCTTACATCATGGCGAATATAATATTGTGGGAAAGTTCTGGTCATTGTTTTGAAAAAAAAAAATATATATATATATAATTACGTTTCTTCAGCATATTATAATTTTGTCTTCAGTACGATATTTATTGTTTTGAAGTATCGGATAAAATAAATATTATATGAATTGTACGTATCGTTTAACCTTCCCCAAATGCGTATGCATGTTATATTTATAGTGATATGTTACAAACCCTGTTTTATTCTTTCTAATGGCCTACTAATTGCCTTAAAATTTACGAACCGAATGGATCTACAGTTATCTCAGTTAAATTCGACTAGGGTGGTGATATTTGTATTTGTTTATGGTGATTTTGTTTGTTAATAAGCTGGGTTTGGGTTCAGAATATCGATTTTGCTTATTATTCGTCATCAAAGAGCTCGTGAGTTGCACCTAATCAGCTGCACCATTTCATTGGTGAGACGGTTCAAATGAACCCAAATCATAGCTCTTATCTGCGCGTTTATTTATACAATATTTATAATATAATTATGGCTCGTTTTTCCATCTACCACTTGCGAATCTCTACGTATTTACAATTCGATTAAAACGTTTTTTTTCCACGTTATATATAATTTGATCTGACAAGTTTCAATTGGGATTTACGAGCCGAGCTTCAATAACAGTAATTAAACGCACACCGTATTCGGAGCCTAGACCGCAGGCGGTTAGTATTATTTATTTTTTTTCGTAAATTGGCTTCATTTTTTTCTTTCTTTAAATTTCTGCGACGACCCACGAACAGTATATAATAACACACACACACACACTGTATAGATACGTCACCGTCGAATGGTTTTTCGTTGTACGACGGCGACGACGATTATTATTGGCGGATAATTCCTGCTCCGAAGGTTTCGCGCCCCCATCGAGTGTAGGTATCGGAGAACCATATAAACGACGCGCTACTTATACAATGTTACAACATTAGTCTTGTCGCGCGTCTGTGTGCCCACGCGTTAACATTATTACGTCCCCTCCTAAGTAGGTTCTTTTTTTTAAATTTACTTTTTTTCTCTTTCGTTCTTTTTAGTATTAATATTATTATTACTGCCGAAGACCCGGCGCGCGGCGGAAAACCGCGTCGGGTGTAATGCGGTTCCATGTAAGGCCAGACGGCGGACGGCGACCGATCCCGCGTCCCACGGACCGTCGTCGCCCACCAGGTCCCAGGTTGTCCCGCGGCGCGCGCGTGAATTCCATTTGGGGCACGGAATATACCGCAGCTGGAGCCGCCCGCAAAATGCCCAGCGCGTCGGTGGGGATGGGGGATCCGGAATCGTCCCCGCCGCGCGTAACCGTATAATATCGTTCGCCGCGTATTATGACGCCGTGCCCGCGCGACAAGATGCGTGTGTGCTCCGCGCGACGGCGTATGTATTAAAAGGGGGCGGCGCACGTATCACAATACGTAATATACGCGCGTGCACCGCGTGTTTGTGACCAGTGGTCGGCGGCCCGTTGTCCTGATTATATTGTTTCAGGTGTTTGTCGTGTGTGTGTGTGTGTGTGTTTGCGTGTTTGCGTATTGTTTTACGCGCGCGTGTGTGTGTGTGTGTGTGTGTGTGTGCCCGCGCGCGGTCGACCTATAGCAGCGAGTGTGTCAACAACAATCGCCGCACGCCGGCTGTACCACGAACGCGACGCCGTGTTCGTTACAATACCCGCGGTCGCGGAACAAATAATACGCGCAAATCAAATAATATACATATAAACGTATTTAAACGCTTCATTATTAAAATATATTATTATTTGTGTGACCGTACAACGCGTATAATAATAATAATATTATATTGTTATTATAACCGCGTCGTCGTCGAGTGCGTGTTCAAATTTTTCTGTTTTTTTTATAAGGACGTTACCGCGGTGTAGCGGTTGAGACAAAAAAAAAAAAAAAGGGGTCGACGCCCGGTTATTACTGCCGCTTCTTCGTCGCCTTCTTCATCTTCTCTTCACCTCATTCACCTCTTTCTTGTCGTTCACGTTCTTGTCCTACCCTCCGTCAGCCCGCGGCGGTATATATAGGGGATGTCGTACTACAAGGACCGTCTAGGGTTCGACCCGGACGAGCCGACAGCCAACGGGGACGGGACGACCGCGACGTTCCGCAAATCTTCGAAACGCGGTTACGAGGAGAACCTGTGCAAGTTCAAAGGTTTGTCATAACATTATACGCTTATAACTGCATACAAGTATATTATAAGTTATAACAAACATATATCATATTCGATCGCGGCGTTATTATAATTAAAAATATGTATCGCGCGCGCGCGGTCCTATATAATAAATCTTTTTGGCGGCGCAAAAACGAGGTCAACCGCGAACCTACGCCGTCTCGTCGTCGCGGTGTACATTATTATTATTATTTTTTTTTATATTATATTGTATAATATTATATACTGGTATAGGTAACAGTCGCCTCTCGGTCCTCAACCGATTCCGCCAACGCCACGCGCGCGACACGTTTCTTTACGCCGCTGCCGCGCCGGGGCGACCGGCGGCTACTGCGTCGGCCAAGGCCTGTCCGCCGCGCGATACGATTAATTTTGTCCTCTCGGCGTTCGAAATATCTGTTGCTCCCCTATATAATATACGCGAATACTCGGATGTATATACTCTCTGATGTGCAGATTTACTCGACGAGAGTATTCGTGTAAAAAAAAAGTCAAATATTTATTTTAAATCCCCGTATAATTTTTGAAAATTAAACGACCTAATTATATATTACAACTGATTATAGATTCCGTAATTTTAAGCTATACTACAGTGACTACAAGGTTTTAATATATTATATAGAAAAAAAATCTGATGTTAACGACCTGAAAAAAGCGTATTCTTTATTTTAAAAATTACAAGTACGTAATTTTTTTGCCGGACAATAGATGCAAAATAACACAGGTACGCGTGATTTCTTCAAAAACAATTTCTTTTTTAACTTAAGTTATAAGTTATAATTATTTATTAAAAGAAACCCTTTTTTTCTTCTTCTAACTAGTCAAGTTAACATTTATTTTACTACTTATCGCCCGGTTTGGCGGCAACCGCGAATTGTTCCACTTAGGGTTCAAAACGATATAGGCAGTGGGGAATCGTTGATTTTTCGCTTCGGTACCATGTTGATATTATGGAGTCACCACGCGCGAGGTGTGTGAATCGATTCCCGTTTTGGCGTTGTACGCGACGATATACTGGGAATTGTTTTATTTTCATTTACATACGGTATACAAAATATTTAAGTGGCCTATAAAAGTTGTCTTGCGGTATATACAACCGAATAATCAACGGTTTCCTCAAACGCTACATATTGACGCGGTGTTCGATAGAAACGTAAGAAAAAACTACTCATATATGTATACACGTAGGTAGTATTTATTTCAATGCGTATTGTTTTCGAAAATCGTTCGATCGAACGGTGTGCTTGAATTAGAAAAAAATATTAAAAAACGAAGGACGCAAAAGTGTAGAAAAAAAAAAAATGAATTATTGGTATCCGAAAAATAAGTATTCTATTGTCTTTACAATGTTCACTATGTTCGTTACGAACGATTAGTAGAATGCTTGACGGGTAGGCCGAAAAATTTTGAAAAAAAAAAAACAGGAAATATTCCACCACCGAACCATATTTATTTATTTATTTTTCTTTTAATTAACCGTTAAAAACGGATGTTTCGTATAATTGGTTAATAATATGGTTGTACTAATAATTATTTATTTTCAATAGGACTTGCCGACAAATAGGTATATATATATATATTTGTATATTATATTATATTATATTATGTATGTATAATAATATAGTGATCGTAATATTATCATAATAGAATAATGTCGTAATACCGTATTGTCGTCATTGTTCTCCGTATATAATCAGATCCGCCTATAATAATAAATAATTTATCCTTAAGGAGAGGGGAAAAAAAATATAAATAAATTTCCTTACACTTTTGAATTTGTTTTATTTTTATGTAGGTATAACACCATGCTATTATATTATATTATTATACAGCTAATCCGGAATGACAAACCCCGGGGTGTGGATCGGGAGTAGGCGAATGTGGTGGGCAGGGTACCCGGTGGTTTTGGTCATCGGTGTGTGTGTGTGTGTACCAACATTAATGCAACGCCAAATAAGGAACGGGTCGAAATAATAATAGCCAAAAATAAATACAAAAATATTCATCACCTATCGAAGAACGGTCATCGTCGTATATGAGGCTTTTAATAGTCAAATAAGTATCTAGGAGTTATATCAGTTTTTGTTGGACAAGGAGTAGCGGGGACTCGATCACTCGTTCTCGGGCACGTATTCGAGGGAGGGGCTTAATGACAGCAATCGTCCCCCTCATAAATCATAAATACACACCAACCTATATAAATACACCGGGCTAAGTTTTTTCTTTGTATTTATATAGTTTATATATTTTTTACATTTATTTTGTTATTATAATACAATATTTGACTATTTATGAAAAAAATAATGAATTGCCTCAGCCCCAGGTAAAGTCCCAGTGCCTCCCCGATCACCATCGACGTTTTTATTGTCTTTTAATTATACACTCGACTTTATTATCTATCTCAATAATTTAGCACTTCGACAGTACAAAGTCCCCCCCCCCCCATCGAAATTCTATCGCGATTTACACGGTTTTATCAGTAGTCAACGACTTTATTATTTTATTTTTTTTGGTCTTCTGGTTTTCAGAGGCGGGTATTATTATTTTATATTACTCGTTTTTGCTATTACTTATTACTATAGGTATTATTACTCTTATATATTACTATGGTACTATTTATAGAATATGTCAGGCAGTTAATTTTCGAGATTTATAGTAATAATAATAATAATTAATAATTTATAAATTCCTCGTCGCGAACCACAGATTGAGAAACCCCGTGCTAGTGTGCAATAACCGATAAATTATAAATATAAACTGTATGATTTGACAAAAATGCAATAACATTTTTTTTCATCATTTGTTCTCTTCGATATTTAAACACCCCTTTTTTTTTTTTTGTATGTTAGTAATGATTATTTATTATTCCGCGCCACACAAAGCTTTTAGGTTTTTTTTTTTTTTAGCAGTGGCTGGCTTTAAAAAAACACACGCAAAAATACAGAATTGTACACAAGTTGGTTTTTATTGCATTTGTCTCGAACCATACTCTACTGAATCTCTGTATATAAAATGATAGCTATGCAGTGCAAGGTGCAAAGCATTTATTATGCATGTTCATTGTTACAACATCGTTTAATTTTCAATCAATAATATTCGTAGTATAAAACATTTATTGCGGTTTCATTATATTATCGTGTTAAAGACAAACAGTATCTATGTTTTTTAAACTTAGTAGTATAAACTATAAATACGTACTCGTATATTATTATATACTTAAATTAAAATAAATAGTAAATAATATGCTTGATATCAAATAATAATAATTGACGACGCTTTTTGATTACACTAAATAAAACCGTTATTTTTTCAATTTTCTGAGTCATGATTTCATAATACAATTATTATTTAAATCTTGTTTATACGTTTTGGCACGTTATTTCCGATATCTTATAATTCCCCCCCCTCCAAACGATTCTTGGTGAGTTGTTTATACCTATAATACTCTCCAATATTGTTTTTGAAATAATAAAACGCATTACATAATAATTTATTATTGATATACATAATAGTATCGTATTGTAATATATATTATGATTCACAATTATTATGCACACGAGTACGTACTTGTCAAAAGTCACTACTGTATAATAAGGTCGGTCGGTCGGTGTACGTTGTATAATATAATAATAATAGTTCAACGTGCAATGCAACGAAACAAATCGACAATTTCTTTAATATTATTGTTAAAATTTGCTCGGAAAACGCTTTTTCGGTTAGTGAAAATCAACGGTTTTTTTTATGCCGCACATTAAAAAACTTTGATTTTTCAGCCGGTGGTACTATATTTGAACAAAATTGCCTAGGGTTTTATATCAAAAATTTAAAAAAAACAAAAACGATAGAAAAAAAATTGTTTTTTTTTTTTTTTAATGACGATTTCTGGGTTATTTATCTTGACCACGCAACGCCTAATACTTTATAACAGTTTACCGAGCTCTGTTTTTTATATTTTTTATTTTATACTGCTATATTAATAATAGTGTGTCAGACGGGTATTTGCAAATTTATAATAGCTTAGGAAAAAAAAATCGTTTATTTAATAATCGTTTAGTTTTATAATATATTATTTAATATTATTACTAATTTATTTAACCGCTATAAATATTAATTATTAGGTATACCTAATAATAATATACACTCTCTCTCGATTCGTCGAAGGGTGATTGGGTAGGAGGAGGGTAGAGGAGAGATATGATATAAGATACCGCTGATATATACATGAACTTTTTTTTTTTTTAGTTTGATTAAATATTAATTTTGTATATTGCCGTAATACGATACCGTGTTAGTAGTAGCCACTATTTCATTACTATTATCGTTATTAATTTTTTTTACCGCAGTGGGAAAACTTCTCGTGGTCATAACTTTCGTTTAGAGCCGCGTCGTAATACCGGTCAAGCCGGTGGAATTGTTATCCTCCTATTATTTATAATATGGGTGTGTCGTTGATATCACTTACTCTTATATATACCGTCTGTATTATACCACCCCTGGTCGTATCTATAGAGAGCGCATTTATTATTTCAATATGCGAAACAATCGAAAAAATGTATATAAGCGCAGGCTTATATATTCGAGTTATTATTGCAATGCGTTTATTGTGTGCGTAGAAAAACTCAGCAGTAATAATGTGGCGCCGAAGAAAGGGAACCGTGATACATTTTATTATTGCTTGTTATTAGTGTATTTTTATACTTTGTCCACGTAGAATTTTATATAATGCCTTCTTTTAAATTTTCAAAATTCCGAAACACGTGTCGCTCAATTTCTAACCATAACCCACTTCCCCTTTTTCCTCGTTCGTCATGCGTCTCTAAGGACGAATCATAAATATGAACCGTAACTGACAGCGTTCCCACAAAAACATATATACGATTCAACGTTTTGAAGGGGGGAAAATACATGTGTATCTTTGTCGACTGTTTTAACATTTTATGAATGAACTTGAAAAAATACGGATTTTATGTTCTTAGAGGAGCGAAATTTTCAAAAATCCGGGTATACTCACGTTTCTTAATTTTTACTCAAAAGGCCAAATACCGAATTTCACGAATTCTACTTCGGAAATACCGGGGTTTCGTATTAACTTTCATCATCCTCCGTTTTACCACCGTAGAGGTGGAATTTTCAAAAATCCATCCTTTGAGGATGTCTACGGTATAAGCTACTATAAAAGCTCAACATTTTAAGATTTTTTCCCCAGCGGTTTAAGCTGTGCGTTGATAGATTGGTCAGTTTCACCTATTATATATACTGACTACCTGTACACATAATATATAAAAAATACTTAGGTGGGTTAGGAAGGAAGGAACAACACAATATGCAATCTATAGGTACATTATATGTATATATATATATATATACTTTTTTTTTTATTTGTTTTTCATTAGCTATTAAGTACTTTAAGTCACACTTAAAGTCGGTGTTTTCAAATTTTTATTTTAAATGTTAATCACGCATGTTATTATGCAGAATTTATCAGTAAACAATTATTATCAGCGAGTCCTGTATATATTCATATTATTCTTGTAAATTAATTTGTTTTTTTTTTTCAAATTCCTAAACACGTTCATACAATACATTAAGGCGATTATTATCATCTTAATATCAACACAACAATATAATATTTTAAATTTCGTCATTATTGAGCGAGAATAAGCAATCTCAAAGTTTTAAGCGTTAAATTTTAATATTTCGCGGTTTTCTTTCGCGTCACCTTTACCTTATACGTATTAGTTATTTTATCATTTGTGATAAGAATAACATTAAAACAATTATATTATCCACCACTGTTCGCCGATATCATAGGTTTTTTTTTTTTTTTTTTTAAATATCATTTTATTAACTAAAAAGTAATAACAAATACATTTTTTCTTGTTTTTTTTTTATACCTCATACCATACTATTTTTGGAGGAAGTAGGTATTTTAAAAAAAAACGTTACAAAACAATCATTATTATTATTATTATTCATTTCGAAGGTCATTTTTCGTTGTATATCATTAAAAGTGCTTTTGGTGTCACCCACTTTTTTTAATATATATATACGGTCATGATCGAATTTTTAACACCATTATTTTATACTCATACAAATAAGTTTGTGTTTATGAAACTAAAACCGACGACCCATATTTTTAATTATATTATTATGTTAATTTCTTCTATATCATATCCTTAACGTGCGTATATTTAAAATTTTAATCCGTGTGTAATTAGGAATTACAAAATAATAAAGTTTCTATAGCGTGAGAGTGAATATAAGTACCTAAGAGTTTTCTGCTGTCCGACACATTATTTGTTTGGCGAATTTTCTTTTTCTACGCGATATATTGTCATAGTATTAATTTATATGACTTTTGGGCTTTGAAAACCTCTAAAGGCCACTCAAATGGAGCTAAAGGAATGCAATTTTGCGTATGGTATAGTGCGTTAGTGGCAAAGATGCGAATTTTGTGGGTTAAAATTCTAACCTCTGCCTTCGCTATTTTTGTGGTATAGTCTATTATTGTAATAATAATTTCATTATTCAGTTATTTATTGTTTTGCATAGAATATTTCTAAAATACAAAATAGGTGGTAGAAGAGGGGGGAATTTTACTGTATTTTTTTCCTTGTAACTGACAGAAATCAACAAAAACAAATCGTCATTTGTTATCAGTTATTTTTAATTTGTTATAAAAAAAATGTCGGGAAGCCAGAACGAATTTTCAAATAAAGTATCGCCAGGAGGGATATTCGTATATCTTAAAGTCAGGCATAAAAAAAACTGGAGCGTTTTTAGTAACCGAAAAATAAAATGTTTTCCGAGAACAAAAAAAAAACACATCCATCTTAGTAAAACTAATAGCTTCTTCGCTACACATTTGGAATCTAAATAATCGTAGTGTATACAACGCAGTGTCGTTTAGTGCCTATTTCGATTTGTATAGTAATACGACTATATATTATTATAGTCGAGTTGATATTTTTATATTATTCTTTGTTTGAAATATACTCATCATTATCGATAATTATTTTTATCGTAGTCATTACACGTATAATAATTTTGAATATTAAATACGGGTTATATTTTATTACTTAAGATAAGATACCTGTCGATGTGTTATTATGTAAATACAAACATAAAATTCACAAAAGTACACAATACTTAATAAGTGACCGTATAAATAATCATATATTCGCGTATCGTATTCGCGATGCTGATGAATTTAAATAATTTGAATTTAATAAAACGTCTTGAAATTCCAAATTTCCAACCCAGACACACACATAAAAAAAAAAAAAAAAAAATAAATTAAAAACTATATAATTTTAGCCATTTGCGTAAAATAATACGATACTGCTACGGTGCCGTATATATTATATTGTATTTTTCATATTTGAATAAATTCGATAAATATTAAAATATATTTTATGTTCTCTAATGATACGGTGTGTGTATTATATTATATTTACATAATGTATACAATAATTATTATACTCGATAACGTCTTTTATTATTGGCGAATTTTTTATTGAATTACACAGTAGTATTTTACTAACCGTGCGCAAATTATAATACACATCGTATACGTATGACAACGATATTTAATTTTTGATTATGAGACACTAATGCTGGGTTGCATAAACGATCTATAACAACAGTTCGAAAACCTATGATATCGTATCGATAAACCATTGGATAAATATAGGTACTTTATCGTTACCGTAAAGTTATACACCGTTACCTAAAACTTTCTGTACGAACGTACGATGTTCGTAGTTCTATGGTATACAAATGAACAATGATAACTCAGTCGTTATCAGTGTCACAATTATAAACCGTAATTGATTTTTCAATTTGTCATGTTCTCGTGCACATGAATGTGCTCTTATTTTCGTACGAGATATGTTTAAAGAAACGACGCTAACACAATTTATATTATATAGAAAAGTTAAAAAAAACTGAAAAATATTTTGTGTAATCAGTTCAATAAAGTTATGGAATCGTTTTTAATAACTAACAAACTAAAATCTGACTTTCAAATTATTAATGATGTTATATATATTAAATCGATAAAAGTCGTTTCTGCAACTGCCAACCGTACGGTATCAATTAACTAGTATAAGATGTATTATTTTTTAGAAAAACACTGGCGGTTTGTAAAGTGGAGCGTATGTACGTGGTACCGTTTATGATCTCTTACGTCTTTTTTTACCTGAACACTTGTATTAATAATTATATTAGGGTAATATATATATTTTTTTTATGTTTCATTTTTGTGGCGCTTAAAATGTTAGAAAAATTAATTGAAACCTGTTATGTTGTAATATTTATGCCGTTTAATAAGTTACCTACCTACTAATTTATGAAGTGCCTTACTAGCGTCTAAACGAAAGCGAAATTTTGATTTCTGTATTTAGCAATCGCTTCCAAATTACCAGAGCTCAGTCAAGTTCGAATACGAGCGCAAAAGTCAACGGCAACAGGTAGTTGTAGCCTGCGGTAAACCGTTTTTCGTGGTACTTTTTTTCCTATTTTTAACCATTTATTTATCAATTCATACCAATATTTTACATTTTATGTACAAACACTATTTAATTACATATACAATGTACTGGTTGTTATATACAAACTTTCTAAATCGATTAATCTTTATTTTTAAAGAGAATTGAATAAATTACACTATATTTTACCTTTTGTTCTAAATTAACAATTAATAAATTATGTTGCGTTGGTTTGTTGACCCATTAAAATAAAAAAAAAATTTGAAATCTTTAAAAATTACACGTTTTTGTTCGCTTTGTAACGTATGTGTCGTTTAATTGGTTTGCTTTTTTGCATACAACAAACGTATACAAATTATCGTATCCAATAAAATAATATTCTATAGTATTCGATAGGTTAGGTTATATATTATGGTTTATGGCGGCAAACGATTTATATTAGTTGTCGAGCAGCACATAAATGTGATATAGATAAAATGGGCTGAATGTAGGCAACCGTATAAATATCACGAACGCCGTGTTTGTTGTCAGCTGGATTCCACAGAGCTTTCCGTATTTTCGTTTATAGTATTCGTTACTAGGTAGTCTGTCTGCAATGCGTTTAACAGAGATGATTCACCGATTGCCACTGATTTTTCAAATATAAATTACTCGTTTTACGTTTATACCCGAGCACTAATATACTAATTCTCGGGAAAGTTTAGAGAACTAATGTCAATCAATAACATTCATTAAAAATAAAAAAAAATTTGTTTTTTTAAACATTTTTTTTTTTATTATTAATATATTATATTGTAATTTAAATTGTACGAATTGTACGTACAACACCTTTCCCCACTCCTGTCACCGCATATTATAAAACCGCACGAGCGTGGGCAGTGGAAGATTTAAATATTCAAATTTAGTCTGGTTTATTTTCCAGACGTTATAGAATAATCGTTTAAAGGTCGTTTTTTTCATCTTTAAAATTATACCCTTATTTCGTGCAATATCACATAGCTTGTCGACTAACTTTATGATTTTCAAATATCTACTCAAGGATTCGAAATTTGTTACAAATTTATTAATTAATACATTTGATAATAACCACGGTACTTGCCAGATAGGTAATTTTCTGTTTTAATATTATTTTTTTTTTTTTGTAATATATTATTATGTGTACATCATTTAAATATTTTAAAGCCAATCGATGTATATATATATATATTATTATATATTATATTATATTATATATATATATATATAATTATTCATTCGGTTATTTCCATTGAAATAGTTTAATATGTCTGAAGGATTTTTTTTCCTGGTATTTAATGTGATGTCGTCTGTATCGTTTATTTTTTTACAATTGAACCGAACCATCACATCATGCTCTAGTGCAGTCTAGCGCACGTCTTATAGGTAATTATTTTATATAGGTACACTGCAATTATATATATTTTACAATTACACGGCAGTTTTTTTTTCGTCGATAATAAATTTGTATTGTCACTATATTATAGTACATATATAATATGGAATGCGTAAAGTATTAATTTTGAAACGTTTACACATGCCGAAACGAATTATATTCCTGCGCTTTGAAAAAGCGTTTACGCTCGCGTTAGGTGTATACCTGAACGAACGCAAAAGCGCAACGAGTTATCATTGCGCTTTTAAGTTTAAATTATCAAATAAATGATCAATTATTATTATCAAATACGAATCATCGCATTGTTAATGAATGGTAAATCCATTATAAATGGAATTAATATGCAAAGTAAAAAAAAAAAATATACAGTGTATAATTAATTCGGATATACCTACGCGGTTATTCTTTAAGTTTATATTATCGTATTATAAATGCACATAATACATCTCATTTGTAAACGATATACGTATATAGCAAAACTTTATAACCTATATAATATTCTATTGGTTAACGTATAATAGTATAATATTTATGAAAGGGCGTGCAGTGTCCTCCTACTTAATGAACCGGATATATATATATATATATTTTAAATATTTATATGGTTAATGTATAATCCTCAATTGTATCGTGAATCGTCGATTCATCACTGAACGAATGTAAATTAACCTCGTCGTTCTAATAATATATAATAAATATTCTTTGCGAAGGTGCAACAATAAAAGAGATCAGTGTTCTTCTATATTATACTTTTAACAAACCTAATAAATTATTATCAATAAATCTTGAATTAATATAATACAGTTTTATAAATTATTTATTATTTCGTAAATCTGATATTTTTTTTTTTTTCAAAATAATAGAGCGAAGCGTCCGTATTGTTAACAATGACGATTTTAAAAATTAAACTTCCAGTAATACTTTTTCGAATGGGATTTTTTTTTTTTTTTTTTTTTCAGAACGCCAATTCAAGTCTGGAGTTAATGGTTTTATAACAACGGTCATTATTTTATTGTTTTATTTAGAAAATCATACCAATAAAAATTATTTGATTAAAATATTTGTTACTATAAACTATGTATAAATATTATTAACAAAATTATTGTTCATTATAATTTCCTGTGTATTTTTATTGTATCGAGGTGAGAGAAACACGAGGCGCGCGTGTCTAACGTACTAACGTATAAATATACGGAATCCTACTCTTTTAAAAGTATAAATATTATAATACGCGAGATTAGTGTAACATCATAACAGTTCTTATCGTGTACGATTAGATCCAAAACAAATACAAATTTACATATAAATATGATGTAACATAATTAACAAATTCGTATATTCTTCATTTCAACATATGTATTTAGATATGTATTTATAGCTGAAAACTTCATTTGAGTAACTATAATAATAACAGTCAAATTTTACTTTGTAATAAGTACTCGTATTTTAATACAACATGAGAGTTTAAAAAAAAAAAAATTATTATGTGTCTTTTTAATAGTACCAATAAATTGTTTAGATCCAAATGACCCAATTATTACTGAAACAGATTGATAAGAAGATCATGATGTAGGCACTAATCACGCGCGTTAAAATAAAAACCCGGACTGCGAGTTCGATTGCCCCCCAAATAAACTTCTTAGGAATTCCACTGCTGCCGACTCGTCCTTAGAATATTGACCTGGAGAAATATGACTGACGATGTAGCGATATATATTATAAGTATAGTGATGAGTTTAATTTTATACATTACTATATGAGATGTATGGTGGTTTTTTTTCTGTCTGTAAACAACTTTTTTTTACCCGCAAAATTCTTGCTCCGATTACCAAAATCACAAAAAAGAGCTATTTTGTTGCATTTTTATCTAGCCGGGGTACATTGGGGAAGTCATTGTTTGATTTCTTCAGGAAAAAAACTGAAATATTTACACAATCGCAGTTTTTTTTTCGATTTTCGATTTTGTTTTTTCCCCATGTAATTCGATAAGAAACAGTCGTGTAAAGACCTAAAGTGTTTACTGAATACTTACTTCTTTCTAGCCGTGGTAAAATGTTCTGTCGATTTTTCGAGTTTTTATTCGGTTTTATGCGAATTATAATTTGTCGGCTTCTCATAATACTCGACAATTTAATACAAGTTGTACATAGTAAAATGGAAAAAGAAAAAAAGTTGATTTGTAATAATTTTCTTTATACAATCTCGTTTAAAGTTTAAATTTTGATGAAAATCGTAATAATGACAGTGTTTAACTAACGGAATTTGGTTCAGAATCGTTTTTCGTTAGCAATATTTATTGGTGCGCACAAATATAAATTGAATTCCTCCCTCCGTCTGTGTCTTACCTTTACAACTTCCCACCCACGGTCCCAGTATTATTTTATATTTTTCATTGTACTCTGCTAATTACGTATAAAACTCGCAAACCGTTGTGTGTGTAGGTTATATATATATATATATGTAGTTTTTACTTTTTAGCGTTGAATCATCGGGCGGTAGTTTAAAATACCAGGTAGACGATTACGTCAACTGCCATGCTATATGTGCTATAAATGTCATACGTGTATTATAACTATGCGTGTGCGTTGCGTTTGTTACACACGCATTTTATACTGGGTGTTTTTTTTTCTATGACAAATTGGCAAATATTATTGATACAAAGATTTCGAACTAAATTTGATTTTAGTTTTTTGTTAATTTTTCGACGTTAAATCATATTTTTATCTAATCTTTATCAACGGTATTTTCAAAATGTTACGTATATTATGTTGTACCTTCTAACGCGTCCGCAGACGAGGACGCAAATCTGTAATATTGCCGCATTTATGTGTTTCACTTGATGTTTTCTCCTAAATTGCACTCAGACTATTTTGTCTATAAATAAATAATACATTTGCTCGGATTATAGACACTAACGGTACAATATTTATTTTGCATTGTTTTAGTGGATAATCGTGTGCCTTACGGGCATTTTTTTATTTTTGAAATTTTTTTATCGATTTTTATACTTTTCTAGGGAATATATTTACATTTTCATTATATATTTTGGAAAATTCTGTATGTAAAACACGTGTACTTGAAGGTCTTTCGCTTCAAATATTTATCGTATTCATTATTCCTTTATAGCTCCTAAATTTAGGAATCTAAGACTAAAACCTAATTCTAGTAAAAAAAAAAAATATAACAAATTTTGGAGTATCTAAATTAAATTTTTTTTCATTTAAATGTTAACTAATTTTTTTGAATAATGTTTCTGGGTAGATAGAAATTTGTTCGTGAATTTTTAAATAGTTTTAGATTATCAAGTTCTGGTCCCTAATTATAATAACTCTTCGTAATCGGTATAACCGATATTATTAGTGTTGCACATATTGAAATGTTATAACAAGTCTTTGTAAAGATTCTCTTTTCAAATCGGAGTTTAAAAAACATGGGTTTTTTAAAATATATTAAAATCGAAAATTGATGTAGGGCTCAACATTAAACAATAGCGTGTGCCCATAAGTGTCAGCGATAAGTGAATTCGAATTTGTTTTATATAATAATAAATCGTTTATTCATAGTAAAAAAAAGTAGACATTATGTGTACCATTATATAGTAAAAATTATACTTTTTTAAAAATTATTTTATAACGTCAATAAAACGGTACAATAACAATAATAATACGGTTTAAATTCTTCAATAACTTTTAAAATATTGATATTGATAGTCAATTTTAGTTCTACAGATTGAAATTATTTAGATATTGAAATAAAAGTGCAACCGGTATAATATATATTTATACGTAAAGCGTTTACCGTTTTGCTAAGATTATGTCACTCGACATCGTAGATATTATACTTCATCACGAATATGTTCTGATAATATGATGTTTTACTATCCCAAATATTATATTAATGTATAATTAAGTCTCCTTCCTAAAATCATAGCTTAGTTTTTATTTCTGGCATTCGAGTCCCGTAAAATATTATTCATGTACATAAATTTGGTAATTGTAGCCAATGTTATCCAGAAATTAACTATAACAAAACCATGATCATCGTCATTTGTTATCAGTTATATATATATATATTTTTTTTTACAAAAACTAAACGACTTTAAAACAAAGTGGACACAAAAGCATCGGGCAAAAAGCCGCGTCTTTTAAGGGATAAATCGGAACATTTTACTAAACCGATGATAAAATGTTTAAAAGAAGAAAACGAGATTTTTGAAAAATATTTCAAATAAAGTACCGCCGGGCGGAAAATCTACTGAACGCACAATTTTGGACGTATCTGAATCAGACTACTTAAAATGAAACTGACTTAAAACTGTTAATTAATGTTCGTAATAAAACAACCGTCCTGTATATACAAATATAGAATATAAAATTATATTATGTGTACGCGTACGTGCAGAAGTCCGCGTGTATTGGCCGCCGCCGTCTTGAATAATACGTTCAGCTGCCGTTTGTTGCTGCTGCTGCAGGAGGTAACGATGACGCGACCAATAGTGTAACTATAAAAAAAAAAAAAAAAAAAAAAATATACATTATTTTGTTATTACGTTATTACTTTATGGCCGACGCGTCATGAACACACACGGGTCAATCCCCTACTGCAGCCACCCCGGGCCGTTTTTGTCGGTCTCCGCCCGCTTATAGTAGAGGTACCTACATATAGGACCTGCTATAGGACGGCTGATGTTTCTGTCGTTATTATATTGTAATTCATATGTACACCCATACAAGTATTAATAGAATGTTTCCAATCTATTTCGCATTATGTTGGTGCGAAATATTATTATACGTGTGTGCACTGAAAATCCAAACTCGAAGAGGGAAGGAGCTAATTTACATATTAGAAAAATAGGTAATTATTATAGTACCATATACCCGTGTCAAATCGTGTCTACTGTAGTTTTTAATCCGAAAAAAAAAAAACAATAATAATAACATTTCACCAAAAAGTACAGACGAGTCGAGGACTATGTAACCCCCACTTTTTTTTCGGGATCTTGGGAGGCGGGCGGCCGGTGAAAATATTTTCGAGCTGATGAATTTTATTACGATAATGTGTAATATTGTGTAAAATTTAATGAAATGGATGTGGTTTTAATAATAATTGTTACCGAGTAGGTAATGAAATGAAAGAGGGGAGAAACATCATACAAGTAGTTCAAAAAATAACAAACTAGTTTTGGATTACACTATATTACCTTGATATTCAACATTTTGTACCATATTTTTCGTCTTCTCGGGGCCTATTTTTATTCTCATCAGTCCCTCTCCCATATCGTACTCGTAAGATGTACAATTGTACATAGTAGTTACAATTTTACACTTTTTCGTAAAACTTTGAACTTCCCTCCGGCACCCGTTTAATATATTTGATCGAGCTGAAATACCACTTGAATTTTACAATTTCGAAAATAACCGGTACCCTAATTAACGTACATGCACGTATGTGACGACATTGGGAATTTGACCTCAGATTTCTTTTTATTATCGTTAGTTTTTTACCGCTTTGTTTTTCGTCAAGGTGAGTATATTAAAACAATTTTGTGAAAATTTGTATTGAAGATAATATTGTTATAATTTGTAGTTTGATCAAATGTCTCTATATTATACGGTACAGCTACAATCGAATCCTATAAAAGATGACGCTGTTTTGCAATTAACTTTAATTAACTAATGTCTGTTTGAAAAAATGCTATTTTGAAAAGTCTTTTTAATAATTTTTACTGTAATAAATAATGATACATTAAAAAAACGAAAATTAAAAATGTACTTCGATCGATGCCCACATTGAAAGAGAATTGAAAAATATTATTGATGAGGCATAGCTGTTATTAATATATTATTTGTATATGTATATATACATATATATAAGGTACATTGCAATAAAAAAAAAAAATACGTAAAAATTTTCATTGCCGTCTGTTCGATAAAAAAATTTATTGGTAATAGTTATTTTCGATGAATATATTATAATCAATTTTCCTGCGTACATTCGCAATAGTTATAAAATATACGTATAATATAATGTTTATTTATGCAAATATAATAAATTAAGGATTTAATTATTTAAGGTCGTTTTTTCAATTATTTTCAATTTAATTAAGTTTTTTTTATATATAAATTACATTATTGATATTTAAAATTTAAATTTATGTTATATTATACTGTGTATAATAACTAAAATGGCGTTTTATAAAAATTAAAAATGATTTATATCAAGTTTTCGGGCGTTCTATTATATTTTTCTATATATCAATTGACTCGCTTTTCGCGTAGGATCTCTTTTTAATTTGATCGCCTTCTCAATTATGTTTGGTGCGTTTTCTAGTATAATGTATTATAACCAACACAATAAAACTCTGTATTTGGTAATGTGCAATGAGCAAAATAATAAAAATGGTACATCCATATAATCCTGAAATAATTAACACGTTAAAGGATTTACGTATTGTGAATTTTTATTTCGATAATTACTAAAATATTACTCCCGGCCATTATAATTTTATACCTATTAAAGTAGTCATATTGTTTGAAATAAGACTGTACCATTAAAGTTACTATGAATACGTATATATTTCGTATTTTTAATTAAAGCCAAATGACATTGTCGAGTTATATTTTAAGGCCAATTGCGGTTTTTATTACTTATACATTTTGTTTTTTCTTATTTTTTTTTGTCCTCCGCATGAAACTATAGATGACGTTTTTTCATAGTTAGACAGGATATACTAGTAGTTCCGGCGTCCACGCTTGAGTGCGCTGCTTAGGGTAGTACTGGTACGCTGGCCACATGGCCCGCATGGACATGGATACTGTATGTCTGTAAAAAAAATTACGGGAACACGTAAAAAAAATCGAATAGGAATTAGAAAACAACAGAAACGATATTTTACAAAAATGTAAATAATCTTGAACGATATTTTGTAGGAATATATTATATACATTTGGAGAAAGTAAAACTACGGGTAGTCAATTTCGTCGGCCATGTATTTGACAGTGCTTTTTCGTTTTTGGATCTTTATCGTTTTTCAGGTCCTTATCATTTTCGGACAACTTTCTGATATCCTGTTACGCACATTACACGTATACTACTAGTATAAAGACTATGTAATTATACAAACGTTACTAAGGTTAGGGTATACGCACGAACTGAAACGGCATACTCATTTTATATAGGTGTCGTCGGTAGTAGTAATCAATATTAGCGAAGTAAAGTGTTACTTTTGAAATCATATTTGAAAAAAATACTGCAAGTTATTTCTGTTTTTAATGAAAATCGTTAAATTTTTGACGTTAAAAACAATACGATCTACTTTAAGCTTAAACTGTAATATTCAAACCTACTATGTCGATTTTTAGGTGCCAGTAATCGATTCAAATAAAATAATATCCAAAATATATTTCCTAATCTTCTTAATAGCTATTACAGTTTTTTCTTACTAACTTTTTTCTTCTTATCATTGTAGTCTCTGTAATCGATTTAATAAAAATAATTAATTTTTTTCTAGCCTATCATCATATATGGTTTTATTAACTGTCGATTATTACACCGTAATAATACTTTGATAAGATTATGATATAAATACTTTTTTCTACAATTATGTCATTATTTATATAAAATGGTTGAAAGTTGTCATGAGACATGTCACTTTCATAAAATTTATTCGTATAATAAAATAATATTAGTGCCAAATGGTAATATCAATTTGAATTTTTCTATTTCATAATGCTTGACAATTTGCCAATCTGAAAACCTATATAATTTATTACACGTAAGTTTCTTTATTCCGGTTAATAAATTAAAATTATTTTTTTTTTAAAAGTAATAAATACATAATTTTGATTTAATTAAAATATTACAAATATTTTAATATTTGTTTATGATCATTAAGCGATGTTTTATCGCAATATAAGTGATAAAAAGTAGATATTTTTATATTTATTACATTTATTTCTTCTTTTTTTTTGTAGTTTAATTATTATAGCGATTAGTGATGAGAAAAATCGATTTTAAGATTTAAACAATAGAAAGCTGAATATTGTGAAATACATAATTTGGATTTTTAGGACAATTTGGATTAAATGTCCGAGAAAAAAAACTGTTTTTATATTACATACGCCCCCCCCCCCAATCAATTTTAACTATTAAAACACGTTTCACCCAGAATCATTTTTCATTAGCAATGGTTTATCGTTGCATACAGATATAAAATAAATTTCTCTCTATATCCTAATACCATTTTAATTTCCCACCTACAGCAATGGCCCACCCATTAGCAGTATCCTATATTATTATTATGTATTTTTTTTTTTTTTTAACTTTTGTCTATTATTACATTAAAATAAACTGCCAGCGGTGTTTATACGTAGTGCGTGTTTTGTACATGTTACACATAAGCCGAATAAAAAGTCTGAAACACAAATGTGGTTGTATTACGAGCGATAAAACAATTCTTGTAAATCCGATTACGTCGTGTAGCCAGAACGCTCCCAGATACAATAATTACACGGTATGCATATCCAATACGTACACATATTATTGTTGTTAGGGCACAGATTGAACTATACTATACATATTTAAAATGCATCGTAGGTACTCATATATTTTTTCTATTGTATAGTTTTATGTAAAATACATATATTTCGTATTATGATAAAATATCGGGTAGGAATACTTGAGTTATTTATTTTTTTTTTTTTCAAAAGTCTATGTCCGCTTTCTCATTTATATCTACTTATATATATATATATATATATATATATATATATATATATATATATATATTAATAATTAAAAGTTTTACTTACGCAAACACAACGTTAATAATATGGGGGAAAAAATGGACTACACTATTATTCATTATACTACAATTTTTTTAATTTTTTTTTTTGCAGATGAAAGAGACGCCATACAAAAGAAAACGTTTACGAAATGGGTGAACAAACATTTAAAAAAAGTAAGCGTGAAGAATATATGTTAATATTTTACAAAATTTTTTATATAGATATTATATTAATAATATATGATTGTATATTATTTTATACAACTCGTTGGCGAATACACTAGTGTCTTAATTTATATGTCAACGGTGTTAAATCGAAATGATAATAACGCTACATTCTAAAACTAGATGGTTTTGAAAATATTGTTCCGAAATTCAGTGTTATCTACTAAAATCGGATCCATATTTCACCGTTTTTCTGATATTTCTTATCCGTTCTTATTTGTCGCGATTATATACGGTCGCGGTCCATTAACATCCAACGCAATTTAAACATTTTGCCGTCCAATAGCCTTTCGATAGACCCGTGGTTGAATTTTCGGAAGTAAGGCGTAGTTATAAAAAAAAAAAACTCAAATTAGTCTAGTGTTGATTTCGTTTTTTTTTTTTTTTAATCAAAGATAGAAAAAAAAACTTGTTTATTCGTGTTTGTATTCTAAATTTAAATAATTATATATGTGATTATAGATAAAAAAAAAAAAAAAAAAAAAAAAAAATAGTAAAAATCTGTTTTGGCATTTTTTAAGTTTTTACAAGTGTACAATTTTAATATAATCGTCAAATATAATATCAAGTATAGAGCATATGTACCTACTATGTTTATCTCATTTAAAAGTGGTGTAATATTCGTATCGTTTATTTGGTTACAAAAGAGAGGCGTCTGGCTTATCGTCTTTACAAAACAAACGGACGCGAATATTATACACACGTGAACGTAAAAAAAAAAAAAAAAATGTTTTTATTATTAGTCACTTGTTTGTTATTTTAAGTTTAGTCGTGCCTATTGGGTAGAGGCAATTTTAGTAATAAAACTATATTGATACGCGTATTACACAAACAAGTATTATATTATAATAATATTATATACTTGACAAATAAATATACGCGGTACAAGACATAAAAAAATAAAAATATAACAACATTTTTTATGACATATATTTTGCATGACTACTACTTTTTCCCGCTATTTAGAATTATTATTAGTTTTGTGTCGATATCGTTTATTTTTTTATTTTTTAATTATAAATATAATGAATAGGTCAATGTTGCAGGAAAACATATATTAAGGGCCTCTAAATACTAATGTACTTCTCGAATTCTCTTTGTCCTTCATATTATTATATTCTTATATAAATTTATAATTGAATGAAAATATTCGGTACTTGTACACCTTAAGGGATATTATTTTTGACAGTCACAATGTAATTTATGTAAGAAAAACATATTATTTACAATCGATTTTTTCACTTATTATTATTATTACCTCTTATCTTTTCTTTCATTATTTCACAATTTTCGGGTCAAGGTATAAAAAATAACATACTTTACCTTAAAAAAAAAAATATTTTAAAAAAACACCACGCCAACTTATATTTTGTACCATATGTACCAGTTAATGACGTATCCGCCAACACAAAACGGAAACATTTAAATATCGTATATAATTATTATTCATCTGTATTGGATAATATTATAATGGGATATCGGGTTGGCGAAAATATGTTTTATGATTGGCGTATGATTGTGGGCATGTTATTTCCGTTACTAAAAATAATTAAAAGTTATCTCTAAAAATAAATATTTTTAAATCAGTCGGTTATTTGATAAAAAAAAAAAATGTAATCGTTAATACTTTATTGATATTATACACCCCTGTAATTGTTTAATTTATTAGTTATTACTTATTAATTTGAATGAGTTTTGATGTGTTTTATGAGTTCTATTCTATTGTTTTTTTATATATATATATATATTTTTTTTTTTTGTCCGAATACGCGCGAAGCAGCATTGGAAATACTCGAAGGTATGACTTACTTTTGAAGAAAAAAAATACAAAAAACAAAAATATTAATATTAACACGCGCAGATAATTAGTTTGATTTAATCGAATAGATTCTCGTATACAATACGTTTTTCTTGAATAGTACATCAGGATTTAGGAGTGTATAAATGTAAAAAAAAACTTGTATGTTTCAGACATACACGTGCTTGCAGGCGTGTTCTCATTCTAGTTCTTGTGTAAGTTTCTCGAGTCCAGCGTATTCATATAACATGTATTTTTATTTGAATGCGATAGTTTTTCGTTTTTTTTTTTTTAAGTTTTGGTACAACATTTATACTTAACGTTTACGTGTGTAGAAATAGATCTTTTGTTTTTGCCACTACGTATAGTCTGTGTGTTTGTTGTAGTCATATTATTATCACGTTTCTGTGCAAGTACATCTAATTCGTCTGCGGTGTAATGTGTATATTAGCCAATATTATTCTGTATAAATTGTGTGAATAAATATTTTTGGTTTATTTTTCTACAGGCGAACCGACACGTCGGAGACTTGTTCATCGATTTACAAGACGGCCTCAATCTCATATCGTTACTGGAAGTATTGTCCGGAGATCAATTGGTAAGCGGTTGGTACCGTATAATAAATAAAATACATTAGCGTATTACACAATTTTTAACGTAGGTTGATATTTTAAAAAAAAATAATAAATAAATTACTTACATTTGAAAAATAACAAATTTACGCGGCTTGGATAATAGATATATTATTGTTATGTTATTGGAAATGCGACTCATTCAAGGTTTACGGGGTGTGTCGCGATGGAATTCGTAACGTGTCAGGAGATCATTAGGCCATCGTATTCGATGTTTTATTTCGTATATGCGATGTGTTGTCGAATAATAAAACTTTTGATTGTAGTCGAGCACGACTGTATAGTTTTTCGCGGGCGATTTATTAAGATATTGTTCCAACCGTCGTTGTAAAGTTTTAACAAACATTATCTATTGTGTTTGATAACGACGGGGGTGGGTAGGGTTGCCTATATAATGTATTATACAATTTTATTACCTATATAGTCGTTAAAAAAAAAAAAAAAAAAAAAAAAAAAAAAACCGTATAATCGATAGAAAAATGCTATTGCGCATCGTCCAAGAAAGGTGTTCCCGGCAAACCGGACAATGATAATTACGGCCAGCGGTTACTTAGAACTTGATATTCCGTATAAAGTGATGCACCAAGGCCTGATATACATCCTTGTCTTTGTTTTGTTGGGTAAAATTGTGTAATACAATTTGTGAAGAAAAAAAAGAAAAAAAAATCCACTAAATATCGTCTACCTATTATGTTATTCTATGGTTTTCAATGAATATGTATTATTGCGTTTTTTTTAATTTTTTTATTTTTTATTTTTTTAATAGCTTTACGAGAACAATCGTTTAGTCTCCTGCAAAATACTATTTCCCGTACTAATAATATTTTAGTATTATATTATTAATTAAATTATTGTTTTTAGCCAAGAGAACGGGGCAAGCTCAGATTTCACATGCTGCAAAATGTTCAAATGGCGCTCGAATATTTGCGTTTCAAAAAGGTAAATATGCCCGTTGTCATATTAGTTATAATTTTTCTCATTTTTTTTTTATACGTTTTATTGTATTTTCCAGATCAAACTCGTAAATATCCGGGCCGAAGATATCGTAGACGGTAATCCGAAACTCACGCTGGGCCTCATATGGACCATCATACTCCATTTCCAGGTCGGTATCATAAACTTTTATAGAGCTGTACTGAGTAATTACGGTGTTCAGTAAAGCACGGCGTGTATTGCTTATATTTTTATCGAAAAAAAATAACTGTTACATAATGCCGGTCACGTGTTGTAGAACAAAAAACAAAAAAAAATACACAGGACACACCTGAAAAATCGTGAGTGGGGTTAGTTGTGATGATGATGACGGTCTACCGGTATGGTAGTGTTGTTTATTTGTACGTTTTAAACCAAATCTATACAAAATATACCAAAAAAAGTATAATTATTCAGTTTAGTTTAAACAGAAGTGATTTTTAGAAATACCAAACAAACAAAAATTGTTTAGAAATTAATACTCGATAAAATAGCAATCAATCGGTTTTTCCGTTTTCGAATAAGTACGTTTGTTCTTCTCGAATAACATTTCACACATTTGATCGGCACTCGTGTAAACGTATCCTCCTGCCCTCCTGTCAAACATAGTTCCGAAATATTAAAGAATAATTACAAAAAACGAATTGTAGAATACGCCCTGTCATGGTCTATTGAAAGACAGCGGTGACTTCTATAGTATCTGTTATTCGAAAAATACTATTTTAAACGATTACCGTTTTGTATTTCAAACCGTTTTAATTGTTTAAACGTCTTATAAACGAATACACGATTAAAACGTATATATTTTTGTTTTTTGTTTAATTTACTCTTAGTAGTCCGTACGATATTTATCCGGCTAAAAAATTTAAATTTCGTTTTATTGGGAGTTGGGTATGCAACAGTTTAAACATTACCGTAACAGTAGTTACCTGTCTCCGTTTTGATATCGATGTACTTGGCGTTTTTCAACCATCAGATTATCTCTAGGTTAATTATAATAATGTATTATTTTTAATTTCTCCAACTTTTTTTTTTTTTAGCTATTTATCGTAAACACATTTCAGCGATTAAAAGTATGTACCTATGATTTTTAATCGTGGTTTATTATGAAAAAAAAAATATATATATTCAGCGAATACGGTTAATAATATTCGTTTATTGTACAAATTATTTTGTCTACGTTAAATCGATTTTTATTTTTATGTAAACATACTGATATATTGACCGATATATAATTGAAAATATTCGATTGATTTTTAAATGTATTATTTTTGATTATTTTTCTTTGATAAACGTGTCGATTTTTGTCTGAGCTCCAGATAAGCTCATTACGCCCGAATATCTTAGTCGCGTTTTTTTTTTTTTTTTGTTTTTTTTTTTTTTTTTTTGTACGCCTACCTACGTTTTGTTTTAACATTTGAAACTCGTTACCGGCTGGTTGAGGTCGGTTAACCGGTAATTACCACTATATACCGATCACGTGACGAATTATTGAAATGCGTAAAATTACCGTATGTCCAATATGTGTAAAACTTATTACGGCTTCGTTTATTTGTAAAAAAAAAAATCTCTCAGAGACACGACGACTCGACAAAACAACAGTTCTTGTTAATCGTACGGATATAGTATAGATCGGAGGGGATGGCCAATTATGTTTTATTCTGTTGATTGTAAGAATTTAAATTATATATTTGTAAAAAAATATATTTAGCGTCTTATGGTATGGCGAGAGCCGCAGTTTGGTCACCCTTGGTATAGATAGTTAATATAATAAATAACGGACCAATACGTGTCGCGAAATTAAAAAAAAAACAACGGTTTTACGTGCGAGTCGACTCGAGTAGCGATAGCTTCTGGATAACAAACCGAAAAAAACCGCGTAATAGTATGTAAATTCGCAACAACGCGATTCCGAAATTTCAAATTTCAAACGCCAACCAGTTTTCGTATAAATATTATGACTATTCGAAATGTCGACAAATATTGTAGTTAAAAATAATTGCATTAACTTAACTGTATTCGTTGGATTTATTCATTTTGCTCTTAAAAAATATCGTGTTAGATTATTTGTAGTACATTTTATTTATATTTTACTCTCCGGTAACTGATTCGATAAGAAAAACGCGGAAAAGTCATAACTGAATTACAATTGGTACCTACTACCCCCGCGCCGGGTGCCACCGTCGCATTTATAAAGTTATCTACGCTGTCTCCGGAAACAAAAAGACGGAATTTCCGATTTTCAATCGCTCGAGGAATATGCGTTCCCGTGGATCCGGTCTAATCACCGCCTACGCTCCTCGCGCGGCTCAGCGGTAGGCCGTGTTTATGCAATAATTCCGTCACATCCCCACGGCGGCGACACCTACGGACGCAGCGCGACCAAGGTTCCGTTGACGGTTACCGGCGGCGGCCCAAGGATCCATTTGGCACCTGGCCGCGCACTAGCTCTTTATATGGATATGTGGTTCACGCACAACCGGCCGAGGATTTCGGCGGCCGGAGCTCTGGTCGTCATGTGGGACGCGGACGTCTGTGGGCGCCGGGCGTTGTTGTTTTCGTAACGCACCCGCGCAACGGCAGCTGTGTGGCCGGCCGTTGTATAGCTTACCTGGAGCGGCCTAAATATGTAAATCGGCGGTGGTATTGGGAAATATTGTTATTTTTTCAATGAAATATAAGTTTTAAAATAATAATAAACATATGTATACGGTATAATATTATTGTGGTTCGTATTAATATTCAATGGGTCCCCCCCTTGCTGTGGCACTATGGCGGCAGGCAGTGCGTGTGTGCGCAGCTAACCTTGAAGCGTGCTTTTTATTATGGCAGGCAGGTATAGGCGAATGACAGGGGCGGCCGGGGCCCCTCCACTTACTACGCGCATAATACCACACCGTCGTGTGTGTACCTGTGTGTGCGGTGCAGCACTCCTACTCATTCACGTATATTTACTATATAGCGTATTCCCACTCTTCGCCGGTCGCCTTCCTTGGTCGGCCAACTGTGGCCCAACGGCCAACACGGTTCAGTTATCTCTTGTTTACCGTTCGCCGTCGTCGTCCGGATCGTCGCGAAAACACCGTCGTATCATATCGCCCGAACTTTATAGCCGGGAGTTATTATACTCGTTTGTTTATACACCTATAACCGTTTACGTTTTATTCCGACAGCGTCGTCATGCGTCACGCGAACGTATAATTACAATAACCGCCCCTTTTCCGATCGCCCCATTATGTACCGGTTCACCAAAGCCTCCAAGGAGGTGTCGTCGTCGTCGTCGGCAGCGGCGGCGGGGGCCGCCCGGCCGGGCGGTAGCCGGCTGTTCATGCAGGGCACCCGGGAAGGCGACGACGACGTGCGCGACCTGCAGGCCGTGTACACCAAGCGGCACATATCCACCGAGGTGACCGGGTCTAATCACGAGTCGCAAAAAGTAGACAGGCGCCCCGACGCGGGCAGGCACTCGGTCACCACACGCGTGTTGCGCAAGACCACGGTGCTTACGCGCGGCGTCGAAGTGTCGGCCACCGAGAGCATGATGAAAAGCGGCCAAATGATGGTGTCCGACCAGCCGTACGAAGAGTCCAGAAGGTCTGCGCGGCACCAGGTCACCAAGACCAAGAAGGCAAAGGTAGTTTTTCGGACCGCACAGATACGATGCCGTATAACAACATACTGGCTATGACTGTGATCATTGGCTTGTTAGAAACTTCGGTAGTTTTGAACTAAAATAGCATCAACATTTTTTTTAACCGTTTGGCCTTTTCCCAAATCTATCGGGACAATTATCAAAACGAGACTTTTCATTTTTATTACTCTAAAGTTTGATACAGTTTTAGAATGTAGTGTTTGTATAATACAATATATTTTCATATCTTATACAACAATTGTTATAAGTGGATTGTATAGGGGCACTCATGCATTTTTGTCCGTTATCTTTTAAGTATGTGTAATCGGCGGATTTATATCTGTAATTATTGTCATTGTTGTAATGGGACACACGTTTTTCGGGTTAATAATAATTAAAGGTTATTAATATTTTTTTTTTTGCTTTTGTACTTAACACTTTCACATAGGTAGGCGAGCCAAGTACATTTACCGCCTAGACATCACGAACGACAACGATTACGTTCGCGTTTGTATATTTTTTTTTTATGTGTATGTATATATATATTTCGTTTGATGTATATTATGAAATATCTATAGTGACTGCACGCCGTATACTGACAAAATATTATATTATACACAACGTTCGGTCGATCCTACAAATAAACGTATAGGTATACGTCCCCGGCATGTGTCGGTATTTTCTTTAATTTTTTCTTTTTTTGTAATCGTATATGTACCACGTAGGCGACATAATTTCAAGAAAACGTTTGTACAAGCAGGGCCGTCTTGAGCGAATACCGGGCTCCGGGCATAGACGAATTGCTGGTGCACTTAATCGTCTCGAGTAGGAGTACCCTGATTAGTTTTACAAGTATACTACTTTAGTTTAGTATTTTCCGAGTTTTTTACTCGTCGTCAACTTGAAATTTTTTTTATCGTATCTGTCAAATCGCGGTGAAACTCGGGCCCGACCTTTTAAATGGACCTGTTTATAAGTTATAATATTCAATCGGTAAAGATGTAACTCGTATATTTTTCGACGGGTATTGGACGGTTTCATGGTTTTCGCAGTATAATATCGGTTTTAAAAGAATAAAATAAACAGGAAACGATAATGGGTTTTTTTTTTTTTTTTTTAAAAATGGTATAACGTTTAGTTTGTATAATAATAATATATTGTCGTAATATAATATATATTTTATCGAAACGGAGACACGGACGAGCGGGCTTATATAGGGCTAACGTTGTGTACGAAGGAGGCTGCGTCAAAAATCAACGATTTTTTTTTTTTTTTTTTTTAAATTAAACTATTTATTTTATTCGCGTTATTTATGTATTCTCATCTCCTAGAGGTTGCCAATTCGATCACGTTTTGATATATTATACTGTACACAAATTTGATATTCGACGTACCCAGAGTAGAACACTCCGGTAATTTAGATTTAAATTTGCTCGCATATACGGTCGGTGTTTGAGTGCACGTACCGGAAACAAGAAGCAGGTGAACGAACTACGTGTGCGTTTATTGAAGTGAACGGATAGCGACGACTGAGTTAACCAAGAGAGGTACTTTAAGGGAAAGGCTGTCGACGATGTGTACGCATACACACGTGCTGGTTCATTTTTGGTTTTCGTCGCATTTTCTTAACGTGGTTTTATGATTACCGCGAGTACGGTATATACCGAATACAATATTATTATTTTTATCTTTAACTCGAAAAAAAAATAGCTGCGGTCGAATAACACAACTGCGATTTATTAATGAATTATATAGAGGGAGGGGGGAATATTTATTTTCGTCGAAAGAGGGTCGGGCAATATTTGCCACGAATTTTTATGATAAAAAATAAATATGTAAAATTGTAATTATCGCCCCTTGTGATTTTTTTAATTCACGTACAGAATCCTATAGATTATTTTGAACCGCAATGCAAAATTATTGTAAAACTAATAATTTCCCAATTGAAAATTGTCAATATTTGAACCGATGAAAATCGTATTGTGGCAGAATAATATAGAAATTGAATTTCGGTATTCCAGGACCATCGTTGTGCGGTGAACGAATTATGTTTTCCGAAACTGGACCCATTGACGGAAACCAGAAGGAGGCAAAGGCTTTCAAAAGCACAACAATATTTACAATATTCGATTATTTTAATTTTTACGTACCCATTAAACCGCGACCACGATTTATAATACCTAATCGATTTTATCGTCGATTATTTTTATAAGGTAACCAGTGTTTAACCTAACCGACAATTCCGTCATTGCGCGATACGCTAAAATATCTGAACAGTTTGATTATGGTGCCAAACCCCCGGGGGTCGTAAAACATCAATAGTATTAAGTATATAATTATTATTGTTCCTCGCTCCTTTTATACAGCGACCGCGTTCGGCCCACGAGAAATATTATACGATACTAATTGTGGCTTCCAAATAACATTGCATCAAAACAAAACGAATGACGTGAAAAAGAACCTATTCGACGTTAAATTAATATTTTATACGATACTTCGGCGGTGATGCTGGATCAATGCCAACTAATTAATAACCAAACGCCTAATATAGACAAATTTCATAAGAAAATCGAATTCGGAATAATTACGATACGTTAAAATTTAAATGATCGTATTTCGATTAGATTTTTTTCGGTACCTACTATCCCAATATATTTACGAAATAAACGTGGAGAGAGCCGATTAAATTACACTGGAGCAAATATCTAAAACGTATCGTGAGATACACACCCAAGGCCATAGCTGGAACCAATTTTCATGGGGGGGGGGGGTTAAAACCTAGTCTTATATTTTCATACGATAGTTTTACCTTAAACAAAAATATTTCAAAGGGGGTTTTACCCCCTCCCCCAATATTGCCTTGGAGTAACCTATATTACATCGTCGCCCAAGAACTATCTCGGTTTTTCCGAATTTCGGGAAGAACAAAAAGTTTATATTTATATCATTGATAACAAACGATTTTTAGATATAGGTGATGACATTTTCATTCTTGACAGCTAACCCGTGGGCCGTTGGTCAAAAATTTGAACTAATAACACGGTCATAATACTGGTACTTGGTAACGTTCAAAATTGATCATGATTCACAGACACCTGTTGGGGGGGGGGTATTTTATTACTATAATTAACACAAAATAAGTAATATTAATTATTTGTATCCAATTAAAATTCAGCGTTGTGTTGTCCGCCAAACGTAACCATTACATATTAACGGTTTATGATACCTGAGCCGGTTAGTTTATCAATATATTACTGTTATTGCCTCTATTATTATTTATACGATACGACGTAGTGTGTACTACTAGTTAATTTATGTTTTAATATTTTCATCGGTTTTCTGCGGGTGCTAAACGATACTTTTGGCCCATTCGGGAGATTCCTCGTGGGTACAACAATTGCACTGATCACATTAATACCATAAAAGTATTATATTCACATTTTTTTTCTTCTTCAAATTTTGGCCACGACGGTCGTTTTTAGTGGACTACATAATATTAAAGTGTGAAATATTGAAAAATAAATATTTCTTCTAAACGCGGGTGTTTATTGTGATAATGTCGCTATAAACTTAAAATATAATTCATTCTCCGTTTATTGACGTATTAAACAAATATCGAATATAATTTGTAAAATTCATATTATTTGTATTTATTTTCGATATTGTTGTTTTTTAAAAAGCCTCCAGTTGGTGGTCGTGGGACCGTTGAGTATATATATATATATATATAAAAAAAAGATGATGCCTCCCTGTACTCATAGGCTAGGTTGAGATTGTCGGTTTATATACTTTTAAATAAAAAATAAAAAATGAAATATTTCAAAAAACAAAAAAAATTCATGAAATCTATTTAAACGTCAGTATACATTGCGTATGTACACATGTTACGCCGTAATGTAGTGAAAAATATTATAATAATAATAATGAGAAAAATAATAAAAACTATACTATCGGGGCATACACGGAGGACGGTTTCTTTTGCGTACCGCACATTTCCTTCGGACGCGCGTATAACAACGGTGACCTGGTTTTCGATTCCTTTCTTCGACACTTACACTTACACGCGCGCACATACACGGCGCGCGCGCCCATAAATCACCTCCTCTTTCTCTTTTGTGCGCGGACCGCCGAGTTTTGGAAAATCGTCTTTGAAAATTTTACGTATATTATATACGCTGGAATAATATTATTAATTATGTAATGGGGGGGGGGAAGAAACCAACAAAGAGCAAACGTTATTTTCGTCGTAGGGTACCTGCCCGCGGTATACGACAAACGCCGCCGTCGCGCACGGGCGACGATTACGCGTGTTGCGCCGTAATAAACGGCCTCCGTGTCGGACCCGGTGCTGTCCTTTTAAGGATAAGACCGCTCGGATTGGAATACACGTACCCACCTCGCCTCACCTATACGCCGAATTGTGTATTTCGTTTTGGACGGCGTGTATTATTTTATCTATCGCCGCTGACCCTAAAATCTAATCGGTTTTTTTTTTCTTTACTGTCTATTCGTATTCATCTAAAATATTTATTACTATTATTATTATTATTATTATACACGCATGGCGGTAATTCGAACCGTCCTCCGGGCGAGACGAGAAACCTTACGCGGACGCGTTTAATACGACGCTTGTCGACTCGTAACGCGGCGGCGGCGGTGTATTTCAATATTTTAATTTTTTTTCTCTTTCTTCAATTTATCAATAATATTCGTTATTTTTTTTTTTTTTTTGCAGATATCCGACATCGTGGTCGGCGAAGAACCAAACGTATCGGCGCGCGACGCGTTATTAAAATGGGCACGGAAATCCACGTCGAAATACCCAGGCGTCCGAGTGACAGACTTTACGTCTTCGTGGCGAGACGGTATGGCGTTCAACGCAATCATACACAGAAACAGGTACACGGCGACGATCATTTTCGTATTAAACCTAAAATGAAATATTTCTGTATTCTTGATTTTTTTTTTTGCATTTTTCCGTAGACCGGATTTACTCGATTGGCGTAATATCAAAAACAAAAATGTCCGCGAACGGTTGGAGTCCGCGTTTTACATCGCAGAACGAGAATACGGAGTTACCAGACTGTTGGATCCCGAAGGTAAACGGTTATTACGTCTAATGTGTTTTGTTGTTTTGCATTACTTTTTTTTTTGTTTTTTTTCTAATGCGTTGTGTTCATTTATATTTTTTTGTAGATGTCGACACTCACGAAATCGATGAAAAATCAATCATTACGTATATATCGTCGCTGCACGAAGTGTTTCCGGAACCTCCTCGTTTACATCCACTCTACGATTCTGTAAGAAAAATTTTTTTAAGTTAAATTTTTTTTTTTTTTTTTTTGAAACTTAATTTTACTATTGGTTTATTTTATTATTATTATTATTTTTTTTTTTCCATTAGGAATCGCAACAACGTTCCGGAGAATATCGCGAAATCGCCTCATCGTTGAATCGTTGGATGCGCGAAAAATTATCTGTAATGTCGGACCGTAATTTCCCGTCGACTCTTATCGAAATGAAAAAATTAGCCGCCGATTCCACGAGGTTCCGTAACGAAGAACTTCCGCCCCGCCATCGCGATAAACAACATCTCGTTCATTTGTATAAGGAACTTCAAGTAAACTTCAAATAAAAACTTATCACGTTTTTTTTTTTTTGCTTATCGTTACATAACATTATTTATTTTTATCATATAGAAATATTTTGAGGCTGTTGGCGAAAACGATATCGAACCCGAATTACAAGCCGACGCTATCGATCGTACTTGGAATCGTTTGATGATGTCATACCAAGATCGGGATTCTGCTATTCAAGAAGAAATTAAACGCCTCGAACGTTTGCAAAGATTAGCCGAGAAAGTCCACCGAGAAACAAAACGCACTGACCTTAAATTAGACGAACTGGAAACAAGAATCGTGGAAGAAGGGCGCCGAGCCGACAGATTACATCCGTTAGACGCTAAGCACAACGCAGATCAATTGGAAACTGAGTTACGTTTATCAGAAGACACTATACAATCATTGTTTGTTGATGTACAAGCTCTGAGAGAAGGACGATACGTACAAGCACCGGAATTACAAAAGAGGTAATATTTAGTAGTTGATTTTTTGTATTTATTCCAAAATTGTATCCAACTTTATTTTATATAATAGGGTTGAAAAACTGCATCAGAGATGGGTGAATTTGCGTTCTTTATTGCATTCTAAAGTTCTTACTCCTTTAGCGACTTTGTCTTTTCCTATTGTCGAGGAGCGTACAGTTACCAAACAAACCCGAACCATTTTGGAAACGAGACTTGTTGACACAAATACGCATTTCCGCTCATTACAAGAGTGTATTGATTGGTGTAATAATAAATTGGTAAGACAATAATTAAAATTTATTTAATCAAAATTATGTAGGAAAAATTTGACCGGAAACTTAATTATTGTTCAGATTTTTTATTTATTATCTAAAAAGAATTGGTATAGAATATTATTTATTAAATTTGTCTATATGTTCAAGATTAGTAACTTAGAATTAATTTTATCCAAAAAATTTTAACCACACACAAATTTTGTCTTTTTAAAACCGAATCCAACAAAAATTACTGACCAAAAGAGATGATAAATGTCATAGGCTAAATGGAAAAATTAATATTTTATTAGGAAAAAAATACACAACATTTGCAGCAGCAAATTAATAAACATTTCTTTCAACCTTACCTAATAGTCCATAATTTTTTTTTAATTTTTTTAATATTTTTAATTTTTTCACATATAAAGATGATAATATATGGCACAAAATAACAAAATGAAATTATGTTTTTAATGGAGATAACATTGTTTGAACAGTATGTAGCAAATATGCTCCATGAGAGTTAAATTCTATAAAACTCTAAATAAATGAAACAAATGTAATTTATGCAATTGTAAAATCAAAATAAAAACAGGTTTAACTTAATTGTATGTACCAATCAAAACTACAAGAATAATGCTTTTAATATATTAAAGCCAAATAATTTGATCAAAGGACAAAATACAATTATGAACATTTACTGCGAATAAATTAAAAATTAATAATTGTGTAATTGTGAAAAGGTTCTTTTCGATTAGTCTAGTGCTATTGTTGTTGCCTACTCCTATGACTTTTGACAAAACTTTAGATTTTATAATTAATAATAATATTCAAACTTTAACTTCTAATCTTACTGTGATAAACACAAAACAATTTAATATTTGATTAAATAATTTAAAAAAATTATACCAAAAATCCAAAAGAAATTTATATTAAAATATAATTAGCAGCTTATTTGTATTAATTAGTTAATATATATATAATATTAATTAAATGATTGAGTTATCTTTAAAAAGTTTTTTTTCATTTATATTTACTCTAACAGTTGATTATAATTTGTTTCTGTAATTGTAGAAACAGTTACAAGAAGCTGAATATGGTTCTGACTTGCCTAGCGTCCAAGGGCTTTTGGATCAACATAAGCGTGAACATAAAATAATTGATCAATTCCATACCAAAGTTGAACATTGCATAAATGCCAAGAGTAATTTTCATGGCGACGAATTATCCCTATATTCACAACACTTGAGCACACTGCAAAAAGTTTATGCTGAATTAGTTACTTTCTCCAACAAACGGCTTTCTGATCTAGAAACATTGCAAGATTTCTTGCAATCGGCTACAAATCAACTTATTTGGCTTAATGAGAAAGAAGAAATTGAATTAAATCGAGATTGGAGTGACAAGGATCTAAACATTCCATCTATTCGACAATACTATGAGGTAATATTAATATTATTTACAATAATAGATATAATTACTGCATGGCTATTTAGATTTAAATTTAAATGCATATATTTTTAAGCATGCATTTGGATCAGGGATTGAGGTTTGTTTATGATTATATACTTTGTTCTAGTTATTCATTATTCATAAATATTCAATTATTTATTATTTCAGTCTTTAATGTCAGAACTTGAGAAAAGAGAGATTCAACTAAGTTCTGTACAAGATCGTGGGGAAGCATTAATTCTTCAAGGTCATCTAGCCTCAAAGTGTATAGAAGCCTATATTTCAGCATTGCAGACACAATGGACTTGGTTACTCCAACTGACTCTTTGCTTAGAAACTCATCTAAAGCATGCCACTTATTATCATCAATTCTATTCTGATATCAAAGAAGCCGAACAGTGGTTAAATAAGCGTGACGAATTATTAAATTCTGTTTTTAGTCAATCAGAATTTAGTTTGGATGATGGAGAAAGACTATTGAAAGGTATGCAAGACCTCCGTGAAGAATTAAACAATTTTAGTGAAGTGATTGGAACACTCGAAGATCGATCAAGGCAAGTTGTGCCACTCAAACAACGCAGGCTTCCAATTACCAGACCAATACCGGTGAATGCCATTTGTAACTTCCAGCAAAACGGGGTTTGTTAAAAAAAAAACTTTATGGATGGATAGACAATTATTTTGCAAATTTTTATTTTACCCGTGTTTAGATTAATGTCGAAAAAGGATCTCAATGGCTGCTTCATGATAATTCCGGACGAATCAAATGGAGAGTGTCAAGAGGAATGAATCTTACTGATGATTCAAATGTTCCTGGAGTAGTATTTTTAATCCCTCCTCCGGATCAAGAAGCTTTGGATTCAGTTGACCGTTTGCGTAGAGCATATGACCGCTCAACAGCATTGTGGCAGCGTAAACAATTGCGCATGCGTCAAAATATGATATTTGCAACTATTAAAGTTGTGAAAGGATGGGACTTAGCTCAAGTAATTTAATAATAATTTTAGGATTAAATTTATTTTCTTTAAATATATATTTACAAATACATAGTTTTTGGCGATGGGCGCTGATCAACGAAATGCTATTCGTAAGGCACTGAATGAAGATGCCAATAAGTTGTTACGGGAAGGTGATCCAGCTGATCCTCAACTTAGAAGACTAAAGAGAGAAATGGATGAAGTCAACAGGCTGTTTGATGAATTCGAACGGCGATCAAAAGCCGAAGAAGATAGTAAAAATCTCACACGCATGTTTACTGAACAAGTCAAATCTATTCAAATTTCATTGGACGAATATGAACATACATTAAATACAAGGTTGAGTGCCCCTATACCAAGGGACATGGATACACTTGAACATTTAGTTATTCAACACAAAGATTTTGAAACATCATTGAAGGTAATTAAAATATATTAATTACTTATTAAAAATAATTTTATTATTGCATAATAATGTAATTTATTCATGTTATAGAATTTGGGTCCTGATGTAGAAGCTATGCAGGCTACATTAAAAAATATACCAAATAAAACACCCGCCCTGCAAGCTAAACACGATAAGGTTTTGAACCAATGGAACCAGTTGTGGAATCTGTCTCAGTTATATGTTGAAAGATTAAAGTGTGCCGAAATTACCTTATCTGGATTAGAAGAAGCAAACAATGTTATATCAGATTTTGAAATAAAATTAGCATCTTATGGTGAAATGCCATCTGAATTACCTGCTTTGAAACTAGTGAGTGCATTGGGTTTTATTGGATTTTAAGTAAATTAAGTATATTTATACATGTTCTTGTTATAAAGGTGCACCAAGATCTGATTGCCTTGCAAAAGAATGTTGTCCTACAGCAACCAGTCATTGACCAATTGGTTGAAGATAAACACAATACCAGACGTTTAACAGAAAAATCTAGACACCACTTACCACGTACTGCTCACCATGATTTGGATAGACTTGACAGCGACGTAAATCGTATTACAAGCAGATGGAATAACGTTTGCAGTCAATTAGTTGATAGGTATAGCATATAAATAAAATAGATATATTTTATTAACTTTTTGTTTATTATTACAAACAAATGCTGTGCCGTAGATATTACAATTTTCTAATCTGAGATATACTTTAATATCGAATAATATTTTTTTATTCTTGTTGGTCTTACTATCAAAATTTGCACCTTTGTTATCTTTGTATATAGGCTTAAGAACTGTGAAGCAGCTTACGATCTTTTGAACAAATACAAAAATTCGTACCAGTCCGAAGTTCAAATTATTGATGAAAGCTATGTTAAGTTGAATAACGTAGCACCTCTTAAAATGCAAGCACGAGACTTTACAGAAACTACGAAGGTTAGTGAATCATTATTAAAACTGAAAGCCGTTATAATACATTATCATTAAGTATATAATTTATGTATTGTATTTTACTTTAACTTGGCCATAAAATTGCATGTATAAAAAATAAACAAAACATAATATTAATTATAATATAATATTAATATAATATTAATTATTAATATATCATGAGTTTATACTGGACCACATTATTTGAGTATTGCTATATAATATCAAATACCCATTTATTTATATACATACATCTCGTAGGCTTTGTATAACAAGGTGCAGGAACGTTCTAAAGCGATTGAGAACGTCAATGTGGACGGTGGCAGATTTATACGAGAAGCTAAGGTAACAAGCTTTTTAACATAAAAAAAAAAAATCGAAATTTTGCTGTTTTAACCATTTAACAGACCATAACAAAGACTATGCGTATAATTAACCCGCACATAGATATATGACCTACGACTTCAACACTACTGCGCTTGGTTGGTGGACGAAATTCATCCAAGCCTTGATGCCAGTAACTATCATAAAGGTCAAAACGTGGATCCCAGTGTCGGCGAATTGGCGGTGTCGCACGAACTCGATATGCTCAACCATAGATTTCAAGCGCTCCTAAATATGTTGATTGATCAGTTGAAAAATCTAGCATCAGTTAATACAGAAGATCTTGAATTACAGGTTAGTAAGTTTATTAATTTAAATATTATATATTTTTAAAATCAATTTTTTTTTTTTTTGTTATTGTATCACTTACTATATATATATTTTTTTTTAATATTGTTAATTTAAATTCTCGTAATTTTTTTTTTACCATTTGGAAGTATTTACCAGCATTATGTTGTTAAAAATATTATTATTTTAAATTAAAGTTTGTTATTATTTTTTTTTAATACATTTTATTCAATCTATTACAAAATGGAACAATAAGAACAACTGATGAAATTTAAACAAGAAAAAATTTTATTTTAGAAAAAAAAAAATGTTTATTGAAGCTTCCCTAAGAATTATTTTTTGTTTGCAACAATTCATTTCTTTTCTTATTTTTTTTTTTTCACTTATTTTTCTATTTCTTTTAATATGGTTCATATCAATTATAAAACATTTTACCAAAAAAAGGCTTGTTAGTAATTTATTTTTAAAGTGATTACACCCACGTAGGTGAAACGTTTATTGTCAATTATTGTGTACTTTTAATTTTTACTAAAAAAAATTACAACACTGAACTATTATATCCTTGAAGTTATAAAACACCATATTATTAAAAAATAAAACCCACGGTCTGTCCTTAATGTATCAATTTATCTATTAGAAATGATTAGTCTAAATAAATATTACAGAAATTTGTGAAGACACTAGAAGCTAAGCCATTACGCACATTCAGAACTGAATTCAATATTTATGACACTGTTCCTGAGTGAGTATTTTATACTTTTGGTGTTTGTTAGTTTGCCATTGTTGTGTGTTTAATATAGTATTTTATTAATATTTTTATTTTAGAGTATCCACTAACGGTGTAGATGAAACTGTAACTGAAAAAATTATAAATCATCAGTCTATAATGGGTACTCATCATTCATCACCCTCCATTGAATCTAATGTTGATGCGGATATTCGTTCATTGCGTCGGCGTATGGAAGAAGCAACTGGAATGGATGATGATATTATTAATGCTCCAGGAATTGTGCATCCTAAGACTGGCAAAATTTTAACAGTAGGCGAAGCAATTCGTTTGCGTGTGTTGGATGTACGCACGGGTCGCATTGCTACTCAGCCAGATTCAAAATCTGGTTGGGTGGATATTGAACAAGCTGTTGCAAAAGGACTAGTGGACAAGGGACTAGCTGACAAATTATTGGGACCCTGTATTGTCGGTTATGACGGACCACAAATGACTCTGTTGGAAGCTATTCAAAAGGAGTTATTGGACGCTGAACGAGGACCAGTGGAAAGAATTAAGGTAAAGAATGAAGATCATATTGCTGATTTTAGTGAAACTTTAAATTCAAGCGAAGTTAGGGCTGAGGTATTTCAAGTGTTAAATAAAAAAGTCACATTAAATGAAAAAGAAATGACTGTACTTGATGTAGCTCATCAAGGAAACTTGGATAAAATTAATTTAGCTAAAGATGAATTACAACTTTTGTCAAAACTAAATGGCCTCAAACAAAAAAATTCTTTGAAAGTTGTATTGGACAAAACATTAGATGCCTTAAAAATGAAAGAAGATCCTAGGGTCGACCTGCCACAAGAAGGCTGGAATTTATCTGTAGCGATTGAACAAAATTTATTCGATCCCGTATCTGGTGTTTTTATTATTCCTGGTACGGACAGATTGGTTTCGTTTAAGGAGTGCATCGATATGCGCATTATAAATCCAGATTCAGCTGTGGTAGTTGATCCTGATAAACCAAGAACTTTATCATTAAAACAAGCGTTGAGGAAAAATATTTTAGATACCACTGGCCATTATCAAGGATCTACCATGAAAGAAGCAATAGAAGGCAGATTTATATGTGATTCTTCAGTAATTGAATGTACTACTTCGCCTATTGAAATAGTCGAAATAAAAAGTAGCAAACGTAAAGGTGAACGGTCTAATAGTATGCGACCTCAATTTTTTGTTCAAGAATCAATAACGGAAGAAGAATTAGAAGAAGTTATACAAAATGATATTAGAAATGTACCATGTTTACCTAAATTACTTCTAGAACCAAGCGCCACAGGAATGACCTTGGTAACTTAAACGATGATGTAATTTTATACCGTGCATGGTGTATTGTTTCAAATTTTTTTAACTGTTATGTTAATGAAGTTCCATAATTAATTATTTTTTAGGAGTATAGCTTTTCTTTTTTTTTATAATTTAGTTATTTTATTTTATTGCTTTTGTATTTGTGTTTTATTTTTCAGGACATTAGATCAACATATTATATTTTAGAAAGCTATACATACATACCAGTTATTATTTTGCCTGTACAGTATGCCTAACAATATTATTTTTGTGATGTTATACTTAAAATAACGAATTTTGTATGTCATTTTTCTACAAAGGCTTATTTTAACAGTTACCCAAGTCGATAATTAATAAAAACAACAAATAAAAACTAAAATTAGTTTTTAGACCTGCTTTTAATTTAAATGCATTGAAAATAATCATCAGTATGCTAAATTAAATGTTGCTCGAATTGAAAAAAAAAAAAACTAGTCCATTTTATAAATACCTGTTTAACATCATATAACTATGATTTATTTTTTAGCAAGCTATGGCTGAGAAATATAAATTGTGTGATGACACTCTGACAGAATATTTGAATTGGATTGGAGAAATAGAATATAGAATTGCCAATCAAGACATAGCTCAAGAAGATTTAGACCAACTTCGTAATCAAATAAACATTCTAAAAGTATGGGCATTTTAAAAATTAAATTGAATTATTTATATTATATTTATATTTATTTTTAGTTAATCAAAGAAGAAATTGATTCCCAGTTGCGACCTATTACAACGTGTTTGGATCAAGTACGTCATATAATTGCTACAGGCAGTGAATACTTGTCAAGAGAAGAAGTAAACAATGTTGAGAAAAAAGCAAAATCTTTAAAATCACGCTATGATCATGCAAATGAACGTACTGATAAACTTCTTCGTCGTTTAGTTTCTGCTAAAGACGAACTATCCAAATTTAAATCTGAACTTACAACATTCACTACATGGATGGACAGAGCTCAACGCACTCTAGATGAAAAAGAACGTGCTTTAGCTAATATTAATCGACTTGCTGATACATCATCAACTGAATCTACTAGAGAGTTTGTGTCTGATGTAATTGCGCATCAAGCTGATCTCCGTTTCATTACAATGGCTGCTCAAAAGTTTATTGATGAGTCTAAAGAATATCTGACTTGCTTAAATGATTTCAGAACTGGTTTGCCATCCAGACTTCATCATATCGAACCAGTCTCTTCGCAAGACAGTGTGATTAAAAATACAGTTACCCATGTTACCAATAATTATAGAGATCTACTAGCACGAGCTAATTCCTTATCTGATAAATTAAGTGGACTTAATTCTAAACAGAGAGAATATAAAGATGCTTTTAATGCTGTCAAAGCTTGGCTTAGGGAAGCTGAACCAAGAGCTCTTAAAATTCTTAATGAGCCAATTGGTGCCGATCCAAATTCTCTCGAAGATCAACTTAACCGCACCAGAACATTGAATAATGAATTTTTGGGACAAGCACGGCTTATTGAAAATGTTAAACAAGCTGCAGATGCTTTAATTAGGTCACTCGAAGGACAAAGCGGTATAAAAGAATTAGAAGCCATACAAGGACCAGTTAACGAATTGGAAGATAAGTACAGGTCATTGTGTAATGGTTTAGCTGACCGACTATCTCAATTAGATACTGCACTGGTTCAATCACACGGTGTGCAAGATGCATTGGACTCATTACTTCATTGGTTACACGATGCTGAAGCAACATTGAAGTAAGTGTTTATCATTTTATTAAACTATAAACTAATGGCCTATTTTTATAAATATTCTACTTCATCAACTATCATTATATATATATGTTCTAAATTATATTCAAATAATATTATTTTTGTTATAACAACAATAAATATTTTTTACATTTTATATTTCAGTATTAATTAACAATTAATGAATATAAATATAATAAGCCACTAGTGTTTTAATAGTTAATAGATACGAATATACTAATAAAAAAAAACATTTTTATAGGAATATAACAAGGCCAGTAAGTTTGCATACTGAACGTCTAGCTGAACAAATTCGTGAGTATAGGTTATTACAGTCGGATATTGATACACATAGAGCAAGCGTTGACAGTGTTGCACATTCTACACAAGAGTTGATGATTAATTCAAGTAATCCTAGACTTGCCAAAAAAATTGAAGTAAAATTAAAGGATGTTATGACACGTTTTGAAAAGCTTTTAGACAGGACAGCCAAACGAGGAGAGTTATTGAACGATATCAACACAACATTGTCTTCATTTAATAGTCAAGCAGCAATGCTTGAACAGTGGTTGGGGAATGCATTGGAAAATTTCAACAATATGCCGGAAAACAAATTGGATGATTTGATTGCCCAACGAGACTCTCAAAGACAAGCGTTAGACCAAACAATACGTGATGGGAAAACCCTCATCAATAATAAGGATGTAACCGATACTCCTCCTGTACGTGATCGTGTGAAAGGTTTAGAAAACCAATGGAGAAATTTGAACCAGCTGTTAGAAGAAAAACAAAGATTATCTAAAGCTAAAGTAGAACAACTTCAAGCTTACGAAAAACTCCGGGATCAAGTGTTAGTATGGTTAAATAACACAGAGAAAAGAGTTAATCAACTCGAAAGTGTTGCTGTAGATATAAATATTATTAAAAATCAAATTGACGAACTTAAGCCAATTGCTAAGGATCACCGCGATTATAGTATTACAATTGACAGACTAAATGATCATGGCTCCTCATTTTACGATTCTGGTCTTACCAATTCCACCAGACGTCGTAGTTCAGTGTCTCCAACTAAACGCTACTCCTTAGATTCGCTACGAAAAAATTCTAGAGATTCTCCACGAAGTTCAGTCGTCAGTTTTACCTATAGTAGAATTGAAGATGGTTTGGATGACAGTCCAGTGCAACAGGAATTGAATGAAATCAATAACAGATATAACCTATTAGGTATAAAAATATCCGACAGACAAAATGAATTAGATTCCATTAAAGATGATGTTAGAAAACTGGTGGATAATATGAAAATATTAAATCAGTTTTTGGACAGAACACAGAAATTATTACCTAAAGAAAGTATTCCTTTGACTAAGGACGAGTCTGATAAAGCAGCAAAACAAGTTAGGGCTGTTCTAGAGGAAATGTATGAAAAGCAGTCTTTGTTAGACAGTACTAAGTCTGGTGTAAATGATTTATTGAAGAAGAAACCTACTTCATTGGGGGCTGATAGATTACACGATGACATTCAAAGTGTTACAAGCCGTTGGAAGAATCTAAATGATGCATGCAAGAATCGTGTTAAACTTCTAGAAGACTTAAAAGATTTCCACGATTCGCACGATAATTTGTCCAACTGGTTAGGAGCTAAAGAACGCATGTTGAATGTTCTGGGCCCAATATCATCTGATTCCAGAATAGTACAAAGTCAAGTTCAGCAGATACAAGTATTAAGGGAAGAGTTTAGAACTCAACAACCGCAGCTTACACATTTAACATCTGTTGGTGAAAGTATATTGAACAGATTGCCAGATCCTAACTCGGCAGAGGCTCAACGGTTTTCTAATAAGTTGTCAACAATTTTACAAAAATGGTCAGACTTACTTGGAAAACTAGAAGACAGAGCATCCAATCTTGGTGCAGCAGCCGATTCTACCCGAGAATTTGATGCGGGTCTTGCTCGTTTGACTGAAGCTTTACAAAATATTTCGGATCAACTAGATGATGTTTCATACGATAAAGAACCAGAAGACAGGCTTAGGAAAATACAAAATTTGGAAAGACAGTTGGAAGGCCAAAGACCATTATTAGCTGATCTAGAAGACGCTGGCAATCATTTGTGTAATGTGCTAGATGATCCGGCTTGCAAAGCAGATATTCAAGCGAAATTGGCGGCCATCAATCGTCAGTATAACAATTTGCAAAAGAAATTAGATAACAAAAAAGCTGAAATTGAAGGATCGCTAAAAGATGGTAGACAGTTTGAAGCTACTTGTGCTTTGACACAAGGTTGGCTATCGGATCAATTGGGCAGTCTTACAGAACGTCTATTGATATCCGCCGACAGAGACATATTGCAACAACAAGTCGCTCAGTACGAGCCTATATACAAAGAAGTTTTACATAAAGAGCATGAAGTCATTATGCTTTTGAACAAGGGTCGTGATATGTTATCTCGAACTGGACAACGTAATGAATCTCGTAATTTACAACGTGACCTGGACAAAATACAACAAAATTGGGATAAATTGCGTAAAGAAGCTGTAGACCGCCATAATAGACTACAGACATGTATGGAACATTGTAGGAAATATTATAGAGCTCAAGAATCCTTTACACCATGGTTGACACAAGCCGAAAATAAACTAGAACTCATTCGACCAAATAATTTTAGTAAAAGAGACGTAGAAAAACAACTCAAAGAATTGTCTGCTTTTAGAAATGAAGTGTGGAAACATTCTGGCGAGTTTGAAAATGTTAAAACACTGGGAGAAACATTCCTTTCTTCTTGTGATGTAGATAAAGAACTGGTAAAACAAGAATTGTTGACTTTTAAAACTCGTTGGGATAAATTAAACAACGAATTAATGGAAAAAACACAATGGTTAGAAGACATTTCAAGAAAGTTAGCTGAATTTTCTGATAGTCTTAGAGATTCTGAACATGCGCTGCAACGCTGCGAAGATAAACTTGCATCGCATGATTCCATTGGTGGTGCTGCACGTGATCCAAAACTGCTAGAGAGAATTAAAGCTTTACGAGAAGATGCCAGAAATTTAAGAAGTCCATTGGTTAGTTTAAGGCAAACAGCTGGAGACTTAGCCTCAGAAGCCGCTCAAATGGGTGTTGGTGACTCCTTAAAATTGCAAGATGATGTAGACAATCTCATGGATCGTTTAGACGATTTGGAAGGTAAACTGGATGACAGGTGTTCCCAATTACATTCGGCTTCTACCGCGTTAGCACAGTATGCAGATAAAGTCAAAATGCTTAGCAAAAACTTGAACGATTTGGAAGCTGAATTTGATTCTTTGTTACCACCTGGTCGAGATGTAAAAACCGTAAATGGTCAATTAGACGAAGTAGACAAATTTATTAAGAAAATTGCCAGAGCTGGAGATGATGCTACAGAAATGCTAGATCTTGGTCAGCGTTTGGAAGACTCTACTTCCATGCGAGATCAAGCTGAATCTTTGACTCGTCAATTGAATAAACTTGATGAACGAGCGTCCAATAGGCAATCAGATCTTGAAAGTATTTTGGACAGGCTTCAAGCTTTTAAGAACAAACATGACAATGTTATTCAAGATATAGACCATGCAACAGATGAATTTAGAAGTTTAAAACCAATTGGATCTGAAGTGGAGGCAATTAAATTCCAACAACAAGAGTTTGCTTCATTCAGGAAAAATACTATTGAGCCTCTAATTGTTTCTGTAGATGATGTTAACGGTGTAGGCCAAAGATTAATTCAATCTGCTGCCAGAGGTGTAAACACCAGTGTTTTAGAAAAAGAGTTAGAAAAAATGAATGATAAATGGAATGCACTCAAAGAAAAACTAAACGAACGAGATAGACGTTTGGACTATGGACTTTTGCAATCTGGAAAGTTCCAAGAAGCTCTAGACGGTTTTGCTAAATGGTTAGCTGATACAGAAGAATTAGTGTCCAACCAGAAACCCCCATCTGCCGATTACAAAGTGGCAAAAGCACAATTACAAGAGCAAAAGGTAAGAAAATATTTTTAATTTATTAAAACAATATTCGGTAAGGAAAAAATATACAAAAATTAGAGACTAAATAAAGCCACTATTTTTCAATATTTTAAAACCGGTTTTTTAAAGTTTTAAAAACCAAACCTAAACTTAAAATTAAACTGATTTTAATTTTAGTTCTTGAAAAAAATGTTGGCGGATCGGCAAAATTCAATGTCATCAATATTCGATATGGGCAATGAAGTTGCAGCTAATGCGGATCCTAGAGAACGTAAAGAAATTGAAGTACAATTGAAAGAGTTATCTCAGCGTTTCAATAATTTGGACCGTGGTGCTACAAAGCGCATGGATGACTTGCAAAGAGCTATGGTGGTAGCTAAAGAGTTCTTAGAAAAAATGACACCTCTTTTGGAATGGTTGGATAAAAGCGAGAAAAAAATTAAAGATATGGAACTAGTTCCTACAGATGAAGAAAAAATACAACAGAGGATTAAAGAACACGGGGTAAGTAAAAAAAACTAATTTTCAAAATAAATCCTTAAACAATATTTATTTTTAGAAATTGCATAATGAAATCCTATCTAAAAATCCTGAATTCCATGATCTCACGGAAGTAGCAAGTACGTTAATGGCTTTGGTTGGAGAAGACGAGGCATCTGGCGTTGCAGATCGAATTCAAGAAACAGCCGACCGTTATGCTACACTTGTAAATACATCAGAAAGAGTAGGCCAACTTTTACAAGACTCCCGTGCTGGTCTCAGGCATTTAGTATTGACTTATCAAGATTTACAAGCATGGATGGAAGGCATGGAAAAACGTTTGGGCAAATATAAAGTGTTACCTGTACATACAGACAAACTTGTGGGACAAATGGAGGATATTGCAGATTTGTGCGAAGAAATATCTAATCACCAATCAGATATTGATGGTACTGTAGAAACAGGCATGGAACTTATGAAACATATCACCAGTGATGAAGCTATTCAATTAAAAGATAAATTAGACGTATTGCAAAGACGTTATAGTGACTTGGTCACTACTGGCACTGATTTATTAAAGAATGCTGAAAGTATGTTGCCACTAGTACAACAATTCCACAATGCTCACAAACGTTTGGGCGACTGGATGTTGTCTGCCGAATCACAATTGCAAACTGCTGAACCAAAAGAAGAAGATATACACAATTTAGAACTTGATATTCAAGGTATGTAGAAATATTCCCAGTACATTATATTTTCAATAATAATAATAATAATAATAATCATTATTTTTTCTTTCTTTAGAATTCCGTCCATTATTAGAAAACATTAATCAAATGGGACCACAATTATGTCAAATGTCACCTGGTGAAGGGGCTTCAACAATTGAAGGCCTTGTTACAAGAGATAATAGAAGATTTGACGCTATTGCCGAACAAATTCAAAGAAAAGCTGAACGTATACATTTGTCTAAACAGCGGTCACTTGAAGTCATTGGTGACATGGACGATTTGTTAGATTGGTTCCGTGAAGTTGAAAACCAATTGAGAGATGCAGAACCTCCTAGTAGCGAAGTAGATGTTATTCGTGTGCAGCTTAAAGAACATAAAGCATTGAACGATGACATATCGAGTCAAAAGGGACGAGGTAGAGACGTATTATCAATGGCGAAGAAAGTATTAAGAGAAGTTACCCAAAGCAATGATACTGGTCTCATGCGTGAAAAAATAGAGGATCTTCGTGATGTAATGGAACATGTATCATCATTAAGTGCCGAACGTTTGAGTGTGCTTGAACAAGCGTTACCTCTTGCTCAGCACTTCCAAGAATCCCACTTTGATTTATCTGGTTGGTTAGACGACATGGAACGGCAAGTTTCGATGTTAGCTATGCCTGCCCTGAGACCAGAACTTATTGCCCAGCAACAAGATAAAAACGAAATGTTTGTGCAATCCATTGCAGAACATAAACCACTCGTGGATAAACTGAATAAAACCGGTGAAGCTTTAATAAGATTATGTAACGAAGAAGAAGGACTAAAAATCCAAGACATTATGGACAGTGACAATGCTAGGTATGCAGGATTGAGATCTGAACTCAGACAAAGACAGCAAGCTTTAGAAAAAGCTCTACAAGAGACTAGTCAATTCAGTGACAAATTGGAAGGCATGTTGAGGGCATTGCAAAATACTGCTGAACAAGTGTCTGGCGCCGAACCTATATCTGCTCATCCGCCCAAAATTCGTGACCAACAAGATGAGAACGATGTGGTTGCTGAAGATTTGCATAAGCGTGCTGATGCATTCCAAGCGGTGAAAAGAGCAGCAAATGATGTCATTAATAAAGCTCCTAATTCCTCTGATCCAGCTGTCAAAGACATTAAACGTAAACTAGAAAGATTAAATAGTCTTTGGAATGATGTACAAGAAGCCACTAATGATCGTGGTCGCAGTCTTGAAGAAGCTCTTATACTGGCTGAAAGATTTTGGGAAGAATTACAAAATGTAATGGGCACATTAAAAAATTTACAAGATTCATTACAATCACAAGATGCACCAGCTGTAGAACCGGCTATATTAAAACAGCAAAAGGCTGTGTTGAAAGAAATCAAAGCAGAAATTGATCAGACCAAACCCGAGGTAGAGCAAGTTCGAGAGAGTGGTCAAAAATTAATGAAGGTATGTGGAGACCCTGATAAACCGGAAGTTAAAAAACATATTGAAGACTTGGATAATGCTTGGGAAACTGTAACTGCACTGTTTGCTAAACGTGAAGAAAATTTGATACAAGCCATGGAAAAAGCTATGGAATTCCATGAAACATTACAGGTACAAATTTAATATATTGCTTATAATTATAGCTTTGTGTTATTGATTTCCTAAATGTTTCTTATTGTTGGTCTATTTGATACCATGATCGACTTATTTCTGAGTTAGATTAAAATTACTTATTACATAAAAAAAAAGAAAAAACTAATTTGGTATGTATAGCCTTATTTTATTGTATTCATTGTGTAATATTATTCAAAATTTGATCTTTTGTTCAATTTTATTAGTATTAACTTCATATATATATATATATATTCATAAAGACAAAAATAATAATGCCATTATATTTATTCAATTTTAATTTTGTTAATACAAAATAGTTTATATTTTATTTTAATTTTAAAAAAACAAATTAATAAATAATTCTTATTAAGTTGGGTTAACCTTTAAAATGTTGTCACACATATTGTATTTGAAACTGCTTTTGTTTACTTATTAAAATTTTAACAACTTTATAATTTTTTTTGTAATATTCTTTGTTTTGTCTCAGGATTTACTTAAATTTTTGGATGGAGCAGAACGCAGATTTGCCAATTTGGGTCCTTTGGGCACAGACATCAAAGTTGTAAAAAACCAAATTGGTGAACTTAAAAACTTTAAATCAGATATTGACCCTCAAATGGTTAAAGTAGAAGCTCTGAACAGGTATATTTTTTATTATATTATATAAATAGTATAACAAATTTTATAAGTATGGTAGTTAATAACTATATATTATTTTTAATTGCTTACAATGGATTTTATTATTTAATATAGAAGTTTCACTAGGTAATGACTATTAACTAATTCATATATCAGTATAATAATTGGTTTTATAATATACAGATAAGGTGTACAATACAGAATGTATACCATTGTCAACAGTGTTAACCTATAGTCGGCGACATGAAAACTGGCGGGTGACCGCAACGATCCTAACGGATTTTTCGTGATAGTGGTCATTAAACCATTTGTTTAAAAATGGTCTACTAATATATAATCTATATATAGTACTATATATATATATATATATATATATATATATATATATATATGTACTATAATCACTGTCTACTGGCTGGATGAGGTCTGGGGTACAACAGCGGCCACCCGCCAGTTTTCGTGTCATCGATAACTATAGTCATATGATAGACAACAGTACTGAAATATTGCATTGGTTGCCATATTTTGTATAGCAACCACTGATCTGTATATTATACCAATGGTATCAGTGTATATGTAACTTTACTATAACTATATTTATAATTTATAGGCAAGCCCAAGAACTAACCGAAAGGACTACAGTGGAACAAGCAGCTGCTCTCAAACAACCGCTGACTGAAGTAAACCGCAGATGGGAAAATTTGCTGAAGGGTATTGTAGAACGTCAACGTCAACTGGAAAACAGTCTTTTACAATTAGGCCAATTCCATCATGCATTGGCTGAACTTCTTGCTTGGATTGATGCTACTAATAAAACATTAAATAAAGATTTGAAACCTGTGGCAGGTGATTCTCAGTTATTAGAAGTAGAACTCGCTAAACTCAAAGTATTGGTCAATGACATTCATGCCCATCAGTCAAGTGTCGATACATTGAACGATGCAGGTCGACAATTAATAGAAAATGGAAAAGGATCAGCTGAAGCCAACACTACCCAAGATAAACTTAACTTACTCAACAAGAACTGGAGAGATTTATTACAAAAGGCAGCTGATCGGCAACTGGAGTTGGAAGATGCACTACAAGAAGCCCAAAGGTTTGCTGTAGAAATACAAGATCTTTTGTCGTGGCTTGGTGAAGTTGATGGTGTAATAGCTACATCTAAACCAGTTGGTGGTTTACCCGAAACTGCTAGTGAACAATTGGAACGCTTTATGGAAGTATACGATGAACTAGAATCGAATAGACCCAAAGTGGAAACTGTGTTGGCACAAGGACAAGAATATTTGAAAAAATCTCCGGGCTCAGGAAATCTTCAGCAGAATTTGAAAACTTTAAAACAACGATGGGATAGTGTGACTGCTAGAGCTAACGATAAGAAAATCAAATTGGAGATTGCTCTTAAAGAAGCTACAGAATTCCATAATGCTTTACAGGTATGTAAAATAAATTTGCATTTAAAATGTCATTATTTGCAAAAATGTATCATATTTTTATGAATAGGCCTTTGTGGATTGGTTAACTGATGCTGAGAAAACTTTATCAAATTTAAAACCGGTTTCTCGAATTTTGGCCACCATTTTAACACAAATTGAAGATCACAAGTCTTTCCAAAAAGATGTTAGTTCCCACCGAGAAATTATGCTTCATTTGGACAAGAAAGGAACTCACCTTAAGTACTTCTCACAGAAACAAGATGTCATACTTATCAAGAACTTGTTAATTAGGTAATATTTAATTTAAAAAATGTTTGTATAATTAAAATTTTTAAAATAACCATTTTTGTTTATTTTGTTAGTGTACAACATCGCTTTGAACGTGTAGTTTCAAAAAGTGCTGAAAGAACTCGTGCACTTGATCATGGTTACAAAGAAGCACGAGAGTTCCATGAAGCATGGTCAAGTCTAATGGAATGGTTAACTACTGCCGAAATTAACTTAGATGAGTTGACCCAAGATGCTAGTGTTGGAAATGATCCTGAACGTATCAAACAACGCTTGGCTAAACACAGAGATGTACAACGTGCTTTGAGTGGAAAACAAGGCACTTATGACTCTACAATGAGAATGGGTAAAGCGTTGAAAGAGAAAGCGCCAAAGAGTGATGAACACCAGTTGAACAAAATGATTAACGAACTTAAAGAAAAGTGGAATATGGTTTGTACTAAATCTGTTGATAGACAGAGGAAGTTGGAAGAAGCTTTGTTGTACAGTGGACAGTTTAAAGATGCTATGGAAGCTCTTTTGGATTGGTTACGTAAAACCGAAAAACGGCTAACAGATGAGGGGCCAGTGCATGGAGATTTAGATACTGTAATGGCTCTAGTTGAACAGCATAAGGTAAATATTTTGTTTATGTGATCAATTAAATACATAATAATTATTGTTTTTATTTTTTGTTAGTCGTTTGAAGAGACATTATCTAAACGTTACGAACAAATGAAAACTGTAAGACAAACTGGTAGAGATCTAATGTCTAAAGCTAATAGTGCAGACCAAGTTATAATTAAAAATCAACTAGATGAATTGGAAGGTTTGTGGAATCGTACTAGCAATCTGTGTGATAAACGCACTGAACGACTTGAGGATGCATTAAAACAAGTAAGTGTTGTTTATTTAAAAGAAAATAATGATTGCTGATTTAATTAATTTTTTTAATTTATTAAGGCTGAACAGTTACATAAATCTGTACATTTACTACTGGAATGGTTGTCAGACGCAGAAATGAAATTAAGGTTTATTGGACCATTACCAGACAATGAACAAGAAACTAGAAACCAACTGAATGAACATAGAAAGTTCATTGAAGAGATGTCTGATAAGGAGCATGAAAAAGACACAACTGTTACATTAGCCCAACATATTCTGGAAAAAGCTCATCCAGATGCAGTTGGTGTCATCAAACACTGGATAACTATAATTCAGTCAAGATGGGAAGAAGTATGGACTTGGGCCAAACAAGTAAATCATTTTTATGGAAACCATATATATATATATATATTGTTTTTATCTGTTATAAATTAATAATATTATTGTTTTTGTAGAGGGAACAAAAACTTATAGATCATCTACAGTCTCTTCAGGACTTGGACTCGTTACTAGAAGAATTATTCTCTTGGTTGACCAGACTAGAAAACCAACTATTAGACCTTGAACACGAACCTTTACCTGACGGCGTTGAAGTTCTCGAAAAACTTATTGAAGAACACCGAGAGTTCATGGAAAACACTGCTAAAAGACAAACTGAAGTCGATACCGTGTGCAAAGCTAAACAACCAGCTGCTCCAGTGGGTAGAAAACCATCAGCTAAAAAAATATCTGCTATCAGGTATGTCATTGTAAAGTTTATGAATAATAATATTATATTACTTAACATACAATTTGTATTATATGTAAAGATGAACAAATTATTTTCAGTTGCATGCTTATTTATTTAGAGCTTATTGTGTTATAGAAATATTTTCACTATGTGTTTGCTTAATATAAAATATAATATAATATTGTCACAATATTGCACGCTTGATATATATATATATATACTTTATAAGATTGCACATTTTGCACATTTTCAGCCGGGAGGACTTGGCTGGCAGCTCATATGATCTGACTGATCAACGCAGACAAAGGTTGGTACAAAATGTACATGGCACATTTTGTCACTTGTTTGATTTATTTATTGTTAATGGTGAACTATTGATTTTTACATATTTTTATGGTGGCCACATTGCATGCTTATTTATCACTGGGATGTATACAAATTTAAAATATAAAAATAAGAAAATATAATTAAACATCTTTGGTTTTAATTTTTGTTAAATAAATTGTTAATAGCATAATTTTGTATGGCTTTTGAGCTAATCAAAATTTAAACATATTATATTTCATTGAGAATATTATAATTGTAACTTAAATATTACATATTTTACAATTTTTAAATTTTTAGTTTAATTTCCTAACACTTCTTTTTGGATTATTAACTGTTTTTTTTTCATAATAGTTCTTTTTTCTTTTTAGTCGGGGTAGTCCAATTGCACGAGACAAGTCTGTTGATCATTTACCACATATTGGACCTCGATTCCCAGCCAAAGGAAGGTATATCGAAATGTTATATTTTTATTTATTTATTATATCGCTGTATATATTTTCTTCTGTTTCTTTTCTGTATATATGTGTAGCAGCATAGTTTAGTGTTTGTGTCTTGTACTATAATTTGTGTTTGAATTTGATTTTCATAAATATGATGTTTACTTAACATTAGTTTTTTTTTTTCTATTACGAGTAGTAAAGTGGAAGAACCTTTAATACGTAATTCACGATCACGGCAGCTTTGGGACAAATGGCATAATGTGTGGCTGATGGCTTGGGAACGTCAACGTCGACTTCAGGAACATTTGAACTACTTGAGAGAAGTTGAAAAAGTCAGAAACTTTTCATGGGATCTATGGAGAAAACGGGTATATGATTATTTTGATATTTAAGATATATTATGTATAAGATGTCCTTAAGGATATTATTTAAACATGATGATCAATTTGTTTTTATAGTTCCTAAAGTTCATGAATCATAAGAAATCCCGACTTACCGACCTGTTCAGAAAAATGGATAAGAACAATGATGGTCTTATACCAAGAGAGGACTTTATTGACGGCATTATGAAAACTAGTAAGTTTTTTTAAGTTAAAGTTGCCCAATAAAATGTTTATAACTGTAACGTTTCAATATCATCGGAATGATAACTGCACTAGTAACAATAATGATTTACATTAATTAATGTGTTTAGAATTTGATACCAGTAAATTAGAAATGAATGCTGTGGCTGATATGTTTGATGAAGATAAACAAGGTCTGATTGATTGGAAAAAGTTCATTGCTGCATTACGGCCAGACTGGGAAGAAAAGAAACCAATTGATACCGAAGCTGAAAAAATTCATGATGAAGTCAAAAGGCTAGTAATGTTGTGTACATGTCGGCAGAAGTTTAGAGTATTCCAAGTTGGAGAAGGGAAATATAGGGTAAGTTTAGAGTGATTTTACATTAAACTGTGACTTAAAGGTGATGATAATATTCTTTTTGTTGTTAAGTTTGGCGATAGTCAAAAATTGCGTCTAGTCCGAATATTACGATCTACCGTCATGGTACGTGTTGGTGGTGGTTGGGTTGCTCTTGACGAATTTCTGGTTAAAAACGATCCGTGCAGAGGTAAGTTTATTGTTTACCATATTTTACTGTATTTATACATATATATACATAAAAAAAAAAATGGATTAATGATTTAAAAACATTTTAACCGATGACCGGGTAAATTTGGATCAGATAAAATATATAAATGATCTATAATATTTACTAATTAATAAGTTAATTTGACTGTTATTTTAGTATCTCTTAACCAGTGCCTCGTTAGTACAAGGGTAAACAGTTATACACGCGGTTAACCAAAAGAAAAGCAAATGTTAAATAAATAACATATACTATAAATAATATTAATAATTAAAAACAAACTCTTGAGAAAGTAAATTGAAGTTATAAAACAATAATAATAATAATTATTCTATACTGTATTATTATTATTATTATTCTACCTACTCATACGCATGTGTATATTATACGTATTATTATTAACATTTATGGATTTTAGTTTCCAAAGTACATACCTAATTAACATATTATTATGCAGATTTACTGTTGTTTCTCATTGATTTGTTCAATTTTTGTTTTGTTTTTTTTGTTTTTTTTTTTTGCTCTGTCCTTGTTGTCCACTGTCGTTTCCTGTATTCTCAAAATATCATTTTCGTATTTTTTATTTTTATTTTCGGTTTTTATTTTTTGTTTCTATTTTTTGATTGAGTTTAGTTGAAATGTTGCCGATGCCCAACCCATTCGTGCCCGAAGAACACGAACCGTGGTGTCCTTACAGCCTAATCCAATTAAACTGTATGATCGCTATTATAATAACATATCGTTAAATTTTTTTTTTTTAAAACTTTTTTTTCTCTGCACGTGGTATTTTTTTTTTTTTTTTTAGGGGTTTTTTTGCGTTTTGTTTTGTATTTCTCGACGGTACCTAACGCCGTGTACTCTGTACTTCAACGACCAAAAAGGTATGACACGGTCGTCGTCAGACACACACACGCGCGATGTTATATTATTATGGAAATTAAAAACCATTTAGTCGCGATCCCGCGTTAACGCACATTAGCGCACTGCCTTTCTTTTTTTTTTTTTTTGTTCCGTAGTTTTACACGTAAACCCGTGTGATTTACACTTGTCGGGTTTTTTTTTGTTTTTTCTTGCCTCGCAAGCATTGTGATTGCTGCTGAATTTTTCGTAGTGTTTGGTCAAACATAACTGCATATTGTGCGCGGCTCCTGCAGGTTTTGTTGCCGCCTTATAGCATGAAAAGCCGATAACGAGTTCACCCGATTCCTCATTCCGGTATTTTCTCCTGGTGTCCATATATGCGGAACTACGTGTTATACGAATCAAAATAAAATACAATTTTACTCATTAAATCAAGATACCGTTGTATAAATATAGAAAGTCGAGCAGTAAGTAGACAGACAACAAGACGACTAATGTAATAAAAACGGTGAATGAATGGAGTCGCGAGAGAGAGAGAGGACAGAAAAAAGAAAAAAAAATGAATTTGTAAGGGCGGTAGTTTAGGGCGGGCGAGACGTGAAAGAATAGATAGAGAGGTGTTTCAGAACATGTGATAAGGAGAGATGTGAGTCGGAGATTTTTGTAAGTAAATGTGAAACAGAAAATATGAGAAGAAGAGGAAGACCGAAAAGGAAATGGTAGGATACGATTAAGAATGATGCACGGGGAAAACTTGTCAGGTGGAGATGATTTAGGACCGCAGGGTTCGATTCCTGAATAGTGGAAAACATCCTGTCAACGACTCCTGTCTCTCCACAAACGGCAGGTCCGTGTCGAGTAGTTTTGCCTCTGCGACCCGTCATCCTCTTTTTCCGCAAAGTATATTGTTACAGCTCACACTAGCATGCTAAATAATAATATATAATAATTAATTATACGCTGAATACCTAACTCGGCGTGAGGACACTAATCCGGTTTGGCTTTGATAATAATTTATTTTAGCTACACACTAATGTTTTTTCGGTTAATTTTATTATAATATATTATTTAACGTTATTTTTTTTTATTTTTTTTTTAATACTATTATTGTTATGATTTTGTTTGTTCACTTTTTAATATTGTGATGTGTTTGTTTTTTTTTTTTTTTTTTTTTTTTTTTGTTTTTTTTTTCTTTTGTTAAACTTTTTCTCCTTCTCATCAACACCTTTTCATTTCCTTTATACGCACTCACAGCCAAAGGACGCACAAACATCGAGCTCCGCGAGCAGTTCATACTGGCCGACGGCGTGTCACAGAGCATGTCTGCATTCAAACCGAAACACAATGCGCAACAGCAACAGCGGTCTGTGTCTACGGCCGGACCCATCACCAAGGTAAAATGACTAATATCTGTCGAATATAACGTACCTATATATATATATATATATACATACATACGATAATCTCTATATATATACGTCCAAGTAAGAAAGCACGGATTTACTACACCGTTGTTGTTTGCCTCCATCACGCATAAATATTTATATTGTCGCATCGCGTGTATAAGACATTGTGTGAAAATGGCTTTGGTTTTGTTTTTTTTTTTTTTTTTTTGCTCGCCGCTATTGTTTTTGTTTTTTTTTTCTCGAGTGCGTTACGTAGTTATTATAAAACATAGTTATTATAGTCGTATGTGTATAAATTGTACATACAAAATAGTATAATACTACCGTTGATGGCGCGCGCGAGCTCTACTTCTGAACTTCTGTCGGCTTGCGGTTTGTAGAGCGCTATAATATTATACCTATTTATAATGTATATTTTTATATTATACTGCAAATGGAGAGGTGGCGAAAACAAAAAAATACGAAAAAGTTCTCAAGGGTTTTCTAAATTAAAATCGTTTTATTTTTCTTTATTATTATAATATTCAATACGAAACACTCTTTGGTTACGTCGAGGCACTTCGGGGGAGAGCACGACGAGAACGTGATAGTAAAATATTTTTTTAAATTAAATAAAAAAAAACAGCCGAAGAGTTTATGAGAGAGTTGATGCCGATATTCGAGAGCTTAAGACAACGAGAATCCTTGCCGTGTTCATATCCTCTTGCGATGGGCCCCAGCAGGCAAATGCACACGTTTTGGGTAAATTGTCAAAAAAAAAAAAAAAAAAAAAATATGCGCTCCAGCATTTTTTTTCTTTTTTTTTTTTTTTCTATTATTATTATTTTGTAATATATTTTTTTGTGTGGCGGCGACGGTGCGTCTTTTCTGCGTCATTGCCGCAATGACTGTGACCAATTCAGCGGGTAAATCGTGGGAACGCACCATCATTAAACATTTACTTAGATGTAATGTGTGTATTATACACGTTTATTATAATGTTTAAAAATGTGTTAAGAAAATATACAATTTTTTAAGAAATTGAGCGATAAAACTTCCCTATTCCCTGCATTTCTTTTTCTTCCTCCACCCAAAGTATACAAAGTGCAATGGGAGCTACTCTTATTCTCGCCTCCCTCATCTCCCCATATATCCATCACTGTGTTTCACATGCTCCTTCAAATTTCCCCCTATATATAACAAACTCTATATCAGCGGTTCCCAAAGTGTGCGCCGTGGTTTAACTCTGGTCTGAAAATAAATGTGATTAAAAGAAAAGGAATTTCACATCTCCCTGGGTGGTATGGTTTTCCTTTTATGAATTTAGGGGGTATATAAATCCTAGAATTTTGGCTTTGCAGAGTATGATAATCCTAGTATAATTATATACGCCCTGCATATGAATTTAGTAGAGGGTTTATTTATCCTGGCATACTCGTACCGAGGGACTATAATTATCCTAGGGGTGTGATTTGCCTGTTACACCGGCCTACCGCCGTTTACATAGCAATAGGTGTTCTTTCCGTACATCTATGATAATGGTCAGATCAATTACTACGGATAAAGTTCATCGGAAAGGATTTTCTGTTACCCAACTATGGGCGGGACTTGTGCGATGTTCCGAGCCTATTTTTTATTGGTGTTAAACCACCGTCCTATCACCAAATCCCATCAAGATATACTCAATCCAAAAATCGGAAGGGAGTTACGGTCATTTATTAAAATTCTTTAAAATTAAACCAATTCGAAAATTGCATACCATAAGCCGACGTCTATAAATTGCGCTCGTGTCAAAAACGGTAATTGTGCGGTACCTACTTTATCGTTGCAAAAGAATGAGAAGGGTATATCAACTATGATCAGTTGAGGGGAGATTTTGGCATTTTCTCATGCCAAAATGTGTATACAAGCCAAGTTCAGGTACCTAGTGCAGTTCTAAAATTGTCTTAACGCAAACCCTGCTATAACTTATATGTACCTACATAACCGTCGCCGCCGTACGTATACACGTTTAATGTACAACAGTCATACTTCTTTTCGAGTCAAAATGTTATTTTTATTTTATTTATTTAATACTTAGTCACTAACGTCGAAAACTCGTGTGTAGGTCCGTGAACGCAGTGCCCGGAGCGTGCCGATGGGCAAGATGGGTGTTAACCGCACGGCCGGTACGCCGGACTCTCTTAGCGACAACGAATCGTCGCCGTACTCAAGGACGCCGGTCCGTAAACCGTCTACACCAGCCACCAGAAAGTCGAGCGCCGGACTTACCGGGAGCCTGCCGGCCAGCCGGCCGGGAAGCAGACCGCAAAGTCGTCAGGGAAGCAAACCTCCCAGCCGGCACGGTTCCAACCTGTCTCTGGACAGTACTGGTGAGCGATGTACAACAATAATATTATATAATGTGTCGCGGATTTTGGAGCACTGACAAAATGATTGAAAAGCGTCTAAAATAAAGCTACAACGATCATAACAACGCTATCAAAAATCATTAATTTAATAAAGAACTACTAGATCGGTTTTCATCATTTTTTTTTTTTTATATATATATATATTTAATAATTACAGTAGGTACACTAAAATTGATTACGTTCTTAATATTTACATTAAATATTGAACCCCCCCCAAAAAAAGCAAATGAATTATTTTCCTGGACTACGGCGTCCTAAATATTTATTCTACGTCCCAGAATCGTATTTTACAGATGACGAAATTTCATTTATGAACTGTAAAGAGCGAAAAACAAACAAACGCCCTTCGGCGGCCGGTACCGAGTGCCCTTTTTTATACCCTTTCTCATCCGTTCTCTATTTTTTATAAAACCTCTAAAAATTACTTATTTCAATTGCTCATTTATCTCGATTTAGACTCGACTACGCCCAGCCGCATACCGAGACTGACGCCCGGCAAGACGCCCACGTCTGCCGCCCGCAAAACCACACTAAACGGGCAGACCGGCGTATCCGGCAGGGGATTGCGGTCGCCGTCCACGCTCGGCAACCTATCGTCGACTTCTTCAGCCAGGTAACCCCGACCACAATATTAAATCGATTACTCGCCACTAAATTAATATTATTCTTGTCTAATAAAAAATATATATTTTTATATACATTTTTCTATTATATTATATTAGAATCGCCTAACTCTGACTAACTTTAATCAATTACATATATATATATGTATTATATATTCAGGTCCCTGTCAATGCACAGGTCGTCGAGTATACCTACGTTGTCTAACTCAAGTTCTAGGTAACTAACACATTTTAACCATTTTATTTCATATTAATAGTATATTATTATTGTTATTATTATTATTATTATATATAGTGATAATACTTTTTTGAGCATGTTCTGTATACCTGTGTACCGGTGATGGGCCCTACGTGTTTATTTTATCGAGAACGAATTCTTACCGAAACACATTTTCGACAAATGCTGCGCACCTATATTTAATTGATCCAATATCTACACGTTATTATAATAGTTGGAAGATTTATAATCGACCATGTCAATAAACGGCATTGCCGTTGATTTTCGACCGGCAACGAAACCATATCGAAGGCGTTTCATAGTTACAAACGCGTTGGTTTTTGGATTTCCCCCCTTCTGGATTTCGCCACTGCAAGAATAACGAACGATCTATAGAAATTAACCACGGTTCTATGGTATACGATTAAAATTTAACAATGATAATTCGGTCGTTATCATTATCGTGGTAATAAATCAAAATTTGATTTTGTCAATTTTTCATGTGAAAACTGACACAATTATTTTTTGGTGTTATCGGTTCGAGAACTGTTTTTTAATATTTTAATAATTATTATCAAACCTAAACGGTCGTTTTTTGCACACCAGCACAAATTAGTATTCTCTTCAGTCTCTATCGCGGTGTGAATTATTATGAAATTTAACATAAGTTATTTTTTTAAAAAGTTTTTGAAAAAAAATCTGGGCGTAGCCCGATCAAAAATTGAAAAAAAAAATGTCTCATCTAAAATTAGATCAAGTATAATAAAATCGATAAGGACCACCCTAATATCACACGCTAACCACGTAAATTATCTCCAACTAGAAATTTTCTTTGAGCCACGTCCTCTCGACGTGCCCCCGTAATGTCATCTCGATCGGTTAGACCCCACAGTACAGTAATGTGTTAAATACACCCTGACGTATTCTGTTTATTCGATCATTGCGATTTATTTGTTATTTTTATATTTTATTGACATTATTATTATATTTTTATTCATCGATCAATTTGTTTATCCGCTTTCGGACGGTTCTCCTATACAGCCGTGACCATCACCCGGGTTCAAGAATACCCGTCCCTACGGGACCGTGTAACTTCTCCCGGGACTCAACAATGCCCACGTTGTCGTCGACGCCGTCTTCCGGGTAAAGCGCAACAAACCTAAGACCGTTGTTACAACGGCCACGTGTTTTATTAAAGGGCGGATTCACGAAACGTATTTTTTTACATTTTTTTTTTTTTTTTTTTTTTTTTTTTTCAATTTACATATTATATTATATTGCATGCAATGTCCGCCCTTTAATAATAATAACGTATAATTGCGTGTTCCGTTTACTATGCGTTATGCGTCATCCTGTTTCGCTTTTTTTTTTGTTTTATGTAATCGTTGCTTGTTATGTGTTATCGGTTCCCGCACTCTATTTTATGTACATACATAAAATAATATATATTTTTTGTTCCCCCGTATGTACACCAATATTGTTGTAAATATTTTTATCATAGGCGTGCGCACGAGAGTCTGCGGCTTCACCGATTAACTCTACCAGAGGACTTGAGATCCTTCTAGTAACGTAAATAAATATTAGGATAACAAGACGTTTTATAGTTGAGAAACTTTAAGTTTAATCGAACGGCGCGTGGACATTTACTTCAGTCTCAAGCTCGGCAGTAATAATATTTCAACTTTGCGGGAAAAATGTAATTTGGATAATTCATTTCAGTGTGAAAATAAGCTCATTGAATATATTTCAAGCAGAACTTCTATTAGAGTACCATCAACTAAAACAATTGCAGTGTGTGGATGAATTGGTTATCAAAAAAAAAAATAATAATAATTTTCAAACTTCAATAAAACTTTAACACAATTTGCAACAACTCCTGTAATAAGTTATTCGTATGAGCGGACTTTTTCCAAATTGCCTATTGTAAAATCTAAACTCGGAAAAACAATGTTACAAGAACGTATTGATTTACTTGTGTTAGAAATGGCAAACAATGGCATCAGAAATCGATATTGAGGAAGTAATCGATAAGTTCAAAACGTTTATGCCGATAAAAAGAAAACTTGAACTTTAGACGTTTTAATATACTTTAAATAAAAAAAAAAAACGTGATTTTGTGGGGGCTCTATATTTTTCTAATTACATAACCTACGAATAAAGTCTGCGCACGCCTATGGTTATTATTATAAACTTGAGAGTGAAACAAAAACCGCTTTATACCCACGTAGTTTTAGACGAACTTTTTTGCGCTCGTAAACCCTGTACAAGTCTTTTGGAACGCATGTTGACGCGCTTTCTTCGCCGTCCATTTTAAGCCTCCGTGCGTCGTTGCTTTTATATTATTAATTTTTTTTCTCGCAATATTCGACTATCGATCGAGATTTTCAACGATCAAAAACCCCGGTTATAAAAAAACGCCATTGACGGATTTATGTATTGCGCTCCCCCGTCATAATCGACATTTACGTGGTCACTTGTACATATATAGTTCACTAACGGAAATCAGCATAGTAAAATGTTTGATAATCATGAAATTAGTTGAGAAATTTTATCGTCGTGTTCCGGTGTATGTTTTCCGGAAGCATATACAAATCGATTAGGTAATACAAACGCTACGATTATATATTGAACTATGACTACAGATTTAAAAATCGAAAGAAAAAATTAAATATTTTAATACCTATACGTTACATTCTGCGGATTATTACTTAAGCTCGAAACTTGATGACCTAAAAAACTTTTTAAAAAATACATACAATTACATTGAAAATGACATTAATATTTCTTATTTTAATGATTATTCAAATAACTTAATAGACATTTAAATTTAAAACAAATATATTACATAGATACTCAGTAAACTTATTATTTATTATTGGTGTACGCCATAATGTTCATAATATAATATTTGACAATAATTATTAATAACTTAGGCACAATGATGTACATTTTGGAGATTAATGCGCATTAAATACGATAAATATTTTGAGTTTTACTTACTGAATTGTCTAAAATAAAAAAATGACAATGCACGTATAAAAATGCATTGACTGAACGACCAAAAAATGACCGTATGGCCAAAATTCCCTAAAAATACATCAGCTTTTACGTTCCATGAAACAAATTTCTATATATATATATGTATGCGCAAAAGAAAAAGTTTCGGGCTCTAATTATTACCATTTATTCATACCGGACGCGCAAGTAAGTCGAATCTTTGTTCGTCAGGTGTATTTGACTGCTGCTCGCCCATTTAGACGCAGAAATCCTCCTTAGTAGTGTGGTGTAAGTTAGGTCGGGTCCGGGTATTTCCTACGACTCTCAACGATTTTCCGGTATCCGCATCTTGTGGGGGCGAAAAGTACAATCCAACATAATCAGTAGTAATGAGCGTGGGAAATTAGGACCTGGGTGGGTTTAAGATACGTCGTCGGCACGGTCCGTTGAAAAATCTCGATCGAACGCGCGCGCCTGACTATGCCACCGCGTGTCATTGTCTCGCCACACAGCATGGCTTGGTTGTCGATTACACGGTGAAAACGTTTTTCTAACTGCATTTATTGTGTTTTCGGAACAGGTTACAGTCGCCCTTGGTCGCGGCCACGTCGTCTTCCAGTTTGGCGCGAAAACCGTCCAACGCGTCCGAAACGAAGCGCAGAAACTCCAAACCGGACACCCGGGAACCGTTCCGGCTCTAAGGAAGTAACCTCCGGAAAACAAACGAACATATTTATATATACGTAATATAATAATAATTGGCGTTTAACCCCATAATCGATATTATTATTTACCTTTAATCAAACCAACGTTGATTAATCTCTTATAATTAATCCTGTCTTGTGTTTTTTTTTTTTTAATAAAAGTATTATTATTTTTTACATAATATTTAATTCTACATTATTTTTCTTTAGTTTAAAATTCTGTTTTCTTACCACGTGCATACGTAATTCGTATTTTGTTGTCTGTGAAAGTTTTAATTTCATCCCCTCCACACCATATATAATTTATATTTTATATATTATTAGTAGCCGGTCACTTTTCGTTTACACTGTTTACATGTTATTTGTCAAGTAGACGGATTAATATACATTTGTTAAAGATATAAATATATAATATTCAAGTGCCATTACACGAAATAAGAAATTAAAACAAAAAATAACTTGATACTTTGTAATACCGTTTGTCTATACACATATATGTATGCGATCCAGCGATGTAATTTTGTTATTTATTGTAATTTTTTTTTTTTTTTTATATATATATAATATTTATTTAATGTAAATAATTATAATTCTGATGGTTAATGAATTTACTTTAAAATTATTATTACAAGTGCCAATATTGTATTATTTACTTCTTTGATATACATATATATATTTTTTTTTTATGTAACGTGTAATTTAAACTTAACATAATAAGTAATAGAATACCATTGAGACACTTATTTGTAACTCTTAAATTAACCAAATCGTAACAGCAGATGATTATTTTTTAACTATTTATAATATTTAATTGTTTTTCCGTTGCGGATTAAATAAATTGTGCAATTGTTTACTTAAAAAAAAAAAACGTCTTTGTATTTTCTAGACATTTCTTCTAGAATTATTTTAAAGCGACATCATAATCAGAGTGAAAAATCAAAATACAAATATCATATGAAATTGATGTGACAATATTGAGGCAACATGGTCTATCCCACAGACTTAAAAGAACTTCTATGACGACTGTAGCCTATCCATTTGTTCTTATCTCTGTTGTGTATATTATGTATACATACATGAATAAACGCGCTTGCACTGGCTAGCAGTTTTCAATATTGTTCGTCTCATTGCACCCTTTTGGAACTGAAGTTGTTTGATAGATAAAATTATAAAAAAAAAAAAAAATGTTTTAATGGATAATTTGGACATATTTATATTATAATAATCATATATATTTTTAGATCAGAGTTATCTGGTCGATAGCGCGGCGCTCCTATGAAGACACCGCTGACCTAAGCTATTATTATTTATTGTTATATAAGTAGGAGGGAATGGTAGGTTCAGGAACCTTACTCTGAACCAGCACCCTCATCCGCCGCCGGCAATTTTTGATGAAATTACCACATCTCTACAAAAGGACAGAGAAAGTGTTACAATTTAATTAATCATAAGTTTAGGAATTACGGTGTACAGTGGCTAAGCAGTACTTCAGGTATGACGTTGAAATAATATTAAGATACGTTTACGAGGCTAATTAGCGTGCAATCCCCGTCTGGAAAAATGTGCGGCAAACGCGTGCAAAGAGTAAACTTCACGAAGGCGATAAAAGCCAGAATAGGGTTAGTGACCGAGGCCGGGTTTATCGAGATCGATTCTTCGCATAATCGAAAAATCATAGCAACGTCAAAAATTATATCAACTTACTCCGTGCGCTCAAGCCCGACTCAATTAATCTGCTCAAAACATTAATAGAATATAACCCGGTCGAATTCAATTTAAAACTCGAAGCTAAACTCGTACTGTAAGCTGGAAGTAGAAAATTCCGCCGAGAACAGAGCGTTCAAGATCCCGGACAGGGGAATTTTCCCCGTCCCGCTTCATTAGGTCGCAAAACCGCAAATCAATTTTTTTTTTTTTTTATAAATGCTGTTTCACGTCGTTCGATAGTGGACCAAATTGTCAATTAATAGCGAAATTAGAATTTGAGGCTTAGGGTAAAACACTGAGACATCCGATTGGTTCAAGTTAAGAGTGCCCAACCGCTCGGACGAAAACCAGTTCTGTTCGCGCATGTCTTGCTTATCTTGCTACGGGGAACGCTGTGGTATGCCGACGAGCGTTTATACGTAGTGAGGATAGTATTACAACGTTTTCACGACGCACCGTGGTTGTACTAAATTGAACATTTTTGTTATTGTTTCGTGCCGTCCGTTATTTTAATTGTTTTGTATAATTTTTTAATATGGATAATTACAACAACGACGAAGACGAGCAAGCAGCACCATCTTCAGTTAAAAGGATTAAATGTATTATTATTTTTTTTTTTTTTTAACAAAATTTTATATTACGCTATCTGTTACAATTAATGAACAATAAGCTTAAGTGCTAAAAATAGAACAGAACAGACAGAAGAGACCACCCATCGGAGGTACTTCAGCATGAATATAAATTTAAGGTTTTAATCCTAAAAATAATAATGATAATAATAACGATACTATAATGAGTACATAATAGTTATAACTTATAAGTAACAAGGATCATAGCAGTAGTGATACATTTTTTTTTTTTTTTTTAATATTATATAAGCAGGTCACGACACCATTGTCTTTTTAGTTTTTTGTGGGGATTTCCTGGAATATTTGCAGATGAAAGTTGGACAATAAGGGGATTAGAGTGATGTGTTAACTTTTTATTGAATCGTTTATAGTGGAACTTGGCTAGTTCAGTGACGGAGGGTAAGTTGAAATCAGAGTGAAGGGTATTATTTGAAACATAGAAGGGAGCTTTAGAGATGACACAAAGGACTTTGGATTGAACCTTTGTATACGGTTTGTATTTGATATTTTGGCTGAGCCCCATAGCTGCAAATCGTAGGACCAGATGGGTCTGAGTAGTAGTTTATACAGCTGTAATTTAGTAGGTAATTTAATATTTTTAGAAGTTAGGAACGGCCGAAGAAAGCGAAAACGATCGTTAAGTGTTCGAGTTTTATTTTTCATGTGAGCTGACCAGGTAAGTGTACGGTCAATGTTGACTCCAAGGTAACGTACACATTGGGCAGTAGGAAGGGGTTGGTTGTTAAGGAGAAGGGTCTGGCATATTCCTTGCCGGAGCATAAATGTACAATGGATTGATTTAGATTCGTTCATTTTAACTCCCCATTCATTGTACCAGGCTTGGAGAAGGTGTAGGTGTAGTAGCCAGGAAAGTTAACATAGGATGTATTAGTAAAATGAGTTTCAGAAATAAGTACTATATCTATTCTTTTTTCTTGTAGAGTGATAAGAAGTTCGTTTCTATGGTTTTTCAGTCCATTAGCATTCCAGAGTAGGATTAGGAGGGAGTTAGAGGTGAATGAATTATTTATCATTTTTGGATTCATTATAAGTTTAGTGATAACAATGGTTAGAAGGGTGATTAAAGGGTTAACTACTGATTTAAGTTCATCTAAGAACTTGGTAAGCATGAAATCAACATTGGTTGAAGAATTATCAGAATTATTTTGAGTGGTGTCGTTACCTGTTACATTAGCGTATGAACAAGTACTAGGTTTATTAGTGGCGTGAGAGGTTGGTTGATTGGCTGGTTGGTAGTTGGACTGGTCAACTAGAGGATGTTTGGCGTTGCACAGTGCGCAGGTGGCAGGAGTTTCGTGTGACTTAGAACAGTTTGTTTAGAGATGATTTTCGCCACATTTAACACTATGTGGAGTATAGCTGCAATAGCTTTTAGTATGACCATAAGATTGGCAATTTAAACACTGGGGAATCTGTCGTTGTTTGTGTGGCTCTTCGACTTTTATTTTAGTGTAAAGTATAGATGTTACATCAAATATATCACTATTATTCTCTTCGATCTCAAAGTCTACAAAGAACAGAGGTAATGGGATTTTGGTTTGGTGATGAATAATATTGGTGACTTGTCTAACAGCATGGCCAATTTCTTCAATTGCTGCTGAGATTTCGGAAACCGGAGTCGATGGATGGAGATTTCTTAACACAACTCTAAAAGCTTTATCAGATTTTAATTGGTATGTGTGATACTCTGCATCATTATCCTTCAGAAAGTGGATTATTTTTCAGTAGTTATCAGCGGTGTCAAGCTGGAGTTTAAGGTGCGAAGATGTTGACTTACAGCTGAAACTGTCTGGGCCAGTGATAATAGCTAGTTCTTTGGATAGTTCGAAAAAATCTTTTACGCCTTTAACGAATATTGGTGGTGGAAGATCTATTTTCTTTTGTCTATGTGTGGTAGAGTGCATGGACCCCTGACTTTGTGTCGACGTCAATTGGATTGTTATCGTTGGAGTTGGTGGAAAAGGTCTCATCTTCGGCAAGGACAGAGTAGCGGTTTGGTTAGGTTAGATTATAATATAAAATACCTCTCACGCCACTAATAAACCTAGTACTCATTCATACGCTAATTTAACAGGTAACGAAATGCACTTCTTGATCTTTCAGACATGTTGAAATATGTCTCAAATCCCGACGAAACTGATGAGGGATTCATGTACGATAATGTTGATAATGGTGTTGATGAACGTTTTTGTCTATTCAGTTCTTCAATTCCCATTTCAGTAAAAATGTTTTGAATTTTACTTTGCGCTCTTAAAGATGTTTCTAGCGAAAGAAATTTCTTCAGTTGCATTGCAATACTCTTCCCAAATATATCAAATGAATCTTTTTCGGGCCCAGATTTATTGATCGCATCATGTATTAACTTCAAGTCAGCTACAGCACTTAGTACAGAGGCAGTTCTTTTTTTTTAGTTTGACTAGGTAACTGTGTAATAAAACTTTGGCTTTCCAGTAATTCATTGGTTAGTACTTCTTCAGTTGTTTCAGTGCTCACATTTTTTTTATAAATAATCAATTTTTGATTTTTATACAACAACCTTTAACTATTAATATATAGAAATGTGTAAAACTATTTTAATAATTCATGCCATCACTTATCACTAATTTTATATATTGTTGAAAAATTTTTTCTATAAATAAATGCTGTCCCTCACACAGAATATTAACTATGCTCATTAATCAATAACGACAAGATACAATTGAATTTAATAAGACAATAAAACATGTATATTAACGTTCGGAATTGATTAAATTATGCCGACTCCAAAAATATATTTTGTTTTAGGTTCCAGAAACTTATGAAGAATGGGGAGTTTTAGAGAATGGCTTCTGTACAAGATGGAATTTCCCCGGATGTTATCGATGGCAAACATGTTTCAATTCAAGCTCCTAACCAATGTGGAAGTGAGTTTTGGAACTATAAGGGAAGTAACAGTATAGTTTTGATGGCAATTTTCAATCATGATTATTGTTTCCGATACATAAACGTAGGAGCAAATGGAAGGAACTCAGATGCAGGAATATTTAGAAATTGTTCAATTTATCAAAAACTTGAAAATAATAATATATTACCTGATGGTGGATTTTTAGTTGGAGATGACACTTTCCCACTAAAAACCTACCTATTGAAACCGTACTCACACAGATCTCTGGCTTATGACGAAAAGATAATTAATTATAGACTATCTAGAGCACACCGAATAGTAGAAAATGCTTTTGGTATACTAGCTAGTCGATTTCGAACATTCCATAAGCCTATTTCAACCCGGCTAGAAGTAACCAATAAAATTATTCGTACTGCGTACACTTTGCACAACTGGTTAAGAATGACAAGTGGTGTTACATATTTGGGTAGCAGCACTGTAGATGTAGAAGATGAAAACACAGGCAAACTTTTTGAAGGTACATGGAGAAGAGATTTTTCTATGCCAAGTATCGTTAATACCGGATCGAACCATTCAGCTAGACAAGCTAGAAAATTGCAAGAAAGATACAAACATTACTTCACTCATGAAGTTTCAGTTCCATGACAAGATAGAATGATCTACTAAGGTGTATAGTTGTTTGATATTGTGTACTTTTATTACAATAATTAATAATATTAAAAAATTATGTCTACATCTCAATTTAATTTTGTAAAAATTGATTTAAAAATAAATATATTACTCACATTGTCAAAAGTTGTTCTTGAATCTGCATCCTTGTAGATTGGTTCAAGTTCTTTTAGCCACTGTATATTTGACACATAACAAGTATCAACTCCACTCCCGAATTTCTTAGATTCCTTTATTTTTTTAATTTCCTGAGCATATGTGGAACGAATATTTTTTTATTTTTGTTTTTACTTCTGGAACACCAAATCCTTCTATTGCCATTGCTGTAACGATACTTCTAAAAGCCGATTCCCGCATATGTTTATTTTTGTAAGATGAAGATTTAAAATTCCACAAACAATCATACGATTTGTACTCTACAATAAATTTGATAGTGGTTTTACAATCCCACTTTGTTGACATTTTGTTAAATAAGTTAAAAAATAAATTATAAACAGTAAAACAATTTAACAAATTAGACAGATAGGTAATTTTATTGATAACAAGTGTTGACAACAATGTGTTGATAACAAGTGTACGAATTCACAACTACTACGATGCACTCGGTTAGCGGTTTAGACACGCCGAGTACAGTAAAATCTCGGTAGGTTAGTGGGGTAGTCACTCGGCCAAGCAAATACAATGCATGTAAACGCTTCACTCGGTCAATTCCGGTACTACACCGAGCAACATAACGAGTGACACGGCCGACTACTCGTCACGTGTAAACAAGGCATTAAATTGAACAGGGTATAGTATATTCGAGCACATCGTCGGCCGGACGGCGGACCGGGCCAAGTTCTCCAAACATGTAAACTTATCATACGAGACGAATGCACGATGGCTCACAAAAAAAAAAACCATCGGAACCGCTTGATCGCACACTGACAAAGTTGAGGAGAAATGGACAGCTATTCAGTGGAACACTCGTTTTATTGTCCGGTGATTAGAAATTCAAGGGGAAGATTTACTGTTTGCCGCGTATTTCAATGATCCCAACAGATAAGCCATCTGAATTCAAACGTTTATCAGTTTCCGGTGTGACTCGCTTTTGCAATGACCATCAATAAAGCACAAGGACAATCGCTACAAGTGTGTGGGCTAGATTTGGAGAATCCGTGCTTCTCACGTGGACAATTGTATGTGGCCAACTCACGCGTCGGAAAATTTTCTGATTTATTCGTGTACGCACCAGAAGGAAAAACAAACAATATCACGTGTCCACGAGCACTCGAATAAATTAATTAAAATAAATTGTTTTCGTTTTAAAAATTGAACAGAGTATAATATACGATGATTTTGAAGCGATATTGGTAAAACAGTCTGGAAAAAAAGGCCCTTGAAGTGTCTTTAAACACCTGTCGCGTGCAATACGGTCTTAAAATATATTTCAGCTATAGTCTGCATTTATACGGTCAACCTGGCAGTGTTGCCAAATGTACGCTAAACTATGATAAAGTACGGTCTTCTAATACTATGGTTGAAACCGTAGGATAAAGATAAACCGCCGATAGATAATAAAGATGGCCATGGTTTTTTTTTTTTTTAACTATAGCTGTCATTTTTATTATCTACGGCTATCTCGAAATTCGTGGCACGGACTAAATATTTCGAAGAGATAAGAAGAATTTTGATAAATTCGAAATTCAAATTCATAACTAGGTATTAAAAACAAATGATAATTATAAACGCGAAGTTTAATTATTATTTGGATGATAAATATGAACGAAGAAATGGAAAAGTGTGTTCTCCAAAATATTCCCTGGGCGAATCTTCCGCCCACGGTGAAACAAGTAATTTATATATTTTATTAAATTATAGTTACACGTTTACCAATCTTTAGGATCACGTAACAGTTTTAGTTATTATTGAACTTATTATAAATAGTATGTGAGATGTGACGGAACACTTACCCGTATCGTATTGTTTATGATGTCTTACACATTTATTTATAACTAATTTGTGCGTGGAGAGAAGGTTTTTGCCAAACGTCTCCAGCAGTTAAGCTTAAAAGTCCTAACACGAGTAAGGTGAATAATCATAAGGGAGCCCAATTAACTCGAATCATTGTTTGGGTTGCTTGATTTCAGAATAGAAATTACAGTACCAAGAAGTTTGAGGATAAAGGGGAAGACTTGAAGGGCTATTAAATAGCTAGAGAGACCATGGAAGAACGTTGGTAAATTTGAAAACGAAATGGCCCTGGATACCATTGGGCCCAACTGATCTCAGTTACGGGAAAAGGCAAAGGTGGCGGAGACATAGTAAGGGGGATACGGACTTGATTAGGGAGAAAGGAATAAAGGATGACATCCGTGGCCAGAGGAGAGATGTAATAAACAGAGGAAAAATACCAAGAGAAGAGGTTAGCCACGTCAATAGGGTTGGTGCTAGTGAAGCACTTGTAAGTGACCCGAGAAGAAAAATTATAAGCATTGTATATTTTGTTAAATCTTTTGCAAACAAATGTTTTTGTTTTCAGAGTGTAGGGAATTCCATAAAAGAGTACAAAAAATGTATTTCTGTATATAGTATAAGGAATCAAGTTAGATACAAAGGAAACTTGGGTAAAAATGAATAATAATATAGTTATACATTTTAGTACCTAAGCATAATAATTGTAATTTGATTTCTAGTGAAATCCGTCGTGAGAAACGAACAAAGTTACTATGAAGATTTGATGACATATAGTAGAGAAAACTTAATGCTTTACCCATATCATCTATCCGATGTAATTGTTAAAGGCTTAAGAATAACACCATTTCAATTTTATATATCGACAATTGTGCATGTTATGGAGTCCGACAAAAGTTATGATTCAATTCCAAATTTCACAGCAGTCGATTGTAATTATAAATCTGATAAGTTATTTCCAGCAAATCGTTAAACAATTTTTTATTTATACTATTATTTCTAGGCTTAAGAATTTTAGGAATTGGACGTAACGAGTATATTGAGTTAATGAATCAGTGTCGGACAAAAAATAAACTTTTTAGAAGGAAACATGAAATACGACCAATGTTACCATCCCAACCAATAAATATGAATGTAGATCCTTGGTGGATTGTTGACATTGGTTGTTTGTACGAGGATGATATAAAAGTATATAAGAATTCAATAACTACATTTTAGTTAAAAATATATATATATATACATTATGAAGTTTTAATGTGTAAATATTTTTATAACTTATTTTGAAGACTATTAATGAAGACGAGAAAAAATTTATTGATTATATAATTGATAATGGAAAACAAATGGCTGGAAATTTAGAGTATAACATACTCCACAGTCTTTACAAGTTAATAAATTAACTTACTTATTCTATCAAAATAATGGTTAATATTTAATATTGTTTATAGAAAAGGATTAGTTTACTATGATGTTCCAATATATGATGATGACCACATAATAGTATCAACACTTGGTGGTTTTGTAATGAACAGAGTACTTGGTGATAATTTTGAAAATCTTCTTTATAAAATTTTTGTATCAATTGATGAACATACTTCAGTTAGTGAGGTAATTAATTTACTGATTAATATGATTAAATTAATTATTTATTTAAAATGGGATTTTTTATTTATTTTTTTTTTTTGTAGTTAGCAACAGTATTAGAAATTGACTTGGGATCTGTAAAAGATGCAGTTTCCTTATTTTGTCGATTAAAAATTGCCCAAAAGAAAAATCCTAAATCTATTTCTACTCATTCATCCTGGTCTGGTACAAAAAATGTACTTGGATTAGACAATATAGAACCAATCCTTGACTCGTCTTCTTTGTCAATAATTTTACCCAAAAATATGCCGGATATTATTGAATCATCGCCAGATAAAAGTAATGCTGAAAAAAGAATGGCCTTTCTGTTTGATTCAACCCTCACAGCATTTCTAATGATGGGTAACCTATCTCCTGTAAGTTAACAATGTTATACACATTAGGTTTCCATTAGTTGAACATACATTATTAATTTATTAAATCAATTGCATTTCATATAAAATATATTAACTTTTGTTTAAATAAATATTCAGAGTCTTAAAGATCACGCTGTCACATTATTTGAAGCCGGTAAACTAACTGATGAAGCATTAAATGCATTTTTGGATGAACTCGACAAAGTTGCAGAGGGTTACAGCATTGGTAGCTGTGTTTTTGGAAGTGAAACTCCTAGTGCTGGTGAGAGTGAAGGTGAAGCTAGACGATATTTTGAACATGCTTTAACGCTCAGAAGCACAGTGAAAACATTGAGGTCAGAAAATTGCCCTGGTAAATTAGATCTTATTCGTTGGGAAAGCCTGAAGTCATTGTCTGCAGACACATGTGTTAGATTTTTGAAAAAAAATTACAAGTATGTGTTTACATTTTACAATAAATTAATTTAATTAAATATTACTATTTTGAAAAATTTTAGCCTATTAATGTCAATGGCACCATTAAACAAAGAAACGCCTCTTTTGTCTTCACCAAAATTACCACATATTGGTCCACCTATACCCGAAGTGAATTCAGTTTGGTTTAAACTATATTTATATCATAAAACAAGTTATGGACCTCCATCACTACTGTTAGTTAGAGGTAAATTTATTTGTAAAACAAAGTTATTATTATTTGATCATCATTATTTTCATTAATAGGTGTACGTTTGTGGAAAGTTCCTAAAATGTTTAGACATTGTTCTAAAGTAATGGTGACTACTTGGGGACACGATCCACACTTTATACCTATTGAAAATATATTAACAATTATCAATGATACATTAAGAGAATCACCAGTTCTTATACAAGTAATTATATAAACACAAAATCTTTATCGAAATACAGTACTAAATTTATAATTCCAGGCCTGTAATACAAATACTTGTGTATTACCATTTCCAAAAATAAACAATTTACAAAATGGTTAGTTTTTTTGGCATAATTTGGTATATGTAATTAATACATTAACGAATATTAATTGAAATTTGTTTAGAATATTCATTTTTATATGAAGTAAAATCCATAAAAAGTTTATCAAATATTTTAAACATGGAAAACACTTGTGGCTATATAACTTGTGTGACATTGCCTACTAAATATGAAAAAAAAATTACTGCTGAACAAATCACAATTAGTGGTTTGTACAAACTTTTTTTTTTTTTATATATATATAAATTAAATAAAAAATAAAAATAAATTGTATTGACAGATTTTTTTTCTCAATAGATCCTTCGCCTGTTTTTCTAAAAAATGGAGTATCACTGTTAAAAGAAGAATTAGAAAAATTGAATGATACACCGGGAATTAGAAAAACATTAATATTGGAACCTACTTATGATTCACCAGAATGGACTTTATTGGATTGTTGTTTTGGGTTGCCTCTATTTAATTCAGATATCAACCAAAATATTTGCAAATATATTGTTGATAATCAAATGTGGAAAGACGAAAAGTAATTTTATTTTGTAAATTCAAATATAATTACATATAATATATTTTTATCAGATAAGAGCAAGGCATAGTGTTTAAGCCACAAGCATTATTTGAATAATAATAAATATATTTAATCACGAGTTACTTTTAGTTTAAGTTATAAGCAACAATTATTTATTTAAAAATACAAGAATACAGTAACAATAGTAGTAAATTCATTTGTAGCTTTCACTATATTGTGTCATTATTTATATTCGTTTACTAAATAATTATTTTTATTTAACTAAATATTTAACTTTTATTTTGTTTAGAGATTTTCATTAAGAAAAATATTTACTTTTGGAAAAAGATATAACAATATGGAATATTTTCTTTGAAAATCTCAAGTGATAAATATTTAAGGGATATGAAAAAGTAGTAGTGTTATTTAAAATACTTTAAATGATTCGCTTCTTCACTGAAATAAAAAACACTATTTTCCGATTTACTGATCTCTAAGAGACACAAAATATAATATCCTCGGTTATATATTATGACTGTAAACTATACTTTTATAATCATTTTTAAAAATTTTTTTAGTGTTACAAAACTTGTGGAATCAAATGAATCATTATCAAAAGATTTGTTAAATTTTATTGAATTATACAGGGTAAGATATACCAACATAAATTAATCAATTATATTTTTATAATATAAGTTAGAAAATTAATTTATTCATCTGTTCTCAATATATTGAGAAAAAAAATATATTCTTGAGTTTTGTGAAGTTAAAATCAAGAAAAACTAAGATAAGAATGATATAAATTACATAGTTTCATGTATTTATAACAAATATTATATGTTCAAACTAATATATATTAATAGTTAATTATTATTACAATTAATTGTTAACACAGATAACCATATCTTGTAAAACATTCTGCATTGAGACTAGTTCTCAAATCATCCAATATATATATATTATATCTGAAAATGATCTATCAACAATAATCTTTTAAATCATAATATAAATAGTGTTTTATACAATTTAAATTTATTAACAATTTGTCAAGATCAGTTTGAAGCCCAATAAATTTCATTGTCAATAAATATAGTAAAAGTCGCCACAAATAGTTTATTTTTATTAATATGTTATTTAACTATTTAATTTTATTTTATAGGATTGTGACAAAGGTTTTGAGGATCTATTACCGTTTGATAAATCAACAATAGCATGGCCTGTCGATTGTCTAATATTTGAAAATGGAAAATTAACAACATGGCACTAATGAAGTATATAAAAAATGATTTAATAAAATTGCATTTTATTATAATATAAATAAAATAATTAATCGAGAATTTATTTACAGTTAGTTAAATTTGTATTTAAAATATTTCCTCCATTTTTGTATATACATTAAAACTTAATACAGTATATATTTAATTTAAACAACTGTCGGTTAAAATGTATATTACCATTATATTTTATCCAAGTTCAAAGTATGTTCATATTGAGATATTGCACTATATAATAAATAGTAAACAAATATATATTTACTTAATTCATAAATTGTTTATAAAAAAAGCAGATAAAATATGAATATTTAAAAATATCACTATATACAAATATTAAAATATATTAATACTAAAATTATTTACATTTAATATCTAGATAAGAAAAGTCTTTAAAAAGTTATCTAAAATATAATTGAAGAAATTATAAAAAAAAAATTAAATTTATTGTTAATTTTAAAGGCAAAATAACATTGACAATATGTTTTGTTTAATTGTGCCAAAATTTACTAATAAGGTACTTGTAAAGCTGATAAATCGGAAATTTAGAAATGTATAAAGAGAATCTATTTAGAATCTATAGATTCTTTATTCCAGTGAATCTTTTCTCTTTTGTCTAATCATATTAATTAACAGGGTATAAGATAACTGAAAATATATATATAGTACATACACAAAATATTACAAGTTTATAATATTAATATAGATACGTTTATTATTCAGGTTGGGACATTTTCAGACTAATTTTAATATTATCCTTTGAAGTAATATATATTTACTTACAACCCTCCCACCATATATACAAATTTAAACTTAGGTCATTGGTTTGAACGCTGCATTTTCAATAAGTCTCATCAAATCTGTTACATTAGGTCTAGTTTTCACATCTTTAACCAACGATAACTCCATTGTTTGCATAAGAACAGGTGGTATACCACGTGGAAATAATTTACTCTGATTTGGAAAACTAATATTTGGTTTGGGTGCAGCAATGGCTTGCAACTTTTGCCAAGTATTTGTTAAATGCGAATAGGGAGTATTACCATAAATCAAACTATACAATATACATCCTAAAGACCACACATCTGATTTTTGATTAATCTAAATTTAAAAAAAAAAAAAAGTATTTAAGATAATTGCATTAAATACAAATCATTCAAGACTTACTTTATGTCCTTGAAAGTTTGAGCCCCCACTAATAATACACTCTGGACTCATGTAATTCCAAGTTCCAGTAGTAACATCCTTCACTACACTGGTCATGTCTCCTTGTATTTTTGATGCAATACCAAAATCTATCAATTTTAAACGGCCACTGACCAAAAGGAAATTTGCTGGTTTGAGATCTGAATGTATAACATCTGTTGGGGAAAACATTTAACATTAAATATGATTTATAAAGAACTCTAAATTTATTATTGAAAAATAGTTAATAATTAATATTGCATGCTTTTATATCAAACAGATTGCGGATTAAATTTATCATGCAAGTAGATATTTTACAAACTTGCCTTTGGAAAATAATTTTATAAATTATTACTTAATTACATATTTCAATAATGTAAGTACAAACATAAATATTTTGATGATTTAATACAATTATTCCAGTTATTTTTAATTTTTTAACAGAAATACAAGCTTTATGATTACGTCAATGGGTAACATGTAACAGAAGTTGGCAACAGATGGAATATAATAATACATTATTGGATGCATTCATGTAAAGTAAATTAATTTTATTTAGAATACAATGCATTTAATTAAACATTAATTTTTAATAATTATAAAGGAACATTGTTTGAAAACCGTTATATATTATAATTACATAATTGTATTTTTTTTTAAATCTTAATTAGATAAGTGTTATTTTTTATTTAAAAAAAAAAACCATAAATGTTATATTTCCGTCCCTTTAAATTCAAATGAATAAATATGATTATGTTTAATAACTGTTTACCTTTCTCGTGTATTTGACTAACGGTATTCAACATTTCTGACCAATAGTACATTATCATGAATACTGACATATGTTTTGTACTACGAATGAGCTTTGAAAGATCAGTGTCCCCTTTTTCCATCACCATGTACAAAATCTTTTCTTTAGTGGAATACTGACTGAAATAATTAATATCATATAAGTCATAAACTTTATAAATTACTAAGTTAAGTAGTTAAGAACTAAACACATATTTACATCACATTGATATAGTATAGTATAAGGACATTGAGTTGTATTTTACAGGATTTTAATGAACATAAAATTAATTGGTCCATTAAATACAGAACATATAAAAAAACTTCATATAATGTCATTAGAAGTAAATTAAAATCTACCTGTCAAAAAGACGTATAACACTTTCACAAACTTGCAAGTTTTCTAACAATTTAACTTCATTTAAATATCCTCTGGCTATGATATCTTCAACTTCAGATAAATCTACTTTTTTTATTGCCACCACTTGGTTGGTTTCTGGATGTAAAACCTAATATTAAATAAAATTAAAATTATTATTACAATTAATACAAACATGATAAAATATTTACCTCATACACAACACTAGATCCTCCATGACCAAGTGTATTAAGTATACTATAATTAATTCCTTTAACAGTTATAAAGTTATCATTGGCACATTTAACGCATACATTGCTAGTTGAATTAATTGGTCGTTTGAACTCTCCATCTTGAACAAAATCCACGGGAATACGACAAATAGGAGACCTAGCACTTATTACAAAATTCTTATGTTTAGCCGCAGGTGATAATTCCAGAGCATATATAGGTTGACTATCAACTTGTTGACTATCAAGTGGTGCACATCCTAATGTTTTAGTTGATAAAGAATCATTAATTTGTGAATTAGAATTGATAGATAAATTTGAGTTTAGTGATTCGGGTACAATTGTAGTTTCTCTGATACTATGATATAGACTTGTATCATAGTTGTATCTTGAAATTTCAGGTGAAACAAAAACCGTATCATCTTTTTCAGGGATTGGTGACTTATTTGTAATTGCTTTTACATTATCTTTAACGGTAAATGAACAAGATGATATATTACTTTGAGATAATTGTTGAGTTTTTAATTCTTCTTTTTTTTGCTCTGGTAAATTTTCTTTATTACTATATAGTGATCTTTTGGTGCTTAATGAAAGGGTTGGTCTAATATTTAAGTTCTTAAGGTTGTTAAGTGTATCACTCGGAGTTTCTATACCACTATCATTTTTTATTTTAACTACTGGTTGAACAAATGGTGTTTGGTGTACTAAATCAAGTTTTTCAAAATCTTTAACTACATTTTCAGGGTTATGTGTTTGAAATGAATACCCTAAATCTGCTTCAGCCGTTTTGTTTTCAAATAAAGGTTGATTATCATTAAACCGCTTTAAAGACCTTCCTTTTTGCCCCAACCGGCTAAAATATATATATATAAAATAATTAAAATTATATTGCATTTGTATAATACTTATTTTTAAATAAATATTTATTCTTGAATACTCAATAATTAATATAGATATTAGAAATATTATTATTTCATAAATAACATACCTAACCGGTTTCCTTGGTCTAGAATATTTCAGTTGCAATAATGGACATGTAACATAATTGTCAGTTTCTCCATCATTTTCATCATTACTGAACACATTTAAATCCCTGTTGTGGTTCATCATAATCTATTTAAAACTAAAACTGAATTACTTAATAAATAAATTATATCTAATATTGGTATAGATCTTATGTAACATTTAAATGATAATAGACATATCATACCCCATACTTACTTAAATTTAATATATAATTACATAACTCAGGAAATTCAAAAGTATTTTATAATTTTTATTGAAATTACATTTTTACATTTTAATCTTTATGAAAAGTTTATTCTGTATAATAGCATAAAAGTCAGTAGAAACCATTATAGTAATTATTTTAAGGAACAAATTTTGATATGGGTCTCTTATTGAGCCAAATCCTTATTTTGCATAGATATTTATTTTAGAGAAAGTTATTAATTTATGATAAATTATTGTATGCTTGGTATAAATATAATTTGAGTATTCTTAATAACTAATTTACAAATTTAATTTGTTAAAAATGTTAAAATCATAAACATTTTTGGAATTTTAAAACTAAACAAGCAAATTCGCAAAGCTCTACTATACTATATTGTAAAATTATTAGGACCCTTGAAAGTTATCATTTATTCCTACTGAATCTACAAAATCAAAATAAATTGGGAAGTATTTATATATAATTGTTATTTTAATAATTAATGTCAATAATAATAAAATAAATAGTACGTTTTTTAACTCACCGAAACTCGTTCAATCAATTTCACGATCCATGGTTATACAAAACGGATCATACCACAACATATAATTATAATCAACAAACGAAAAATTAAATTAGAAATTCACCATCAACACTAATACCGTTAATAATACAGTAAGACAACCGTGATAAAATATAATAATAGTTATAACCGAGAAAAAAAAAATAATCCTAATAAATTGTGTCTGATAGAAAATCAATCAGAAACACTGGTCAAATTTGGAATTACTGAATGTTTTTGTTGTTCGTTCTTGGGTTATCGTTATCCAGCGACGAGCTAAGATATTTGAAAATGAAAAATATAACGTTCGAATGCAGCGCAGCCAACGTAACCGTGTACAATTAAACGTCAGTGCCGCCATAGCAATATTGATTTGAGCAGCTATTCCCAAGACGATTTTTTCTACGTTCCGTAGCATAATCCAGCACATGGGTAGGGACGTGATATCGAAAGAAAAGTATCGATACTTTTACTTGGTATCGAATCGATTTAAAATACTGATATGGGTAAAATACCTAAGCAAAAAGGACCGAAATGACTTTATGAGACTATATTGTATCGAATAAAACCTTTTTTTTACGCTAAGTCATGACTCTCATGAGGACACTCAGACTTTGACCGGCAAGGACCCGATATTGTTGTCGTATAGAGTATTCGAGTATTTCCCCGAATTCATAGTAGATAATATTTAAAAATAGATGATATATCGGTAAACGAACCCTTTATCGTTCTGATTAGGAGACAACTTACTAACAATACTAACTACTAAGAACTAACAAGTAACAAGTCTTTATGTCTATAAGAATTTGTCGATAAAATTCGACCACGGACTATAATAATATAATGTATATCATACGACATACACCGTGTTGAACTGATATGAATTTTGGCGGTAAATAAATGATTCGATACCCAGTACTTTTTTATCGATATGAGTAAAGTATCGAAACCGTGGTATCGATACAAAAAGTACTTGTATCGAAAGAAAAGTATCGATACTTTACTGGTATCGGTAGTATCGCAACGTCCCTACACATGGGTCGGACGGCTGACTAGGTTAAATTCTCTAAACATGTAAACTTATAATATGAGACGAATGCACGATGCATCACAAAAAAAACATCGGAAGCCCTTGATCGTACACTGAACATTTTGAGGAGAAATGGACAGCTAATCAGTGAAACACTCGTTTTATTGTCTGGTGATTAGAAATTCAAGAGGAAGATTTACTGTTTGCCGCGTATTTCAATGATCCCAACAGATAAGCCATCTGAATTCAAACGTTTACCAGTTTCCGGTGTGACTCGCTTTTGCAATGACCATCAATAAAGCACAAGGACAATCGCTGCAAGTGTGTGGGCTAGATTTGGAGAATCCGTACTTCTCACATGGCCAATTGTATGTGGCCATCACACGCGTCCTGCACTGCCCTAGAAAAAATCGTCCTCTACAACTTTTAATAAAGGCTTTTTCTCTGAAACTACTCTTAAAACCCAAACAAATGTCTCGACGACGTCACTATCAACGCCGTAAGTGGCGAATTCATATGGTAAACGCTGTATTCCACCAGTTTGTAGATAATAACGATTTGCAGTAGTAGACAGGCAATTCGCCACAGAATCACTTTGCGGCTGCAGCTGTTGGCCCGTACCATTAAACGTAGGCTGTTCAGCGTAATGCAACAAACGGAAAAGAACAAACTAATCAATTTGGGCAGGATACGTATAAAATCCATTACGATGTCCACTTGTGTCCATATGATTCGAATAATTAAGCCGAACAATTCGTTTGCTCCCAAAATAACCGCGTCGTTATCTTCGATCAGATCGTAGTTCATCATTTGGTGTCCGTTTTCGAACAATGTTTTATTACACAAATATAAAGACAAAAATATATTCCTGGGTAATTAGTTTACGAATTATAAATCTTATAAACTGTGTTACTATATTATTATTTACGAAACATGCATTATATTTCGTATCGCTTGTGTTGTTATAGCAACGTTGAAATACAATTTTTATTTTATTTTTTGTTGAAGGCCAACTAAGTATTAAAGTGATGCGTGCGTGATGCGACGGTATAAAAAAACAAAATAACTGGCGAGTTTGGATTCTATTAGGGTTTAACTTTCTTGCATTACCCCAGAGTTGGAGGCCATAGATCTACATTGGCTAGATCAAAGATTTGTAAACTTGAAATTTCGTGTTTAGTGAGATGTGTTTATTATTAGTTATTAATGTTTTTATCAAGCATTTTTGATTTGGGCCCGGAAGGCCGGCAGGAAGAGTCCCCCGCTGACTTGGCAGCAAGTGGGGTTCAGCCCGGCTACTGCCCATCCTCACGGTAGGGCAAGAACTGTTGCTGTACACCTATGTGAGCCCGCCCCGCCTTAGGGGAAAACGGGAGTTTTATTTATTTACTTATTAATTGTATTCAATTTTCAATAAATGATGGCGATACGCCTCCCGAAGTAGTGCCTCACGGCGTTTCCGGCAGGCGGGGGTATTGCCGGTTTAAAAGAAAAAAAGGTTTAATTTGGGGAGCCTAGGTAAAACGGCGATCAAGAGTAAGGTCAAGATATTTTACGGACTGGGATGAAGGTATTTGAGTACCAAAGAGGTATACATCAGGACACTCGGATTTTCTGAGGGAGAAAATAGTGCGGAAATAATATAACAAATTAAAACATGACGGTTGCGAAAAGTTAAATAAATTAAGCAGCAAAGTATTATTTAGATTCACACAAACAATATAAAATATGATTATAAATGATATATATTTTGGTCTATGTTCTATAAATATTACACGAGCTAGAGCGGAACGCTGGTAACAGACTGGTTTGGACGGCTGCGGCGTAGACTTCGTAGCGTGGATTGTATAAAAACAGCTGCCAGGAACAAATTTGTCGGACGTAATTAAAACACTTTTTTGCCCAAACAATTTCGTAGTTCCAAAAACGAGGACAACTGTGTGATTTTAGGGCAAATAACCATAATTAAAAGTTCTAGAGGACATTTTTTTCTAGAGCAGTATAGGATTCGATTTTTGATATTTATTTTGTTCTGAAAGCTGAATATTTCAATCTAAAATAAAAAATCGAGTCCTATACTACTAGAAAAAGTCATCCTCTACAATTTTTAATAAAGGTTTTTCTCTTTAAAACTACTCTTAAAACCCAAACAAATGTCTCGACAACGTCATTATCAACAACGTGAGCGGCGAATTCATATGGTAAACGCTGTAATCCACCAGTTTGTAGATTATAACGATTTGCAGTAGTAAAACGACATTTCGCCACAGTATCACTTTGCGGCTGCAGCTGTTGGCCCGTACCATTAAGCGTAGGCTGTTCAGCGTAATGCAACAAACGGAAAAGAACAAACTAATCAATTTGGGCAGGATACGTATAAAATCCATTACGATGTCCACTTGTGTCCATATGATTCGAATGATTAAGCTGAACAATTCGTTTGCTCCCAAAATAACCTCGTCGTTATCTTCGATCAGATCGTAGTTCGTCATTTTATGTCCGTTGTCGAACAATGTTTTTTATACACAAATATAAAGGCAAAAAAATATTCCTCGGTAATTAGTTTACGAATTATAAATCTTATAAACTGTGTTACTATATTATTATTTACGAAACATGCATTATATTTCGTATCGCTTGTGTTGTTATAGCAACGTTGAAATACAATTTTTATTTTATTTTTTGTTGAAGGCCAACTAAGTATTAAAGTGATGCATGCGTGATGCAACGGTACAAAATAACAAAATAATTTGAATTGAAAAGTACGGACGGATTACGCGCAAAATGAGGGTGGCAAAAAACCAATGTAGCAATACTCGTCGTATGCGTTTATTTTTACACTAACAAAATAAATTTGGCACACCACACTACAGTAAAAACGATACATACTTTGTTTCGTTCAGAATCTAAAAAAAAAATAAATAAACCTACAGCATTTACAATACACGTGTATTTGTAGAGTAATATACGGATTTTCAAGGCGCTTGGCTCTTCTAATGTATCAGTACTTGTCCAGTTTTAAATGTGGGAGATATAAATTAAATCCAAAAACTTCTTCGAACACCACTTGCGCATAAGGGAAGGAGCACTAAAGTCGGATGGAGTGATAAGGTGGACACATACGGTGGGGCGTTGAAGATTTTGCGTAGACTATTATTTTGGAGAGTTTGGATTCTATTAAGGTTTAACTTTTTTGCATTACTCCAGAGTTGGAGGCCATAGGGCCACATTGGCTTGATCAAAGATTTGAAAACTTGAAGTTTCGTGTTTAGTGGGGTGTGTTTATTATTAGTTAATGTTTTTAGCATGCGGAGTCGCGCATTCAAGGCGAGTCTCTTAGCTTTGATGTGGGGAGCCCAGGTAAGACGGCGATCAAGAGTAAGGCTAAGACATTTTATTAACTGGGATGAAGGTATTTGAGTAACAAAGAGGTATACATCAGGACACTCGTATTTTCTGAGGGAGAAAGTAGTGCGGAAATAATATAACAAATTAAAACATGTCAGTTGCAAAAAGTTAAATAAATTGAGCAGCAAAGTATTATTTGGATTCACGCAAACAATATATATTTTTTTTTATTTGACAATCTATACAATTTAGCACAATAAGCTTATCTTATATGATGAGAGTAATTAAAAAATAACATGAAAGGTGTGTTTAAGCAGCCACCAACGTGACTCTAGGCTATTGATTAGTTGGTTTTTTTTCTTTTACCACAATGAGACGTTAGATATTGAAGTTTTGTAAAAGGTCACAAGACCATTTCCTTTTTAATCTGCGGTTAGGATTTCCTGGGAGAGTAAGGATGGAAAGATCTTTTATGAGGGGGTTAGAATTAGTTTGGAGTCGTTTATGTAATCGTGTGTAGAAAATGCGTGCTTCCTCATCTATTGTTCTCATACATAGATCGTTGTGAAGAGTTTGGATAGAGATATAGGGCGGAGCATTGGATAATTGTTGGCGTGTATATTTTGGAAAGTTTGGATTCTATTAGTGTTAGATTTTTTTGCCGCACCCCACAATTGGAGTCCATACGTCCAGATTGGTTTGAGTAGAGCTCTGTAGATTAGTAGTTTGGTGTTTAGGGTGGAGCACTTATTTCTAATTAGCAAAGGTCTGAGCATACGCATACGCTTGCTTAAGGTTAGTCATTTGGTTTGAAGGTGTTTGTTCCATGTTAGTCTTTTGTCAAGGAATAATCCTAAGTATTTAACTATGTCGGATGTGGGAATTGGTACATTGTTGAGAGTAATGTTTGGACATATTCCTTGTTTTAGAGTGAACGTTGTGTGTATAGATTTGTTTGGAATAATTTTGACTGGCCATTTTTCATACCACTCGGACAATTGGTTAAGATGTACTTGTACGTTTGATGACGCAATTAACGGATCCTTATTGATTGATAAAATGACTGTCATCAGCATAATCTGCTACGATAGTTTGTTGCATGGTCTGCTACGTAGATGTTGAATAGAAAGGGGGAAAGTATTCCACCTTGTGGTACACCTGCTTTAATTGGTGCGATTTCCGACGTCGACGAATTATATTGGACTTGAATGTGTTTACCAGTTAAATAAGATTTCATTAATAGGTATAATGGGGAGAGGAGTAATTTTTTAAGTTTAAATTGTAAGCCTTCATGCCATACCCGGTCGAAGGCTGGTGCAATATCTAGAAAAATACAAGAACAATAAAGCTTTTTTTCAAGGGATGTAGAAATAACATCTACAACACGATGTAATTGATGTATCGTGGTATGTGAGTTACGAAACCCGAACTGGGTATTTGGAAGAATATTGTTTATGATAATATGTGGTATTAGGCGTTTTAAAATAAGACTTTCCAAAATTTTTGAAAAGAATTGGTCTGAATGAGGTTGGAGTATCGAGTGGTTTGTCAGGCTTAGAAAAAAGAACTATTTTAGAGAATTTCCATAACGTAGACAATTTAAAATATGATTATAAATGGTATATATTTTGGTCTATGTTCTATAAATATTACACGAGCTAGAGTGGAATGCTGGTAACAGACTGGTTTTGACGGCTACGGCGTAGACTTAGTAGCGTGGATCGCATAAAAACAGGAACGAACTTGTCGGGCGTAATTAAAACACTTTTGCCCAAAACAATTTCGCAGTTCCAAAAACGCAGCCAATTGAGTGTTTTTAGGGCAAATAACTATAATTAAAAGTTCTAGAGGGCATTTTTTTCTAGAGCAGTATAAGATTAGATTTTTGATATTTGTTTTGTTCTCAAAGCTGAATATTTCAATATAAAATAAATAATCGAGTCCTGTACTGCCCTAGAAAAAGTCGTCCTCTACGACTTTTAATAAAGGTTTTTCTCTAAAACTACTCTTAAAACCCGAACAAATGTCTCGACGACGTCACTATCAAACACGTGATTCCACCAGTTTGTAGATTAACCCACACAAGTTTTGTATAAATGTATATAATGCATTTGCATGTATTAATACTCCTACTGGTTTATATTTATAAAGATTCTTTTATTGTTTAAATAAAAATGCCTCTAGGCAATTAAAAAAAAAAAATGTATATTCATTAAAAAATGTTTATCAATTATATTTTTTGATAATGTTACATTGTATCGTGTATGTATTGCATGGATTTTTTGATAGTAACCAATCAATTACAAGTTTCTGAAATCAATTATTTACTATATTGTACTTGGAATTTGTAAGTATGCTCACATTACTCTGTGTTTTTTGCACAACGTGTCTTCTGCAGCAGACACAAATCACTGGTTGCTGCTTTACGTCCAGATGGCCAATTTAAATCGTACAAGTTTAATATCAAATCAACAGTAAACAATTCTGGAACGCAGCGTATCAAATTTGGCAACTATTAAACCGTACAAAAAATATCAGTAAAGAATAATTTACAAATCTTAAATAAATTAATAAATTTATATTAATTAATATTGTCTAACCAGAGATGGTGGTAAATGTCTAAGAATAATCTGTGAAGATCCTCGTCCACACATAACGAGCTGCTCGAGTAACCTCAATACAAAATGCGTTTCCCTACATAATTGTTCATGTCTTGAAGCGACTACGGCTATACGTCGAAAAAGGGCGATGAGTGCTCTTAGTAGTATTCCGCTTATACCTGTTCCACTGGTATCGTTATCTCCACTGTCCAAACGCATAATTTTGTTTGGCGGCCATGAATTATCAATATCCTATAAAAAGAAAGAAATTATTAGAGAATGTGTTTTATACAACACAATTTTATGCAAGGTTCATACAATGTCCATGCTGTTCGCTGATTTATGAACATCATTTTTTACTAGACTATTTTGTTGCAATTCAACTGATGCATAAATGCAATATGAACACAATTTAGCCAATGCAGTCTGTTGTGGTTCAATTAGTTCCACGTTTCTGTAAAGATAAATTTTAAATAACATCTTAAATTTTCATAAAGTGGATACTTACATATCTGGATTAAATAAATATTGAGGCATTAGTTCGAGTAATGCGAGTGTACAAAATTCAATATCAAAATGGAATATAGCAAACAATAAATCTACAGCTTTTTCAAGCTCGTCACGGTACTGTAACTTCATCATTTCCTGCAGAGAGCATTACAACAATAATAATAAAATACAAATGTAGAACATAATTACTTACTTTTATTAAATTGTTGACAAACCAATCGGATCCTGCCGTAAATAATGTTGTTTTCAGTTTTTGAGCAGCTTTCACATTTAACCAGCCTTCTTCTAATATACTCTCCCAAATGGGTACAAGTTGTTCAAGGATAGAGTCTTTTGATACAATACTACAAAAAGTAAATGTGAAAATCAATTGTTAACTAAACACAAAGTAAAAAGAAATAAACAAACCTATGAGATGGTTTAGACGACATTGTTGGCGGATGCAAGTCCTGCTGCATTTTACGAATAATTTGACACATCAATACTTGACGACTAATAATATGATTTGTAAATAACACAAAAAAAGAAAATGTATTATTATTATTTAAAAAGTTTACCATTTAGAATAGTGTTCTGGGCTCTCATCAGTATCTGGAATAATATTTAATAGTTGTTGGACCATGTTTAGTGGTTTAAGTAAAGCGTCTTGATGTAATATCTGATTTAATAATAAATGGTTAAATTCTATTGTGACAAAATTTTTTTATGATATACAAAGTATACCAAATGCATACCTGCATGTAAGAACATAGCCATGCTGCTGCACAAATAGGTAAACAAAACATAGACGAACGCATAGAGTCTAAAATGCGTTTAACATCATTACTGCCTAATGTAGAATTTTCCCAAGCTACTAAGACATCGTGTGTGGCTCCAATTATAGACACACAAATTTGATCCCAACTTGTATCGCTGAAAAAATTGAAATTGAATTAATAAACTCTGTAAGTACCAACTGTTTTTTTGAATAAAAAAAATACATACCAGTTTATTATATCTTCTCCATTATTAATTGTAGTTAACAGTTTTTCTACTTTATTTGGATCACATTCGCCCATCATAGTTTCATGAGATTTAGGATTGCCCAGTTCAACCATACACTGCCGACACCATTTTTCGAAAAATGTATCATTACCGCAGTCAGGAAAAATTGCCTTTGAAATAGAAAAGATTATATTGAAATTTTTATAATTTAACAAGATTTTAAAATTTACCTGGTATCCATATTTTTGAGTTATAAAACAGAGCATTAAAAATGTCATGTCAAATAGTATCGCATTAGTGACTAACTTGGGACCATCTTGTGGGTTAATTTGTTTACTGTATTCATTAACTTTAATCAATTTTGATACAAACATACGCAATTTACCCTCGACTGATGCAGCCGCAAGAATTAATTCCAAACTATTACCAATGAGCACTTGACTGAGTACACTGACCAAAGCTTCCTGAAAATATACATGTACATTTATCTACTATTGATTTTAATGCTTAAATAGTAATTTATAGTATGTTATTTTGTTCTATCATTCTCAATGGAATAACGTCTAAAATAAAACCGCGATAGTAATCTATACCTTTAAGTTATCTGTCAATAAGCAATTTACTAGTTAATTATAGTTGTCTTTTCCTGTAATGACATTACGAATTTCATACAAATATTTAACAAATGGTACCATTTAATGTTAGACAGTAAGAGATACTGCATGTTACTAATTATGTTACCAGTTAAGAATTAAAAGTGGAGGTACTATGAAATCAAAATATGCATATGTCTATACAGTTATCATAAAAGTAGCAAGTTTTTACTATTTGTCGATGACATAAAATTATTTGGTTATTAATTGCGTTGATGATTTAAAAAAATTTCAATCTGATCTCTTTAGTTTTGTTAACTGGTATTTAGACAATGGTTTCTTATTAAACATTAATGTTCTTCAATATGTTTTGTTAGAAACCATAGTCTTCTTGCTTTTGAGTATATACTTAATGGCCAAAGTTTAAAAAAGCCATCCAGAGTTTTTTCTTCAGTAATTTACAATTTAATAACTACATTTTTTTTAAATGTGCTAAGGAGTATGATTGTGTTGTATAGTCCCAGACTCAACACTATTTAATTGACAAGCTAGATTCTCTCCAACAAAAATTATTCAAGTTAGCACTTTAAAACAGCTGGTTCATTAAATGGCTTATGTCTATACGATTTTAGAGTATACGTTGATATTACATATATTTTAAAATGGGGTTATTGATTGCCCTAAACTCTTAAAGGTTTAACATTGCTATTCCCTCAGCCTATATTTTCTATTTCCTTCCACCGAACCAATTATAGTTACGCATAATTATTTTTAATTGTCTTTACTTAGTTAAGAATCATGTGAAAAAGCCAACTGGGGTTTATAATTATTATAAATAAACATAAGAAATAACTTGCTTGTATTTTGGAGTAATCAGAATCTAAAGTTCTAAGCATTCGCTGCAATGTGGGTTCAGTTCTCATAATAATTGTCAACACATTGGATGGCGGATTTGGACTACTAAGTGTTGAAACCACTTTGGCTCTGTGTAATAATCATAAATAGTTTTTTTAATATCAGTGAAGTGGTTTTATTTGGATCAAGAAAAAAATTAATATATCTGTACCTTCTGGTAATTATAGAACTACATTGATTTTCAGTAACAAAATCTAGTTTAACCAGCTCATTTAGTAGTAGCTCTATGGAACTGCAAGCTGTATGCGAATCGATGAAATCCAGCAATGGAAACATCTCTAATAGCATCTCAAAGCCTTGAATTACTTCTTCGGAAGCTTTGAAGCTTTTAGAGTCCTCACATAAATGTTTTATGATATGTGGAAGTTTTATGAATGTAAATGCTCCCCATTGCGGTCCGTGATCTTCTTTGCTCAGCGAATCTCGCAAGCACATGAAACATGCTCGTATCAGTTCACAGTACAATCGGGGATTACTGTAGCCCTTTTATTAAATTGTTAAGTAAATGTATCAATTCAATTATATATATATTTGATTATTGTTACAGGAATTTTTATTATCATTCTAACTAACTTTTATTTGACGAATCATTTTCAATTTATCTACTAACACTTGGGTCTCTGTTGAAGGATTCAACATTACCCTAATGGCCAACAATGGTTGTAATACATATGTAATTGGTTCATTGTAAGTTGTTACTGACTCCATTGCTGTAAGTTTTTTTGAATTTTTAAAGTCGATATTACACATTTGACTAAAAAAAAAATTTTAAAAAAAAGAATAAAAATGTTAACAAATTAACTGGATTAAAAAAAAAAAATTTACATTAAAACTGAGTGCACATGTGGAATATTTGTGTCCATTGAATTTTGCACATCTTGGCTAATGTCTTGACACTTGTTTACAATAAGCATGTACAAATCTGTAATGACAAAAAAAAAAAAATTATAAATGATAATTTTAAATTATTATGTATTACTTTATATTATAATACACTTACCAGTGTCATCGTGTTTTGCCAAGTAAAGCATAGCAAATATAAAATCATTATTCAAAAGATAATCTAAAATTTGAATTGATTTATTTGCAATACGATCTTCAAGTCGATTAGTTACATTGTCTTTGGGTATATGTCCACTACGAACACAAGTCAATAGCCAATCCACCAATGACAATAATGCACCAGCAAGAACACTTTCTTCTGGTTTTCCTCGACATGTTATACCATTCTAGAAAAAATAATAATTTATGTTATATATTATATTATGTATGTTTTACATTGTATATACCAATGTAGACTCGAGGAAATCAAGTAACACGACAACACAAGACCTCTTATGAAACTTATCATACTTGCTAATACGTTGAAGGATCGCTGCATAGGACACAAGCTAAAGAAATATAATAAAATATTAGTATTTTTATTTAGTTTACAAAATGTTTATTTTTAAATTTACTTGGCAATTTAGCGAATGCCTTAAATAGGAAAGTACAAGTTCATTGGGATAAGAACCAACTAATGCTTGTGATAATATTATGTCGGCCAAATTATAGACATCTCCACTTACTCCTCTAGGTAGAACCTAAATAATAGGCAGTCATTTAGATTATTTGTATTTTAAATTTATATAGATTTTTCATATCAAAATAAAATTAATTAAGTAATATTGAATTACATTTATATTTTTACAAAGTAAAATTGTAAATAATTGTTTTACAAGTGTATAATAACGTCAAAGTATAAAAATATAATAAACCTAACAAATATTGAAATGAGTAATTGCAAAAAATATTTATAAAAACTTAAAAATAAAGTTCAATTTAGAATGAAGTTAATAATATATGTTTAGAACATGACTGCTTCAAAACAAATGATAAGAACATGGTTATATGGTAAAAAAATTCTGATAAAATGTATTTTATTCTTTTGCTCAACTGAAAAATGATCTCACAATATAGTTGCATACTAAATAATAAAACATTTATAAATAGCAAATTTTGTTTATATAAAAAAACTCTGTCAAATTATTAAGATATGTTTATATTTATTATTGTTAGTAATTATTACAATCAATAGCATAAATTAATTTTAACAAATTTTAATTTATATCAAATAAAAATAGCTAAACTATTATCTATTTAAGAATAATAATAAAAATACAAAATTATGAATTATCAAATATAATTTTTTCATGACGTTCATAGACAATCGGTAAAGTATTTGCATAGAGCCCAGGATCAGTAAGTGTTCCGGATTTTCCAACTGGTATTGTTTTTGTAAATAATTCTCTGCGACAAACTTCTCTCAACAAATAATTCCATTCTACCGCTTTATACACGCGTGTGTCGTTAATGCGTATCATGACACCGTCTAAACGCAAAAAAAAACGCAACAAAGCAAAGAAACCACTGGGCATACAGCGTATTTTCACAGAACACACAGCTACACCGTTGTCATGTAATTCGTCTTCGAATAGAGTCAAATCTGAGTAGAAAAGTATCTCTTCTTTCTCTTTGAGTTTCTCCATATCTATACGTGCATCGGTGGCTTTAATAATTGTGTTTCCAAATAATGTACCTTCATAGTATGTAGAATACGTCCAATCAAACATTTTAACATTTTGGTCTAGAAGACCAGTATCGAGTCGAGATTCCTTCCATTCTTTTGCGCAAGCAATTTTTAATGGTGCTACAAAAGGATCAACACCTCTCAGGGCATCTAATGCAAAAAAACGTATTCCTGAATGGCCATCGTATTTAATTTCTAAAATATTTTTAGGAAATACCATTTCAGGCAAATGATAAAGTTTCAGTTCTGTTGAAAAATGACAAAAATCACAAAGGCACGGTGACGAGGAAGATACATTACTACTTGATAAACATCCTGATCCAAGTATATGACTTTTGGATGATATGATTGTCCATTTGTCAGTTTCAAATTGTTCACTTTTGGCAGTCATTTTGAGGATTTTAACACCTGATCAACAAAACGGTTTATAAGCTGTCACTCCACTGTACACAATTCTTATAATATATCAACAAATAAATGTATTCAATAAATATTTTGTTTCCGTATATTATTATTATTAGTGCCTACACAAAATTCAATTGAAAAACCCAATAAAATTGTTTGCTACTCCTGAATAATTTAAATTGTAATTAATGATTATTTTACCAGACCGTATTGTTTTAGAACTATTTTTAATTTTTATACTCTTCGACTGAAGTTAAAAAAAAAACATTATATTTTAATTGATTCAATAGTGTGAATAGCGTTTTGAATATCAAAACAAAAAAAAACATAATACTTAATTATGGATAAGTATTTTAGAATGACTTTAGAATTTACATATTACTTATTGTAAACATTAAATTAATGAATTATTTATTTACCGATTTAATGGATATTCCCCACTGAATTTCTGTCCAACGTTCTCCCCAAGCTTTCAGCACTAACGATTTCAAACTGCTCGTTTTACTGGTGACTTTGCTTGGCTCCATTTACAATAAATATCCGGCGATCATTTCGGATCTAAGCGGACAAAACAAGTTGATTATAACTAACGGTCACACTATATAGTAATACAAAGGACGCTACTGCCATTTGTATTGTGGAACACAAATGATATGTGTTAAAAAACGCTGACAGACCAAAGTAATATTATAATTATATATAACACTCACGATATATAGTACTACAATATTGAAATTTTTCTTCGAGCGATGATTTTTGGGAAACGGGTTACGGTTAATCGGAAATCTGCGTAATAGTAGACATGCGCGATTTCGAAAATCGTAATCCACAAAATTAATTATTATATTCGTGAAACCGGAATATAAACAATTGACGCTATTGATAAATGATAACGTATACCGTGGTTACGTTACGGTATACAGTGGTAGCAAATAAAGTCTACGGTACCGGATTTTGACAATGATTTCGCTACCAACACATCAACGGATTATTGATTTTTTTTTCAACCGTAGAAAATACATAAACAAATTCTCTTTAAAATTAAAAATAAAAACCAATGTCATGGGCTCTTTACACGATGTAGATGAACATTTCAACTACATTGTAGCTCACTACCACGGTGCTATAGATCTTAGTCCGTGATCACGATTTTAATTCGTTCATAAATGTAAACACTGTATAATAATTAATAAGTTTCAATATAATTTTAAAAAATAATACAAAATACATTAATTGAGATATAAAGTAAAGTTTCGATTTTTACAACAAAAAAAATCATATGTTTATATAATTAAACAATGTTTTGGTCACAGAGAATATTCATGAGTTCACCAGCTTAAATTGAATCCAAAAACATCTTTAAACTTTGTGATGTTGTATACAAGAGCGTAGGTATATATTTTTAATGGGGGAGGGGTTGGTGGGTTAGTTGATTTTCAATTATTTGTTATAGGCCGAAATGGAAAAATAAATAAATTCTAATTCGTTGTGAGTGGAGAATTGAAACAAAAGATGTTTTGAACAAATTGTGGCGAACATATAAATATATTATTTTCACTTTGCAATATTTATTTACTACTTGTTTATTAATTGTGATTTTCGAAATGGGGTTGGGGTTGAACCTGCACTATGTACACACTACACGTACTCGTGTAAATGAGAACACTTTTATTAAAATTCACTTATATACGCACAATTGTCTTTTGTATAATAAATAGTTTCAAGTTTTTATTAGTTCGCCTACCCAACAAGTAATGATTTGAATATTGGTCCATTGATGATTGACTGGTGTTTCCAGAGTTGATTTTTTTATCATCATAATAGTTTGTATTCTATTACGTGCATAATTCAAATTGTTGAATACTAAATAGGCAGTAAATGAAACATATAATGTATACATTTTTTTTATAAACATCACACGGGTCCAAGATCGACCAAAAATAAAATAACATTAGTTAGTAGCGTTTGAAATCATTATCAGGAATTATAACATTAATGTATTTTTGTGTTAATTATTTCGAAAATGAGAAAAGTGGATTTAATTTTATGTTACATAATAATAATCTGGAAAGTTATTTTCAACATTTTGTTAAGGAACTGGACAAAGGGACACAGAGACTGATAATTATTATTATAATATAAAATAAATAACACATGGTCTGAAGTATTTTGAATTCCGTACATTAAACAACCAACACATCTACAATTTGGTATTATACCATATTTAGGGGTACATTAATCTTAATTAATAATATAATAGTAATAATAAAAAATAGAAGCGTAATAATGTACTAAGTATTGACATAAAGACACTTCTTAAATTATAATATAATCAGTCATAATGCAAACTAAAAGAAATAATATGTATCTACCTATATATAAGTAATAATAAAAATTAAATAATAATAATAATAAAAAGAACATATTGAATGATTTGTTTTTGTGTGAATAGACACCTTGATTATATATATGTTAATATATGTGCTTTAAAATAATAATAATATATATATAGGTAGAAAAAATAATATAATTAGGTAGTAGATAAATGATAGCTTAGTGTAGTTATTTAATAATACGTTTTGTTTTTTTCTTTTCTTTCCCATATAGGTCATGATAAATATTTTAGCACATTTAATACATTTTGATCTAAACAGCAATTGTAATAGGTTCATTATTATGGCCACATAAACACACTGCATTTAAGGAAATATAATTTTAATATTTCTTTGAGATTGAAAAAAAAGAAATGGCATAATAATATTGATCTTCTACGCTATATTTAATTATAACTTATAACCATATATGGAGATATGGGTAGGGGGTTGGCTTAGCGCCCTCCAATATTATCCATAGCCTCTCTAAATTAAGCCAGTATTACTACATACACTTTTGTTAGGATTATTTTAGACCCCATCCCTAAAATAAAATGTATCTTATCTCTGCCCATGCTTAAAACATTTAATCATCATAATAATGAATAATTATGTATTTCCATTAACCAGATAAATGTTATTATACTAATAATATTTATTCTTCACAACCTATATTATACAAATACACCGTATTCGAAATAACTCACAACATTTATACTATAATGATAAATTAATAATAATAATAATAATAATAATGAAAAAACATGTTACATTTTCGATAATACTATATTTCTAACTTTGGTACTATAATTCTATTTAAACGAATATTAATTGTCCAATACATATTATTTTAACAGTAAAACAAAAATCACATAATATAATATTGACGATTCTATTAACTGCACATTTATTACTAATAAAAGCTATGCAAAGCACACAATACAAACATAAAAATAGTTAAAAGCAGTTTAGTCAGTGTGTTATCTTTTATAATATATTATATTAATTTATTTAAAATATTAGACTTTTTTTTTTATTAGAGAGTAATGTGTTATATATATAATTTTGATGTTAATATTTTACCTTTAAATTATGGGCCAGGTTGCAAATAGAGAATACTCACTTGACAAAAATGCAAATGCAATAAAATCAAATAAAAAATGTAAATAAGAAAAGAACTAAAACATTAATATCTAGATATTAGCCTACTTCATATATATAATACGCTTTGTTTATGTATCAAACTGAAAACAAATTCAATAGTATTTGGGTTGTATATATATATATACTATTTATACTATTAATAATTATAAATTTAGGAATTTTTTAAATCTGAGCTCAAATATTTAATTGTATTTTAATGTAAAACAGGAAGATTTATTCGATTTTATAACACATCTTTTTATAATTTGAAACCATTGAATTGTTTAATATAAATAAGCAGGATAATTACTCCTACCAAAAATAAATAAATAACACAATAAATTTGCTTAGATTTGCAATAGAATAATAGGTTTATATTTGTAGATAACTTGTATTTTTGTTTTCGAATTTGATTAAATATAATGTATTTATATAGATTAGGTTTTTAATTAATAACTATCATTATTTATTAGAATTTACGAAATACTACAATAATAGAATACAACTATTGAAGCAAATCATAAATATTTTGGCCTAGCGGTATAATTATTATGGCCAAAAATATTTTATAGAATTTATGTTATTTGTTTGTTATGTGGTTATTATGACGATATATGTTAGGTTTAAGAGAGAGTGAAAACACACATTCAACAGTAAAATATAAACAGTTATAGCATTACAATTATTTAGGGTAAGTAGTATTATTAAGTAGTTGACTTATGAGACTTTCTAATTAATATAAACTAATATGTCACTTGAATTGAGATAAATGGTTACGCTTTATCACAGATGACGGAACAATTAGTTGATAATTTTTAAGTAATGACTAGTGGCTCGTCATCTGAAAAACCTTGAACTGCTGGTTCATCATCTAAAAAATAAATAATATTAATGATAAATATAAACATGATTAAAATATCAAATCAAAATATAAAGCCTTATGGTATTTATGATATATACCTTTAAACATTCCCAATCCTAAGATAGCATGAAAAGATAACCAAATATAATTAAAAAAAGAACAAAATATTTTATAAATATATAGCTAAAACTAATTAAATTACTTTAAATATACTACTAACCAAGACTATCAACTCCAGTAAAAGTAGCTGATCCTGATCGTGTATCGTATCGGCTGTTGGCAAACTGCACAAAGCTACTTTGTAGGTTTCTATGTCTTACAACAAAATATGCCAAGCCCGCAGATAGTCCTATCACAATCAATACTAGAAATATAGATGTCCATCCTGTGTTGACACCAACTACGACTACACCAGATTGATTTTCCACTGTAAAAAGGTTAATATACTAAACCGATTAATATCATGTACATTTTTATTGTGAACATTGTAATTACCATTTGGAGGTATAAATGAAAATACTTCAGACATCTGAGACATATATCCTGCATCTGTGACCAGTTGAACAGCTACCGATAACTGACTACTTGTAGTTGTAGGTGGATCGACAACAATATACGGTGAATCATCAGCTCTATAGACTCTAGCACTTGTAATATTTAATTCACTGCCTTCAGACATATGCACCAAATAATGAAAGACCCTAGAAAATTATCCATGTTTGTAATTCCTACACAAATATTTGATAAAAATAATAATATATTGACTCACAAGTTATGAAGTTTAAGAGGCAAAGTAGGTTTACTCCAGTCAATTTCATAATGACCTTCTGGTGTTTTGAACACTTTAACTTGGTGCGGACTAGGTAATTCTGGAGCACGATAATTAATTAACGGAGATGGTACAGCATTTGGTGTTATTGTAGACACGTTAATAAAGTAATTGCCACCGTAATTAGTAGCAAAATTAATTTTAGCTTCGACATCAGATACATTTGGAACGTTTAATTCAAAATGATCATTTTTGACAGACTCAAAGATGTTCACCTTAAAGTTATATACATAATATGAAATTTTAACCGAAATTAAGGAATGGAAAATTATTATTTAAATGTTATTACTTTGTAAGACTGTTGAACTGGATGACAGGATGCTTTCCAGCTAATAACAATCATGGCTTGGAGCAAATGTTCAAGCTGTTCAACTTTGATATCTTTAGGTGGAACGGTCGGATCAAATGGAGTAATTATATTCATAGGTTTCTTGGATAATGGTCCAATACCATAAGGACCAATAACACCAACATCGATCATAAGTGAAGTACAAGATTCAATATTACTCAGAATAGCTATGGTCGCCGAAGTATTATACTTTGGACCTAAAAATATTATGTTTAATTTAATATTTCAATAGGTACAACTAATTTTTTGGATAAAAATACCATTGAGAAGTTCATTGGTATTTGTGCCATAATAGACTCCATATAGCCATTTTGTCTTTCCCAAAGGTTTAGGTATATTCCACTGGACTTGAATTGTAGACTCTTTCTTATCTTTAATGTTAACCAAAGAGCCAGTAATATTTGTCACACATGGCAATGGTTGACCTAATTTTATTATTATCAATTAAAAATAGTTGTTTGAGTACTAATTAAACTGATAAATAATATTCATACCTTCAGTTTTTGTAACAATTGTGTATTTCATACCGACATATCGTTTATTATATGGTGTTACATTTATTGTGTATGTTACACCAGGAGACAATCTGGTAACTGAAAATTGAATGTTAGGAATAGAATAGAAATACAAAGAATTGCCATTAACTAGTACTTACTTGCAATTTGTACAACTTTCTTTTCATTAGTTACATTAAATGTTTGAACAGAATAAGGATATGGCCCATCTTTAATTGGCGCAGCAGCAACAACATTAAAACCAGTTGCATATTCAACACTATCCCAATGTAAAGTAATGCTGTTTTCTGATCTTCCAGTTACATTTAATTTTAAATTAACATCCACTAAAGAATCTTCCGCAAATTGGAATCTTTTTACTGCAGAACGTTCAGATTCAAATTCTGATGATTTTGCAGTAACCTAAACACAAATGTTTATGTAAATAATATTCATTATTAAACAATAAATTGATAAAATATTACTCTTACCCAAAAGCTATAGTAAATAGTTTTGCGATATAATGATGATCGGACAGGGTAGGACTGTGTAGAATTGATAAAATCAACTTCTACTGATAAAACCATTGGCGGGTGTGGTGGTTCTACATAAACATTGTATGATGAAATGCGACTAGCTGGATTTTCTGGCCTAGTCCAAGTTACCATCACTTCTTCAGCATTTACTTGTTTAACTATTACGTTTATCGGAGCACCCGGAACTATAAAATTGAAAATAAAATTAAAAATAAGAAAATTATCATACAAACTCGCATGGTAATCACATACTTGTTTAATTTTAATTATTAAATTTTACATACCACCTTCAGTAGTCGATGCAAGTATGAAAAAAGCTGGGGGGTAAATAATATCAGGTGTATCTTTTTGACGGACATATACAGTCATATTATATGAAGTAAATGACTTAAGTGAAGTAAACATAAAACTAGTTTTCGATATCCATGTTTGATTGACACAAGTTTCGGGCATGCGAGATTCACTTATTGATGGTAAATATTCCAAACTCAAATTTTTTGGGGCTATCCAGTATAAAGCTATAGTATCTGAAGACGTTCCGTGTTCATCGATAAAAAATAATGACACCTGTGTTAAAAAACTATTAGTATATTTTCATTAAGTATATAATATTATGATGCCTTATCCTTATCCAATATTAAATTCAAAGAAAATAACTGAAATTATTGCGATAAATGTAGAAACTCACTTGAATACTCAAAGTATTGTTCATTGTGTCACAATACTCTTCGTCACTGCCATCATAACAATCTTTATGCTGATTACACTGTTGCGATGCTGGTATACATCTACTACCATCACATGGGAACAGACCTATTCCACAACTAGGTGTAGCTGGTGCTAAACAATTTAGGTAAATTTTGTAATATAGGTACTTACAAGAACTATAATATATTTGGCATTGGCAATAATGCTTACTTTGGTTATTGTTTGAACAAAACATTTCATCACTTGCATCTGGACATTGTGGAGTACCATCACAAACTTTTTCAATACTAATACATGACCCAGATATACGACATTTGAATTCTCTGCTATTATTTCTACAACGTCCAACAAAATTATTATTTTTGCAATTATATTCGTCTTCATTTTGATCACAATCGGCAATTTCATCACACACCCATGAATCTTCAATGCATAAACCTAAAACAAAAATTTATAATAATTTGAAAAAGAAACATGTTGAACAAAGTTAGGTTTAACATTAATTGATAAATCTTATTAAAAATTGTACATATTGTATTAATAACTACAAAATAAATTTCAATTGTTTGTGTTTTAACTTATTATGTCAGAAATTTGAACTCAAAACAACGATGATAAAAACTACTCTATGAATATTCCTGTTTTTTCTCAATTATAGCACCAACATAAAAAAATTTCCTTCCAGAAAGGTTTTTGATTTAAACAAGATTTTTAGTCATTAAGTTGTTTACAAAAAAAAAAAATCACAAATCATAGTGTTTGTTTTGGACAGTTGAGCAAACCGTGAGTTTGGTTTGGCATATTTGAGCGCTCAGACTACCATGTCACCACTGAAACTGAGCGCTACATCATTAATCCAAGACTACAAACACCTAGGTGAAAGAGTATCATATAAATTATTAAACATATCGGAAAAAGCGTTATCAATTTATTTACATTTTACAAATAGATTTTTTTTATTTACAAAAACATTCTATACTATATTTTATTTTTTAAAAAAAATATTATTTTCATAGAAATTTATTTTATTATTATTACAATTTATACTAAACGAATAGGCAATCGATAAATCTAAAGAAGTAAATAGAACTTCACATCATTTAACAAACTCATCACTCTCATTGTTGAATATAAAATGGAAGAACATTTTTTTTTCCATAAACAAATATCATGATTGTTGGGTGTAAACAATTTTTATCTTATTAGTGATATTACATTATGTGACAATATTAATTTTGATAGCCTATCCAAATGCTCACCTATGTAAGTACCCGTTCATATTAGAAATAAACAAAGTGATTATAAGCACGTAAAAACCAAAGTAAACTGTTTATGAGCATGAACGATATAAGTATCTAAAATTACTATCAATAATCAAAGAAAAAAATCAAAATATTCTTAGCAACGCTCAGAATCTAAAATTGTTCCAGTGATTAATATTGAAAAATATATAATACATTTTACATATTAATTTTAAACCTTTAAAAATGATTAAAACTGCATTTGAATATCCAAAATAATAATCTATATGAATTTAACAAAAAATAATCAAACAAACAAACCAGAATTGCATTGGAAATAATGCGGAGGGCACAAGCTTTTAATAGTCGGTATAGTGATAGTTTTTTGAACATCTATTGGTGTTGCAGTTCCACATTGTTCTTCGTCAGAGCCATCTTCACAATCCAATACCTTATCACACTTCCACCAATAAGGAATACATTTTCCATTGTTACATCTGAATAACCATTCACTACACGTACCCTAAATGTTTAAGTATAAATAAACATGTATTAATACAAGCACACACACAAAAAAAAAAATATTTAAATATGTAGGTATTGCTACTAACATTAGTGATAAAAGGGAAATGAGTAGTCGGTTCAACAGGCCTAATAGTAGATGTACAATTGGACTCATCACTTTTCATTCCATCATTACAATCATCATCACCATCACATATCCAAGATGCAAACACACATTTATGGTTGGCACACTAATAACAAAATATTTGTGAAATAAATAAACAAATTAAAAGATACCTTATGATAATAACTACAAACCTCATATTGCCAAGGATCGCAAATAACAGCATCACAATTAAGTTCATCTTTACCTTCTGGACAATCTTTTTCACCATCACATTGCCATTTAATGGGAACACAAGTGTTGGTCGTACCAGGACAATGAAAATTATTTGCTAAAATAAAAATGAATGTCCTCAATATAAGTAATGAATGTAAATTGGGTAAATAATACACTTACGTGGACAAGTGGATGAAGAATTGCTAGAAGTGTTTGTACAGTTAACTTCATCTGATCCATCATGGCAATCATCTTCCAAATCACATCGCCAATGCATTGTAATGCATCGACCATTCTTACAACGAAACTGTCCTTCAGAGCAATTGGAATACTCTGCAAGTTTTTAATACAACATGTATTATACAACAAAGACTTGTTTTAAAATTTAAAATAGATTAAACAATCTTATTAAAGTTAGAGAATATAATCAAAAAAATTATGCATCCAACTTCAATTTGAAAATTCTTTAAACCAATAATTATATAAAAAAAAATGTTATTTAATAAACTATAATTATTAAAAACTTTGATAACATAAATGTAAACAATTTTAATTTGTAGTATTGTGGTAGAAATGATTAAACCAGCACGTCAATTTATTTTATAAACTAATTCAAAAGATATTGGAATTCTTCAAGATGGAAAAAAGGAATATAAATTAAAAGATATATTTGGGTTTAAATCATAAACAATTATTCAATATTCATGATTATAAAATAATAGTAGAAAATATAATATACTTACTGCAATTCATTTCATCAGAAGAATCCTCACAATCTGGATCAAAATCACACTTCCAATATAATGGAATGCATTTTCCATTGTTACATTGGAATGAGTTCGGACCACAAGAGACTTTAGTACAATTTGTCTAGACAATAGATTAAAACGAATCGTTATTAACAGTAAAAATATAATATATTTGAGGTAGGAATGAAAAAGAAAAACAAGTTTGCCACATAAATATTTATACAATATAGGGCTATTTTTACTTCACACTGTAATGCATACTCAATATGTACCGAGTGGCATTAACTCCAACCTGATAAGACTTGAGAAATATTTGAATTGTTAACAATTTAAATTATCAAAACTATCTTTACATTGTATACATATTTATTTAAGGGATCCAATTTTGTCAAAAAAATAAACTGCAATAACTTGTAGTCACTCAAAAGAGATGTTGTTTGTGAATTTCTGTTTCAAATGTTTATTTGTATCTGTGTAGTGTAGGTAAATAAACAACATTATGGTACATTATTTGATAAAAAAAAGTACTAGAAAAAATATTTTGATAATATAAATAAATATAAAATTTTTTTTACATTAACTATTATTTTATTATATTTTAATTAAATTTCTATTTTATACTTATGTTTCTACATATATAATATCAATGTTGTTTACACCTAACAAGATAATAAAACTGTTTTTTACATACCATTCCTAAATATGAATAACTTTAATTTGATAAATAAATATAATTTAAATTAAGTTATTAATGAAAAACTTACTTCGTCTGAAAAATCTACACAGTCGTTATCACCATCACATTGCCAATATTTAGGGATACAATTACCATTAGCACATTGGAAATAATCAGTAGAACAAGTTTGACCAGCTATTATTAAAAATATGAATGATTTTTTTTTTTAAATTTACAAAAAATAAAATATATGTTAACCTAATTATATCTATGTAATGACAATTTATTTACCCGATGGACAGGTTCCATTCATAAATGGTTTCTTGGAACCAGGACAAAGACAAATACCATCAGAATTGCTCATATTGTCTGGACATTGACAAGAGAACTTTTGATTTGGCAAACCAAAACAAAAATGAGAGCATTTGCTAGTAGTTGAACATTCATTGGTATCAGTTTGTGACATATGAGAAAACACCTAAAATACAATTAAATAAATCAAATTAGTATACAATACTAATAATAATATATTATACTTTTAAATCCATTAGTCCAACTAAATTTGTTTCAATTGTTTGAATTTTGTTTCCATGATCTTTATCAGACATAAATATTGAATTTTGTTTCCAGTCGTCCCAATAGATCCAATCTTTAAGAATACCTACAGCAAAAGGATGAGACACCTTTTCCTAAAATGAGAAATGTATCAATATATGTACTCCCATAGTATTCAATATTTATTATTTATAAGCTATACTAACATCATTTTTAATAACTTTGTTAACATTATTTCCATGTAAATCACAAGAAGCAATATAATCATGTCGAGCATCCACCCAGTATAAACGTTCAGCTATATAATCGACAGCTAGTCCATTGGGCCATTCAACAGATTCATTACTGATTAATGTTATTATATCAGTACCATCTGAATTAGATCTTGCCACTTTGGCTTCTCCAACAGCCCAATCAGTCCAAAATAAATAACTGAAAATAATTATCTTATTATGTGTTATTTAATTTGTCGATTTGTTTCTAATCTTTACTTACCCAGCTCTAGGATGAACAGCTATACCTCGAGGTTTCTTGAGATGAGTAGGACCTATGACAGTTCTACGAATATGTCCAGGAATTTTGGTATCAGTACGTATAGCTTCAATTTTGGACAAAGTGCCATCAACAAAATACAGATGTTTAGATATCCAGTCATATGCCATACCTTCAACACTACTAAGTCCAGTATTTACTAAAATTTCAGGGCTTTCATCTCCGTTAGACAGACATTGACGCTAAAATAGAATAATTAATTTATAGATATGTAATATAATAAAAGTAAAATACCAATAAATTAACATTATACCCCAATTTTATCTGTAACAATATCAGCCCAAAAAACACAGTTATTTTTCACATCAAATTCAACAGCTATGACATTTTCCAGTTTGCGCACAGGTAATACCTCGTGTGATTTATTATTAATACTCAATCTAAGGATACGATCTTTTTGGGCAACTAAAATGAATTCTGGCTTTTCCCTGCAAAAAATTAATAAATATATATTTTTGAAAACTAATCATTTTTAATAAATTATTCATTAGACATACTCAAATGGACATGGAATTTCTTGAGGCATGAATTCTAATTCACGACCACCTTTACACATATCACCAGGTATTAAACGATAACCTTTTGTACGATTATAGAAAAGACCAGGTTTACAAAAAGATGGTAATACATAAGGATCAATGTTAATTGTCTTATTCCTGACACATTGTTTTGAACCTGGCAGCCAAGTAAATCCATAATCACTAAAACACAAATTTAAACCATTGAAATTCAGATACCAATTTAATTACTATACAAATAATTTTATTATTTTACCATATAAAATCTTCAATATTACAATCGCATGTAATAGTCTGTATAGGTCGATCATAATTTATACTATTGTAACAATTTGCTTTAGGTGCTCTTCTTTGAAATGTTTGTTTCTGACCAAGAACACAGGATGTTTTTAAATGATCTTTTGATGATGTAGGCGTCCAACTTTTGTAATCATCTTTGGTACAGTTATATGCTATACAAATTAATAAAAAAAACAATTGAATATACAAATATTAATAATAATAATAATACAATACGTACAAAATGCATTCTTCAGATCGATTTTAACTATTAACCATTCATGTTTTTCCATAACCGAACCAAACATAGTAAAAACAGTAGTATTTTCTCCAGGTTCTGTCATTAACTCATAAACTTTTATTTTGCTGTTAGTAAAACTTTGCTCAAGCCATGTTTCCCCTTCATCAGTTGAATAAAGAATTTGACTGGTTTCTTCCCTTTCGCCCTTGTAGTACCGCACAGCAATTAAAACGCCCCCATGATCGCCCATGTTATAAAAGTGCATTTCTTTTAATACTTGTCTCCATGTGAGACCAGCATCTCTACTGACAAAAACACCAGGGTTGCCCTTCAATGATTTGCCAACCACACCAGTAGCCATAATCATTCCAGGAGCAGACTTTGACGATAAAATAAATGTATGTGTTCTGGTAACAGGGTATACATGAGCAAACATTTGTGTAAGATGCAATGAACAATTGTCAGCCTACAATAACAAATTTTAATAAATTGTTAGAGAAAAATTGAAAAGTATAATATGTTAAACAAACGTATATAACCTTTTCACAATGAGAGAAAGCACGCGTAATATTTAATAATCTCCAATCAACACCCCAATCAAAGGTGATAAGAGTTACAATGTGTTCTGGGCCTACATCTACATTGCCTGCTGATATTGAAGATGAAATTTGCGATACAATATAAATTCCTTGGAGACCTTTAACTTTATGTATGTCTGCAAATGGTTCTGACCACAAATCACTAAAAAATTTGAAATAAATTAATAATTTATTTTTAGAAATGTTACCAAGTGACATTAGACGACTTATTTATAGGAACTGCAAAATAACGTGTAATTTAATGAATTTACAAAATATTATAAATTAAAGTCAGTATTTATGAATAAAACTCCCAAAGGAATTATTTGTTTTCAAGTTCCTACAATTGATTAATTATATTTAATAAAATTAAAAATTCCTATACCTGATAAGAGATTCTGTCCATGTGATATTAGGGAAATAAGCAACAACCCTTTCAAGTGACAAACTAAATGTTATTGTGTCTTGATTAGAAGATTGAATTACATCAGAAATATATAAATTTGATAAAGTTCGAGTATGAGCAACAGCAATCATAATTCTATTAGCAGTAATATCTGCGACATGGTAATCACGTCTATCAAGTTCAGTGGCAAACCGAGTTCGAACAAAATTTCTTCCTTTATAGCTTATCATTAAATCTAAATTGTTCTAAAAAAAATAACATTAGGTGTTAAATAAAATTAAAATTATGTTAGTAAATTAATAAAACATTTGAACAATAACAACCTTTGATAGCTGAGTGGATACAAACATATAGTCATCTTTTAATTTTAACTGTAACACATTTACAGCTAATGTAGTCAAATTATTTTGACCAGAGTGCATATTTTCGGAAACGCCAATAACAGTAGATGAAGTTGATGATTCTTCCCGTTGAATAATTAATGAATGTCCACTTTTATATAAATCCCATGACATTGGGATCCAAAAGTATGATTTTACATGTTCCTCAAGCATGGACCATGTTTGACCAAAATCATGAGTTATCCATAACTAAAAAAAAATTGTATGAAATAACAATTTCAATTAAAACTATACTCTACTCAGGTAAGAATGCTCAGTCGGTCGATGAAACTGTGTTCACTGACAGTCACAGAACAGCCGGATCTTAGGGTAGGGGTCCGACTGTTCGTGGAGCTCAATATGCATGCGCGATATTGGACATTCTTAACCTGAATATAGTACAGTAATGCGGTATCATTTATAAACAATGTTTTTCTAAATTAATTATTTTATAAATTCAATTTTCTTATATTTAAAATGTTGATACGATTCTATATGATTACATTTTAATATGATTTGGCATATTGAGTCTAAAACAAATAAAAAATTACTTTTAATTTAATTTAATATTTTTAGTTTTTAAAGTAACAAATCCAACATATAGATTAGGTGTAAATCTAAAAACCAACGACAAATTGTGAATTATACTAATACTTATACCTACATGAAATTATCAAATATTCAAAGTAAGAAATTTTTTTATTATTATTAATTAACTCGAAACTAAATACCTGAGCTGATTAAATTATACTTTCGTCGTACAAATAACCAACCTGTTTATTTATATACTAGTATCAACATGTATCTTAGGATAAAATTATGTAACTTAAATTTAAATTATTTATATGATATTTAATAACTCATTGGAATTAAGTTAAGGCCAAATTAATATGCAAGCATGCAATATTATTGTTTTAACTTAAAGTTAATAATAACAATAATATTAGATTAAATCAATGTATACATATTTTATTTATTATAAAATAGATTGACCAAATGACGATTTTCAAACAATTTAATTTGATAATTATAAATTAATAGTAACAGAGATTTGAACATCCTGTTATGCCGTAACAAATTCCCACGTAATCAAATCAATTTTGAGAACAGGAAATGATAAATATAGAGACACCACACATAAATGCTGACCAACGTTATTTAAAATAATGTAATAGCACTAAAAAAAAGGATATAATAACAAACATAATAGAGATAAAATATTATGACCTTAAAATAACATAATATTATGATCATGATATTTAAATGGAAAACAACATTATACACACTTGTTTTGTAGGGCTAACTTTGTCATGAATAATAAACACAAACGGTATATCTGGTCTGTAAGTCACTTCACTGGGTACAAATGACAGCTGAGTTGATTTTATATGCTGACTATGATCACTTGTTGTAAATATTTTACGATTCAATACATCTGTATACACACACTGAAGGAAGGGAAACAGTTAGTATATTATTAATCGAATACGTATAGAGAAAAATAAACAAATTACATATGATTTATGAGTAGGATGTATATAAAATTTATCAATTGAAGCATATAAGTTTTTTGTAGCATCAATTTTAAAATTGTCCGTCTTATTTGTATACGTATCTCCATAGTCATACGATATATATATAGCTGAAGGCGAATATCCTTCGCGAGCCAAACATATGATAACATTTGAGTTTTCACCAACCCAATGTACCATCAATTGTTGCCGGGTTTCATTCAAATGAATAATCTAAACACAAATCAATAAAAAAAATTATTTAATAATAAATTTAAAAAAAAAAAACAAATTGATAAGTATTATTAATATTTATTATGCAAATATGAACATTTAAAAATTGTAAAAATGAATACGCAGACATGATAATTATAATAGTGCTATTTTATCAATGATAATCTATATAGGTAAATGAATCTGTTATTTTATACTTAAACTGTATTATTTTTAAAATAGGTTCCCGTTAATTAGATACTATCAAATCTGTTCCTTTATTTTCCTCACTCAAATTTTCTTAAAAAAAAAAAAACATTTTAATAAAGTTTAGTAGGGGGTAAACTTGTTAAAAATTACCTATTCCCCCTCCCATCCAATTACAGCCTTAATAATACTAACAAATTTGTAAAAATATATAAAAGTGTAAATAAATAATCGGTACCTATGGTTCAAGTAAAACATAATTGACATCCTTTTTATGATTTGGTATTATATTTATCGACACACGACGCATTAGAATTTAATGTGTTCGAAAAATTAATTATCAGTTTTGTGATAATTTGATTTTTGGATAACACTACTCCAATAGATTTTTCTCCTTTCACTGTGGTACATACCTACCTAAATACCCCCCCTCCCCACCCCGATAGAATTTTGGTTGAGACCGTTTTTTAAATATACTATGAAAAATAAATATATATCAATAAAACACCGATAAGGTATACCTACCCCGTAATTATTAATTGTCGCCTAATATTATTATAGTTAGACGAGTAGCTATGATATAATATTTTATTATAGCAACGCTATTTGTCTGTACGTAGGTACACAACTTAATAAAGCCGAGGCTTGGTCAATACATATTTAGCAGTACCTACAAATCTTCTCTTTCGCCTTTATCGCACACAAATTATGAGTTCGGTTATTCTTGTATTCTCGCCGTAGAACTTGCAACTTCTACGTCCACCCGCCCCCACCACACCAACCCCCGCGCACATCCTTAATTCTCCAGCAATAACCTCTGGGAACTTTTTCGACGACGCGCGCGCGCGTACCTCTTCCTCAACCTCCGTCTGCGCACGACTCGCCTTATTTCTTGACTTTACCTTCTCTCGACATATTATCATCTAAATCTATTCTCTTTCATTACCTCTCGCTACTCCACGAATCCCTATTATCATATAAACTAAAAATGACAAAAAAAAAAAAAACAAGGGTAACCCGTGAGATTTTCATGTTCAATACTTCCTCACGACGTAAGTATGGATAGAGTTTTTACGACTTGTTCGTCGTCTATTCGGGGGTAAGGTCACAAATCGTAATTATGTAATTGATTATGATATTTTGTCAAGCCGACGGGGTTATACATAACATAGATAGTATACCTAATGAATGATCTTTAATAATTTCGAAGAGTCAGAAATTGAATCTTGAAGAAAGTTACGAATTTTCGAGATATACGCGGTAGATAATCGAGTAAGTAAGAGCACTTACTTTAGATGTAACATTTCCAGTGGAGACGACGATTGGCGGCGGCAGCGTTGGCGACGCGGAAGACCACGGAATACCGTTATCCCGTTTGGTCCTGCCGAGACCGTGAACGACCGGGCGGTCGTGGCCGGGGTCCTCGTGAACGGACAGCGACAAGACACCGACAGCGGTGAAGCATACGTAAGCGAAGAAGAAAACTGAGGAATTCATGGCGGCGGTGTTTTATTCACAATGTCATCGGCACGTCACGGCAGACTATGACCAAAGAAGGGCGCATAATAACGACACTGCGGCGGTGAATAGCAAACAACCACGGGGGCAACACGGACGACGGCGTCCAGCCCGTATTGATAGTTATCGCGAGATCAAACGACAGTCGGTATACCGTGTAGGGCAACGGAAAGATATAGAACGCACCGCGAGGGTAACGCGGATCAAGACGTCAACGACGGACGACGGTTCAATAGCGTTTGAACGATTCGATTTTCGTTGGGCTGCCGTTGTCCTGTAATCGGTTTTTGCACTTTACCATATTATCGCTGATAATGAACATTCAGGAAATAACGAACAAAGCATAATTGTGTGCCAGCAAAAAAAAAACCATAATACATATATATTACGATATTATTATGCACATAATACGCCGTAAACGAGTGTGTACACACTGAGCGTACTGCACACAACAACGCAGATAAGACGCTAGCGACGCACGCACGCACGCGCCCGACGATGACACAAAACGCTGGGCGCACGCTCCGCACTATATTTTTCTTCGATGCAACCCACCGCGCACTGTTAGCTCCCGTCGACTGAGACTGCCTTGGCCGGTGCCGGCGCGTCGGCAGCGGCCATCGAGTCGAAGGGGCGCGTGAGCGGGTGATCCGGGACTACGTAGCTACCGCTCGCCGCCGCCGCCGCCGACGCCCGCCGCCTCCGCCGCCACCGCCCGCCACCGTCACCGCCGCCGCGACGTGCAGCCTGCCGCCCGGTCGCTCATCTGCAGCCGCCGCCGCCGCAGCCGCCACAGCCGCCGCCGCAGCCACCGCCGCCGCCGCAGCCACCGCCGCCGCCGCCGCAGCCACCGCCGCCGCCGCCGCAGCCACCGCCGCCGCAGCTGCAGCCGCCGCCTTCGTCGCCCACCGGATAGCTGCAGCCGAGCGAATAGGTAACCGCGAACGCCGCGCCGCGCCGCGCCGTGTCATGGAACCAACACGCGACCCAGCAGCCGCGAGTTTCAGCCATGACCGACGGCCCTATATTCCCGTTTTGATTTCGCACGCGCTTCTGGCGTCAATAATATTAATGATATTATTAACCCGGGTCCAGATCACAACAATTGGCCGCGGTGTTATTTCATTATTTGTTATTTTACATTTTTACCGTTATGGTAAATAAAATCTGTTTTGAATACCGTCATAAGAGTATATATTTTTTCTGATTTCCCGCAAACGATTATTATTTTTATTTTATCGCTGTTTTTGCGTTGGACAAACTGCTTTCGTCGAAGTTTGAAAACTTGACTTTGACAAAAAAAATAAAATAATTAATTTTATTTCTAAACGCCTATGCCCGCATGACAGTAGCAGCAATGCACCATTGTGTGATTACGTATACTTTCAATGATAAAAACGCAGGGCTTAAAGTGTCATAAAATGATAAGAGTATTGACGATTCCTAATCTATTTCAAGCGTTGCATATCGTGTCGGTGATGTCCCAAACTCAGAACCTTAGCTAGCAATTATTGCGGGGAAATCTCCAAAAAGTGTCCCATATTTAACTGACTTCAAAAAAAAGAGGGGGGAGAGTTCTCAATTCATCTTGTATTTTTAATTTTAAAAAATCACCATTGTTAAGTATTCGTGCAAGCATTGTGCGAGTAATTCGAGTGTTCACTAGTGTAAAACATTTGAAATTCTCACTCCAAATTGGATATTATTTCTATTGGATAAATTACAAAAACATCATCTTAAAAAAAGGTATGTCGTAGACATTTCGGGAGGGGTTCTCCTCTTATCGCCCCTTGTATACGCCACTGTCAATAATTATCGTGAATAATGATTGCGATTGCATATCTCTGTAGCCAGTGGCGTATTTTGGGGAGGTGTCCTCCATGTCTAGACACCCGACTCACGAAAAAAAAAAAAGTTATAAATTGACGAAAGTTTCTTTTTTTGACTAATAAATAATATATTGATGTTAAATGTTAAATGTTAATAATGTAAAAAGGTGATTTTGAAAATAAATGTTAGTATTCAGTATTAAGTAATATCCTTCAACTTATCTATTGCCAAGTGTTGACATAGTAATTTGAAAAAAAATAAGTTCAATGTATTTTTTTGTCAGTAAATAATTGTAAAAATGGATTTGTAAGGTTCCTAAATTTTTGGACATCCCCCCCCCCCGCTGAAAAATTATCCAGAATACGCCACTGACTCCAGCAGACTACATTTTAATTATATATAAATAATATTGGACAAATTCACATTGTAAAAATGTGTTACAGAGATTTTGAATAGCCAAGAGAACGTTTACATTAATTCTGTATTGGAAGAGAGTTGCATTTTTATAACGACAAGGTTAAAAAATATGTTTTTTTAACATAAAACATAAAATATGTTCAGTGTATACAGACAGATTTTAAATACAAATATTTTTTTTTTTGGATAATAAATAAAACTTAAATCTATGGAAATTAAAATGGTAATTTCTTTTATGTATTCCTCATTTTAATTTCATATCTGGTCGCGTATTATTTTTCACCTTTGTGTTCTATTACCTGATTATGATTTTTTATCGAACACTTATATACTCTATCATAGATGACTACGGTGTTTACACACAATCTATATAAAATAATATTCCGGACTTTGTTTCGTTTATTCTCGTGTCTACACACGATATATGTATGTGGCCACTGGCCATCTGATAATCGTAATATATATAATGTACAGTGCGTTTCGTGTTCGTTTATTTAACAATTAAATACGTCAAGCTTACGTAGTGCTAAAAAACTAGTAATTTTGGTTGGTAAAGTGAATCATCAAATTTTTGGAGCTAAACTCCCGTCTAATCGTCAAGTGATGGCTGTTTTATTCTATAACATATGTGAAGTAAAATTGTCTGTGAGTGAAAGTGCTAATTTAACCGTTCGCGAGTGAAATATATTTTTGGGAGAAAGTCCGAAATCCAACGAAAGCTCTTCCCAATAGTGTAAAAAACTCGCTAAGTTATACAAAGATTGAAGGAATTTTCGAAAAGATGCAAATAAAACTTAAGAGATCTTCGAGTGTCGTAGACATGATTTTGTGAATATTCTAGATTGCTTTTTTGATATAACACTATTATAGATAAAATAAAAATGTTCTGAAATAAAATAGTATTTAATTAATCTATATGTTTTCACATGTTCTCCAGATGTTGGTCAATTCTTCACAAATACCTGGTAAAAATTTCAAGTTGATCGGACAAGAGTTAAGGCCAAGGGAAATGTTTGGGTGTCCCAAGATATGGACCTATTTTAACGGAATAACTAGAATTCACATACATCAATTTTAAAGAGATTTCGGCACGGGTTAACGTTATCTCAGAAAGTAAATATTTCATTTACAATAGTTTTAGACCAAAAGGGAAAAAATTAGAGGGTATGCATGTCGATTTTCTAAGAAAAACATGTTTTCTTCATATAAGGGACACCCTAATATATACATAAAAATACACACAATTTAATTATAAATATACAATATATGTTTTTTTTTTTTTAATTTTTCTTTGAAATATTTGATACGCAATTATCTTTATTGCGATCACGGATTTTGGCCTTTGATTATAGTATTCAACGAGTATAGACAAACGTGTTGTAACTTTTTCTAAACATAATAATAATAATATTATGTTGCGGATAATAATTATATTATTATCATTATTGTCGTGTGTATATACGTATATAGGTACCGGAATATACCACCGTGCCATACTTTCAGTATACGACTGCGTTTATAAAAAGGTCGTCCACTTATACGCGACATTATGAAATCTTTTTAATTACGATTAACGACAGTCCAATGTCCGGTGAGTCTTTTTTTTGTTGTTTTTTTACATGCCTAAACCACAATTAACAACAAATTAATGTTATAATAAAAAAAAAAAAAAATTTGATCGAGTATTAACTAATACAACAATCGGTTTTGTTTTGTTTTTTTTTTTTTTCTGTAAAACGATTGGTATACGAAATATCATTACAACTTTGAATTTTAGAAATAAAAATCATCCATCGTCGTAACCCTCGTAAAACAGCGGCGTCTATCTATTATAATGTACACATACACATCACTGTGGGTGTTTCACTCGAATAATAACACGAAATATTTTAGGTGGGTGGACTCTAATTGAAATACGAGTTGTTTTTTTTTTCTTTAGAAAGATCGAGGGTACCGAAATACACGTACCGAGCCAATTCTCAAAATGTTAACCCTCGCGCAATAGACTTATATTTTCATAAATAGAAACGCCCGCGTTAGTTTGGTCATTAGACTATAATTTTATCCTATTTATTTTAAGATTGTATTTTGACTGATACAGTATTGTTTTATGTCAACATATATTTGAGATACTGCCATCTGAAGTTTGTATTTAATAAACAAAATAAAAAATGGGCATAGGTTCCCCGGCGCAGTAGAATTTTTAATCCGCCTCCCGAAGTAATGGCTTACGGCGGTTCCGGCAAGCGGATGTATTGCCGGTTCAACAAAAAAAAAAAAAAAAAGGGTTCCCCGGCGCCCTCAGGATTTAGTGTTTGGAAAAAGAAACAAAAAAAATATAAACTAATAAAAGTACTCACAATTATTAAAACGCCGTAGTCCCGTCGTGTTTTAACCTGTTCACGTGTAAACTATCTTGACGTTAAGGTTCCATATACTTCGACGGCCGAATGTCTAGTACGATAATAATTTATTACTATATTAATTTATTAGAAAACCTGGACGGAGAAAAAATAAGCGCACGCACCTTATGGTTGTTGGTGAACAACTCAAGAGTGATATTGAACATTTGATTTCCACAACCCGTTCCATCATACGCTGCAGTGACAACGGCTATTAATTATTGGCTGATTATTCGACCAATCGGATCGTCGGATACGCGTGCAACTTTCATATTAAACTATTGTTATACCTCGGTACCATATTTTGAAATGCCACGAATTTTACGATTTTCAATCAAATTTCAACTTGGAATGCATAAAAAAAAAAAAAACTACTACATTATGCTCAACTTCAAATTTCAAGCGTTTCTGGCCGACCAAACATTTTTTATCCACATAAAGCCAAGCAAAAACTAAAAAAACCCCAAAAACTTAAAATGCATATAAATAGTTAAAAAATCGCCTAAAATCTTTTGAAAATTTGCCCACCCTTATTGAGGGCTAATATTAATATTTGACGAAAATGTCCGGTCTCAACGAACATTTTTAACCGAGTTAAATCTAAAAGAAAATAATCGAAAATAATGAAATAATTATTGCCATACATTTTCCCGATTTACTAATTATTATTAAACCCGCAACAATAAAAATAATCAAGTTTATTAAAACAAAATCGTTTTTACGTAATATAATAATATTTGTTGTCTAACCTCGGCGCAGCGGATTATTCGTTTTTGGTAAGATCGGTATAGGTATTCAATTTTAACAATTTATAAATTTCTGAAGAAGAAACCGGGCATACGACTATTAATAATACAGGGTGCGGTGAGTTTAATGAGGTCATATGATAAGGTAAGCGCCGGCCTATATTAGTGGTCTATTTTGAATTACATGGTTATGCCGGTTTTAGCCGTAATTATGGTTTGGTACATCGAGGTTCCGTCGTGCGCACGTATTTTGAAAATAATCATTCTGTGATTGTTACAAAAAAGGGCTTTTCGTCTACATAATGGCATTCGACGCAACGAATCTGTCCCTCATATTAACTCTATTAAATTTTGGATTCGACAATTGGAAAAGACTGGAAGTACCCTACATGGACACGTAGCACCTAGAACGGTAAGAACCACTGAAAATATGCAGTTGGTTAAAGAGGCGGTCACAAAGACGCTCTGCCCGGACGCACGCGGTTGCTTTGGGGATATTATGATGTTGGAAACTTATCTGCAGCGCAGGTTGGAGGAAATGGCTGAAGAACATGACTTGGGAGACGTACGATTTTAACAACACGGAGCTAGAGAGCACACAGTTCGAATTTCGCTTGCTGTTTTGCGATAAACGTTCCCTGGGCGGTTGGTCTCTCTGAGGGGTGACGTAGGCTGGCTAGATTTAAACATGTGCGATATTTCCTCTGGGGATTCCTTAAGGATATGGTTTTCAAACATCGCCCCTATACCATAGATGACCTGAAGGAGAGAATCACTGAAGAAAACGTGGCCATACCAATCGAAACGTGCCGAAAATCTTATCAAAACTTGAGAGATCGCCTACAGTAAAGTATTGTTACTGACGGCCGCCATCTCGAAGATATCGTTTTCAAAACATAATTTAAAAAATGGGATTTCCTAATAATTTTAATAAAATAAACCGTTTTTCTCTGAGTTTTAAAGTTCGTCATTTATAGCACCTCTAAACTCATCAATCGACTCCGTCGCACCCTGTATACCTGTATATTATGCAATGTGTATTTATCTATCTATCGTACTCATCGCAGTAAAGCCACAAGAACGATAATACAATTTTCCTATGCGGTTTATACAAGGAGTTCTTGCCGCGAGAGTTTAATGACCAAATTGTAATAATTATATTATAATATGAAAATGCAGAGAAACGACCTGCAGACTAAATCGCGATCCTTCGATCGATATAATATTATTAAGACGATCAGCGGGCTAAAATAATAATAATATTATTATTAACGGTACTCCCTCTTGTAATAATAATATGCCAATAGCAATGACGTCACGGTAAATTAAATTTTCCAAAAAAAATAATCGTTAGGTTCGGGCAAAAAAGCAACTAGAAATCTACCGAACGGAAAATAAAAAATTAAAATAAAGACACTAGATATTTATATGTACATAAAGTCTCTCTCTAGGATAACCTATAAACACACTGTATATCGCGCAGGTGCAGGAAAAATGTTTGAAAAAATGTAAAATGTTCATAAATATCATACTTCATTACTCTTTAGGTACTCGGATATATACAATACATATATGTATATTTATCTATTTAATTTGTTATTCTTATGAGGGACACTTTGAAATAAATATTAAATATATAGGTCAAGTAATTTATTTTTTCATTTTTCCTGATATTTATGGGGGGGGGGGGTTAACCCCAAAACACTCCCTTCGTTCGCCCCAGCACAAGCGCGTAGCCAGGGTTCAAAGATAGGGGCGACCTAAGAATGGCCAAAATATACGTATATTACAATAGCACCCAAACTTAATAAAAAATGTATAGGTCATCGAGTGTGAAAAAAAAAAATCACTACGCATATACAAAGGGCCACCTCCCACATGCGCTGGGAGTGCTGAGGGGGTTTGAGTCGAGTCACCGCAAAACAGGCTGAAATATTATTGGTAATGGGCACACGTATTTTCTTTTAAATTTATATAGTGAGAAGTTCTCACCGTCACTAATAACGATATACGCGTAACGCAATAGGACACCAGACATTTGACTTACATTCGGGCACTCGAATGCCTAAACACTATATAGCACTGTGTATACACAACACATTAACACGTATACGTATACTCTTTGAAAAGTCCGAATACTAAAGTTTAGGTAAGTAGAATTGTTGAATCGCGAGTAGGACGTCAGAAATATGTAATTGTAATATATAATAGTACGAGCTCATACATTCATTTGATTCTGAACTTATTCTATTCAGAAAGACCGTCACGTAGTGAAACGACGGTTTCACCGACATCGAATGATAGGTATGAAAAAACTTTTCGAGATTATTTTTTGGCGTATGGGCGTGTGTGTTTCTGATTCCCCAAATAAACGATTCGCAGTCGATTGCAACGAGTTCGTAAAATATACCGTCATTCGGATTCGATCGGTCAAAGTAGCACGTGAACTCACCTAAGGAGTTGGTTAACGTATATATGGGGTTTTTTTTTTTTTATTAATGCGTTTCTTTGAAAATTTTAATTGATTTATTTCGTGAAATAATAAAAAAACTTCGCTTTACGGAAAATTCGAAAAATTTAGTGCACCTACAGTAGCAAACTGCTTATTATGGCGTTGCATTAGTTAGAATTATTAAGCCCCATTCGTTGGAGTTTTATATATATATATATATAAAAGAAACTAATAATTTAACTCTCCAGCTCCCCTTAACATTTTGGATTTTTTGGGATTATAAGGAGAAAATACGGAAGTATAGGAAAATTTGTCGAGAACAAATGTTTATATCGGCCTGTATTTTCGAGGCAGGTTTTGTTATGGTTTTTGTTTTGTTTTTGTATGGGAATAATGGTCACTATTCATTTTCTACGTCTTGGTCTTTTTTTTTTTTTAACTTTTCTATGGTATTTTTGTTTTATTGTATTTATTCATTCACGGTAGACAATGTAGACGAAAATATTATTATTTTGTTTTTCCTCAATAGGGTTTTATTAATAAAATTGATACAATTGATACAATTGATACAATTGATACAATTGACATATGCCTACCTACGTTAATGCGCACAGGAAATTATCAATAAAAACATTTATAGAGAATTGCGTTTAATATTTTAATTCTCTCGATACATTACAATAATATCATGATAATATACATTTTTTTTTTTTGCTACAAGAATAAATTATTCTTACTGGCAAAAAAAGAAAAGTTGAGTATAATGTTACTGTTTTTGATTTTGTTTAATAAGTTTCGTAATTAATTTGTGGTGAACTATAATAGAGCAGCCACATTTAAAAATACCGATAACGTTGATACATATTTAATACAAATATTTCGCGATGACAAGCAAAAAAAAAATCCAACGAAGTAGTAAAAAGAAAACCCTATATTGAGCTTAAATAAAATAAACCAATAGTGAAAATCGTTTTCAATATACAATTACGTTCAGAATCTAAAACACGTTAGATATGACTACACTGTTTCAAATTGATAAAAAAGGATAATTAGTCAAGAAGCATTTTCGAAAAAAAAACTATCCACATGGCATATGAAATGAAAAGTAGACAAATCATTTTTTCATTATTCCTACATATAAATAAGTAGTACAAAGTATAATTGTTATCATAAAATATGTATTTTAGGTGTTTTGAATTATGTAATAATATATTTAATATTATTTATGGGATTAAAAACCATAATTAGCTGAGCAAATATATTACATAACCATTATTTATCTATATACCCACCTTGAATTACGTAAAGAATATATTTATTTTACCTTGTATTTTAGATAATTATTACGAGTTGTTTATCGAATAATACAAGTCAATATAAAAATGTATTCATAATAGGTACATTTATTAATTTATTTTTGAACACTACTAAAAATGTATACAGATACAGAAGTAACATAATACATATCATAATTATAACTATAGGTACTTGAATCTATTTTTTTTTTTCAGTGAACACTCACGAATATACAAATACGATCAAATATTAACCTATTCAAAGAGATTTTTTTTTTTACATAATATGAGTGTTTTTATTTTTAATTATAATAACTAATAAAGACGGCCCATTCAATTGAGGAATTTGATTGTTTTTTTTTTTTTTTTTTAATATTTGTTCGGGCGTTAGTATATTATAACGTTATAATAAAAGTGGGTAATTGTATTTTTTATCATGTCGACAAGATTCAAGATAAAGACTTCATAAACAGAAGAAAAAAAGTGTACGGCTAATAAGTAAGTAGTTTTTTTTTTTTTTACCAATATAATCTGTTACTCGGAATTCTATCCAGGGATTTTAATAACAGTATACGTAATCTCGAAATATTTTATACATACGAGACGAATTTTATAATATTTTGTGACGCTTTCTTAGATACAATACATAAATGTGAGTTCTTTGATTCTACTCGCGGAAGGGAATTAATCGGTCACATGTAAAAATTCCTACACGTATAAACTTTTTACAAGAATTTAAAATATCGGAGTGTATAATCTCCTACAAAGATTTTTTACCTGCCCCTCCACCAAAAAAAAAAAAAAAAAAATAATCGTTTACACTGAGCTTAAAAAATTGTATGATTGTATCATAATGTTTACAAAACCGATAATATTTAAAATTTTTCAAACTCGAATGACTTGTTTTTCAGTAGTAAATATCGAACAACACACTTTGCACGGTGCAAGCAACAAGCTTGTTCTTCTTTTTTCACGATGAACATTTGATTCTTTGACTAGGTTTAAATAGTCCGAGTAGTTTTATTGCCCCCGTGCAAAACGGTTTCTCGGTAAATATTATTATTTATATCACGGTTACACAATAAATACTAGTGAGCAATGAATATTTTTGGGTTGAGATCAATTTTAAACGAATATATAACAATATTCGTTAAATCATATTAATATTAATAATATTCTCGTGGATATAATATGTACATATAATCGTCTTATCTGGTTAATAATACTATATCGATGCCATTTAAAAAAAAAAAAAAAACAATATGTATTACTCGGAAAATGTAATATTTTAAGAAGTATAGAATTAAATTCTATTCTATTCGAATATATAATTTATAATATCATATAGATAAAAATAAATAACTATGCAAATCAATTATGTATAATAACAATTGTATTTATGAAACGGTTTATTTATAATCTGCACGGTGACAAAATATACGTAAAAATGCGATTTTGCCCGGACGTGCGAGACATCCGAACACCAGACTCCGGTACCTAAAGATTACTCGGTACCCCGTGGAAACGTTGAATTAATTCTCCCGATAAATTACAAACTCACATAGATTTATTACATTAAATTATATTATTCGCTTATTACGTAAAGCGGAGGCATAAATTCACCGTGCATTTTTACACGAGTAAACCGCATTCGCCGTCTAAATTTGTCACAATAATACATATATATATATATATATATATAATCATGTGTACATTTTCGATTAGACATGCCAACGAAGATATTATGCGAATTCATACACTTTTGCAACGGATATTTTATGATTAATTAATGTATTAATTGCATTTCGTCTAGTTCGGGCCCGCGCATAATATATTTATTACCGAGAAGTGCACATAAATATAATTTTTAAATCCTATTTTACTACAATGAATATAGGTGGGTATGTACTAAAAATACAATGTGCTGTTTACGCGAATATAATTTGGCATAAACACGCTATTTGTCGAAATTTATATAACCGTTTCCATCCGTTGAAATACCGACTTACAGTGGCGTTTAGAAATCACTATCGGGAGAAATGTCTTTGTGTTAGGGGGTCAAAAACGATGGAAATATCTTGCAAATCGCAACAATTGTTAATTGTGTAGTAAACATTGTAAAATATAAATACAAATACGATATTTAATCCGGGTGCCGGAAATGGGAATGAAATCGCTTTAGACATTTTTCGAGTTGTATTTTATAATATTAGGTAGATTATAATTTTAGGTTGGGTACGTAGAATATTTTATAAAAACCGAATTTCGCAATTTGCCTTTAATAAATCAAAAATATACTTGTATTTGACGGGCATTGAACAAGTTAATGAAAAATAATTACATTTATTGCGTTAATTAGTTAAATAAACAAAAAAAAAAAAACGAGTATTCAAGTTAAAGTTCAAACGTAAAAAAAAAAAAAAAGGAATAACTCGACTCGGTTAATCAAGTTATTTTTTTAATAATGTTTAATATTTCGGAACCGTAAAATAAACTAAATCAGACAATCCAGCGTAAAAACCGACTACATTGCAATGCATGCATGTATATTCAAGTAATTCGAAAAAAAAAACTCAATCATTACCGCCGTCTTTAACCCGTTAACTTAACTATAGGACGCTTGTTATACTGGTTTTTGCACGCGAAATATATTTAAATAATAATTGTATAGGTACCGTCTAAAAAAACGGTTTAGAAAGTAAAATATATACACTATATTTACGACTTGTGTCAATAACCAGTGGCGCAACAAGAGTTCAAATTTTAGGACTGCTGCGATTTTCGTAACGGTCACTTATTCACCACTACAATAATAACAATAATATTATGTAGTATAATAATATAATTAAAATGCCATTGCAAGATAAGAAAAAAAAAATTAACCCGAATCTTATAAAATACAATAAAATTGTATTGTATTTGAAATTATAAAGACGAGGAGCAGCTTGGGGAGGGTTACTTTCAATAGCATTAAACTCAACTAAAAAATAATATAATACGGTAATCGAAAAACTGACTGTATTTCAATATTTTTACCTACGCTATAATCGAGTTCTGTGCAAAATAAACATATCACGTGTTTCCGGTGAGAGTATAAGCTGTGCTTATCCTGTAACCAGTGGTGTACCCTATGGGAACATAAGGTATTTCTTTGTAAAAATCATAGGTATAATACGTATACTCTCAAGTCTCAATGAATTTGCATAAAAAAATAGTTATTGTTTTTGTGGTGGACGATTCATGTATTTATAGAAAACCGAATAATATATAGATTTGGTACGGAAATTACTTTCCGTCGACAAAATCTGTGCACTACGACGACGTTCGAAAGTGTTGTCTTTACGTCGTTGTTATACTGAATAGTAGTTGACAATCTGTTGTACTAAAATACCCAAGTTTATAAATATATTATATTCATATAAAAAATAAGTACAATGTTGTGCACCAGGCCTATTTTTTTTGTTTTAGAACTATTGAGAATACCTTATGTGTTAGGTTTAGAACGCGTAGGAATATAAAGTTATACATTTATTTTTTGCAATAAATACAAATATGTTTGTTTTTTATCATTAACACTCCTATAATTATATTAATACTCGTATTCGTTAGTAATGATATATGGAAGAGACATTTTTTTTTTTTTCTACACTTTTACGCATTTTAATTGAAATTCTTAAAATTGTACTGAGTGTACCCTCATGATAGGAAAATCACTGCCAATAACTTCTTATTCGTTTCTGTGTATACAATTCGGTTATTACAAAATATTTCATAATGGAAAATGCAGTTTGTATTGTTGATAAAGATAATATTATATTTTAAATTAAATTTTTTAAAGAAACGCGCTTTATTCGTATTCTTTATTACTATAGATGTGCTGTAATATTATATTATCCTAACTCGATACGATAGTTGTTATTAATGTTAAAAATGTACAAAATTTAATCGTAATATTATTTTATTAAAAAGTTGAAAAAAAAATAAACTTCCCACACTAAAATATTTTCGCAAAATGAATACACTAAATAATGTGAGCCGACATCGGGAACCTTACACGGCGGGACGCTCTAATAAAAGTTTAATTTCGGTAAACATTTACCTTTAATTATATTATTATTAGTTTTTTATTATTATCAACAGAATGGTCTTACGGACCAATTGTTTTTTTTATTATTTTTAAGGTCGATCGATAATATAATAAATATATTATAATATCGTTTACTAAACCAATACATATTTTAAGTCTATGAATAATACGTTAATAAAAGGTTAGGTTAGAAGCTACACTTCTAAATATTATATGAATCGATATTCACTCAACAATATTAAACATATTCAATTATTTTATTCGAAAATAATGTCTGTATATTTTGATTTCGATAATTTCGATATTAGAAATACAATAATTAACCAGCAGTTAATATTATTTTGTACAAAATTTAATTTATATATAATTTATAAAAACAAAAAAAAAACGATATTAAATATCATTTTTCCGCTACACACCATAAAAACCCAGGGACCATATTTTCGGTCAAAACCCCGACTTTGGATGCTGCTGATCTATACCATACTTCGTAGTAAATATTAAAAAATATACTTCCTGACTTTTCTATCTAATAAGAGTGAACAAATTAAAAGAAAACCAACAAAATAAAACGATTAATAGAATTAAAAGAATATGTCTAGTTGTACAGTTCGTGTCTAATACCATTGCCGATAGTGCGAAATGGATAGGATCACGAGAGACAAGAGTTTTCAATCGAGTTTAACGATAGAAAAAAAAAAAAATGTTTGCTTGGCCTTTGACTAATTTCTCTAAAGTGCTCGCCACTGCGATGACAATCAAGATACATACAAAAATTAGTATAATTTACATTCCCAAACAATGTTTAATCCATTAATATTTTTAACATACACATCGAGTAACAGAAAATAAGGGCGCAATGATTTTATAACATTTTAGAACCGCACCGTGAACTCTTTTACATATTCCAAAAAGAAAATTAAGAAAAAAGAAAATATAGGTACTTTTCAAGATAATATCCTTACAGTGTCTTATGGAAAATTGATCACCTAGTATCGTATTATAAGGGTTCTTTTTTAAAAAAAAGTTTATAAACTGTCCTTCTAAACTGAGATTACGCCTCGGCGTTTTATCTCTGGGGTATGTACTCTACTATATTTACAATATTTATATATATATATATATATAGTTAAATTTTAAAAAAATTATATATAAATAATAAAATAATAGAGATATTTTTTATTTTTATGGATACTATAATATCGTTATGTGTTCGACAATGCGAAGGTATATAATATATGTGTTCCGTAAAAATATGCAGGTATCCTATTGTGATAACATTATCATTTAGTATGTTTCCACCATAAATCAAATGATCTTTCGAATGATTCTATTACAGAGATTTCATTGGGGGGAAAAAAAAATGAATTCTAGACAACGAAATCCTTCACATAAATATAGTTTTTTTTTTTCTAATAAATATATTTACCACGCAATTTATATAAAAAAAATATAGGCGACATTAAAAAAAATACCTCTATTGCTGATATACATTTTTAATTATTAATAATAAACGCCATATATCAATACATATTGTAACAATTTACATATAAATAATAAGATAAAAAATACCATAATGAAATACTGTCGATGATTCTAATTTGATGAATTTTGAGTTTAGAACCATATATTTAAGAAGCCAAAGAAATATAATCAACATAAAAATAAATCAGGACTAAAACAACAAACATTAAACAAAGCTATAAATAGTTTTAAGAAACACCTGAATGTTTTAAAAATTGTACCACGTCTAGAAATAATGATATAAGTTAATATAGGTACAAGTATTTCATCAGATCTTTACGGTTTTTATACCAAATTACAACAATAATAAAAGTTGAAGATAACTGAAAATCGTAATTACCTAAATATATCAGTAGAAAAGTAGTTCATAAACGGGAAGAAAAAGAGAATCCCAATAATTAGAAAAAATAATCATAAGAATGGTGAAATGGTAAAATGGTGAAATGGTGAAATGGTGAATGGTAAATTAGTGAAATATACATTGGCTCAATTATATCTATGTCATACCGAAAACAATTTTAATTACTATTATAGTATTTAAATTTGGTTGTCATAAGCGATCAATGGAAACTTTGTTTACAGTGAGTTTGTTTGTCGCGGTCTAAGTAAAATTTCATTAAATGCTATTACGGATTTTGCGCTGAACATTTATAACTAATATATAATTTAGTGATCTTTTCGTATCGTAAAGTTTTAGCTACAGTTGATAGATGGATACTGCGGGACAACTTGCATCAGGCAGCTGTAATTCTGCCGTTGAAGGTATTAATCTTCGCCCTGAGAGTCGGGATTTAAGTGATGGAGATGGACACCGTTTAGTAAAGGCTCCAGCACGAGTTTTTATTAATGAAAGGAACGGCCGTGTTACTAATACGCTATCGTTTTTCGCGTCCAACGGACCAAGTATTAAGATGGTAACGTTAACCAACCAAATTTATACAATTATAGACACCGACGATGAGTTTTTTGATCAAGAAAAAATAAGCGACCTGGCCTCATCGTTTTTACAAAATGGTTTTTTGTCTAACATTGAACTAGAACAATTTTCGAAAACCGCTCAGTGGCGGATGATCGGACATCTAATTAAGACGGTTATTAAGAAATACGATAATACAAAACACAACATGGTCTATTTGTCAGGTTTTTTGGTTTCCGTTTTTCGCAAAATAGTAGAACTGTCTTCGATCCCGCACAACCAACAAAAGTTCAAGTTAAACTCGTTCATCGACGCTATTCGAGAATACGCAAAATATATTGATTTTGTGTTGTGGGAAAAATGGTTTCAACTGGATTCGTTTGTAGATTGGATGTTTCTCTTAACTAGTGCGTTTATGCCA